>CM032228.1:96282500-96882500 GCA_019009955.1 Riptortus pedestris | reverse complement strand
ATAATTATTTTATACGTACTCCAAACTCACTGGCTCATCCAAAAAGTTAAAATGTAACTTTTCTAGTATTTCTGTTTTATACTTCTCTGAGTTTGATAATCGGACAAAATGATGCCTGATTGCCAAATAACTTCTATTACTGTTAATTTAAGAGAATCATGATTTAATTCTATTAATTTTCATAAATGTTCAGTGTTAATTTCTTTCAGAATAGTTGGTCGTTCATGGCAAGGCAAATACCGGTAGTACCATAAAGTGGACGTTGGCAAATAAAACATGTAGAAACCAGTGTTTGTTTCACAGATTAGTTTAGTTATTGAGCACCGTTTAAAAAAAATAATTGAAACGCATAGCCACTTTTGTGCAAAAGCAGATACGTACCTAGTTCCGTACAAGGTTCCAACCTCTCCGATGGTTATTTATCGAAAGTCACTGATTAAATACATATTTATTGATTTCTCGCGGTTTGGATTAAATCTTTGTAGTTCTGCCAACAGCGAGACTTTATACGTTTTCACTTCTTTATAAGAGACTTTAAATTTACATGACCATAGATTACACTGATAAATTTAGATTAATAAATAGATTCAGTGGTCCAAACCATAACCCAAAGGAAAATGAATTTCAACACCACTACCTGCTGCTATACCTTTAAATTGTTTATTTATGGGTTGAGTGTTGCGGTGGAAGACGTTGCGAGATGTGATGTCTATATCTTTGATTTCCCTTATAACACAGAAGTAAAAGTAAGAGGATCTCTACAAATTAACTCAAATAACTAAAGAAAACCTCACAACTGGCGAACGTTAATTGAAACCTCAAATTAGCTGTTAAGATGGATATTGAATGCAGTCGGCAATATGAAAATTCTTATTACGCAAAGAATAAAGAGGAAAGAAATCAGTGAAGTTGTTTAATTTCAGATTGTTTCAAAATGATTAGGGGGAAAAAAATAATAAAAACTCTTGATGAATTTCACAGAAAGAAAGCAACGAGAAACCACGAACCGTAAACGGAGAAAGATTATTTCAAGAAATAATCACATTGGTCGTGAAGGCAAGTAAGTCAGAGATTCTATTAAAAAGCAACTGTAATTCCTTAGTTACCATAATGGAATCTTGATATAAAAGCAGAAGCGAGGGAGACTAGAATAAATGTCATTTCCCTTAAGTAGGCAATGGAATATTGTGTTGGGTATTAGAGGGTGGCTGGGGAAACAATCACAAGCCGGGAAATCGTATTCCCGCGCAGGAGGATTAATTTTCCGGGAGCCTCGGCTAATTCTCAGCGAATTGGAGACGGGCGTTAATTCAAGACTTGGGAGGCCGAATGAGATTATGGCGGAGGTGGCACTGGCCGCTTGGTTTTTAATTTGGCTCTGGGGTAAGGGAGGGGGGTGCCGAGTCCCATGGGAGCATGCGCATCTGGCATTCGGATTAACTCTCGCCTCCTCCCTCGGGGCATCCTCGCATCTCCAATATGTTGCCTCGATAGCATTGTCCTCTTCTCTCTAATGATGCAATGATTCCATACTCACCTCTACTTATTTCCAAAAGGTGTAGCGGACTTCTATCATTTTAACCTAATGGCGGACCCACAAAATGTCCAACTATATATTGTTATCCAACTTCGCCTCTTAAGAATTGAATTCTTGAACTGAAATTTAGTTGTGTTAGTCAGATAAATCCCCAGTAGGAAAGGTGATCATACTGAGTCTAGTGTTGCTAAAATACCATTTCTTCGTGTTACAAGTTAGCAGTATAAGCCACTTTGCTGTGTCCGTGAATAAAAAGTTGGGATTTCTCCCGGGAACGTATCAGGAATGGAACTAATAAGGCATTGAGTAGTATCCTCTAGTATTAGATGAGTCTATCCAACAATAATGACATCAGGAAGAGTGAAGGGATTTCCCAGACTAGTCGACATAACCTGACTAAGGGTGATAATCTGACGACTAATTCGCTTTAAAGTGACCTGGAGCCTACAAAAAAAGAATATAGGTGACTGATATTTTTTGGGGGTATAGTGTTAATTAACTCAATAGTAGTAATAAATGTTAGCCCCAGAGGCATTCCCCTTTCTCGACTTATGGTTAGAGTTAAGAATTAAGTGCATCTCTTCGTTGCTAGTTAGCTCTTAGTGGATGAAGCTGATAAGAATTTGTACCAAATGATGGTAAACATATCTATAAAAAAGAAAAAGCAGTCAGGGGACTGCCGGTAGAAGTGAAAACCCTTTAGCTTTGATCGCTCAATTTTGGCATTGCTGAGAAATTTTTTTTACGAAGTCTTATTTTAAAAATATTTTTAGTTATTTATCAATAAGTAACAGTTATGTTCTATTTTACATGAAAAAATGAAATGACAAAAATAATAGTGATAAAAAAAAATAATGTACCACGAATTGTTTTATTTATCAATATAAAATACTATACATAATTATTTCAGTTATTTTACATAAAAGAAAAAAAATTACATTTCAGAATTATTACAAATGCTTTACAAAAATAAGTTAACTACACTCAGAAAAATCAATTTCTATCTATAATTTCAACAACTCTTGCACCATCATCACTGCCAGCATCATCACCAATTTCTAAAACTGATACAATCGGTGTATGGTAGCTAAAGTAGGATACAAACAGTTTTGATTCGAATTTATTTAAATATCGGAATTTATTTAAATATTCCAATTTATTTATTTAAATATTCCAATTTATTTAAACTTCGGATTAAAATATCTATGAAAGTAAAAATGGTAGATATATAGTATCTGTGAACGAAATGATGATGGGTTTGTCCTCTTTAAAATGGTATGCGAACGAAAACTCTAGCTAATTTGGTTCAGGAGTTATGAAGAAAAGAAGCTCCTTTAGCTTTGAGTTGAGTACTAGCGGTGGCGGTGGCGGTGTCGCGATTTCATACTTTTTTCCTCTCCCGCAAATGCTTCCTTATGGGGTGCACAACGTGCCTAAAGAAGTTTTCACTTCAATTGTAAATAAACTATCAAATGATTAGGTTATAAAATACCATATGATTTTATTTCTAAACCTTAGTACTAGCGGTGGCGGTGGCGGTGTCGCGATTTCATACTTTTTTCCTCTCCCGCAAATGCTTCCTTACGGGGTGCACAACGTGCCTAAAGAAGTTTTCACTTCAATAAAGAAACCATAATTATGCAGAATATCAGAATACAAAAAGATAAGTTGGAGATGATTATTAATTTATATACCAGTCTCAAACAAAACCTTTTGTAAATAGTTTAAAAAAACTCCGCCATCCAGGGGCTGCGTAAACTTAGCAGATTGGTAGGTATACTACGGATCTGCCACCATATATTCTTCATTTTTCCTTCCATAAGAAGTCTATGTAAACAGTAGTTGAAATTTATGCTTGAAATGAAATGCTCGGTGGCGCTCTGGTACTTGCAGTGAGGATCGCATAAGTAGGGGTGGGGGCTAACAGAAGGCTGAAAACTAATAAATGCAAATATCTCGTTACAACTTTGAGTTAGTGTAACTCGAATAGAACGACAGTAGTAGAAAATTATTTTTTTAATTATATTGTATTTATCGTGTTACATTTTCAATCCGATTTATACTTCGAAATCTGAATATTTCTCCCAGACAATATATGTATGAAGACAATACATGACGTTTAATGTTAAAAGAAGACGTTTTGACATATAATGGCTCATTGCTAATGTGAAATGAATAGGAGAGTGAAAACTCAAAAATGCTATTGGTTAATATTATAGTTATCGAAAAACTGCATAGTGCAGCATTTGTTAGAAATATTATTTGCAATAATATTGGTTCTATACAATTTTTCGATCTATCGTGTAATAATAGAGAATTTGAGTTTTCGCTCCCCCACCTCCAAATCATCTGGTCTTATAATCTTCTAGAACATAATCTACAGATACTTTTATGATAAACAGAGAAGGTCACAAATCATAGGCTCAGACTTTTTATTGGTGACCTGAGTGAATTCACATTATGCACAAAAATTACAAAAAAGTCTCTTTTGAAACAAATACATTTTTTGTATAAGACACTTTACGCGTACTGTATCAATATAATTATTATAGAACGATCAATATGTGTAGTAGGGATTATTAGTGACGAACTCACTAAATAAAATCATTAGTCTTACCCTAGTAACTTGTAGATAGCCCGTCCCAATTGGCCTTAGTAACAAAATGTGGACGTTAATAAATAATAAGTAATTAATGATGTAGTAGGGAACGGCAAGATGATATCGATTTTTAATTTATGTTTCTCTAACTTCTAGGCCCTGTCTGAGTCAGCTTAACTTCTTTTCTTAATTGCTTTTAGTTTTCATTTTTTTATTTGATCATATAGATTATTTGTTATTGTTTTTTTTTTACTTTTTATTTATCCTTGCACTGCCAATTATTTGGGGGGGGGGCGTGCGAGCACCCCTTTGCATTCTTTATAAACTAAACCTTTTTCAGTTTTGAGTCCAGAATATTCAATAACCTTCGGTTATAGATTATCTCGCATTCGTAACTCATTTCAGTTGAAAATGTCTAAAAATGCAGTTTCACTCGTAATTTACGTTATTTTAAAAAGTATTGAAATAATTTTCTTCACACTTAAAAATAACCTTAATTTGACTCCCTTATGCTTATGCTACTGTGTTTTGGGACCCATTCTCAAATTTAGTTGGAATCGTAATTTTAATGTTTTGCTTAAGTAGCTGTTGCGATTCAAATTATAAATTTAATCGATTATTCGAATTTTAATAATATTAATGAAAACTTTAATGATTTAATGTGTTGCTTAGCTTCCATATACGTTTTGTAACTACTGTTTATAAAGGCGATTGTATTAAATTAATAAATGATTCTACGGTCATTTATTAACGTAGTTGTAGTTCTCACTTGAAATCTTAGGTTTTCATAACAGTTAAATTCAAAGTGTTCTTTTTCATTAATTTTTTGTTTATTCTATAAAATGTTTATTTTATTGGTGAAACCTTGCTCGTATTCGTTTCATCATTTCACTGCATTATAAAATGGATTCTATTTGTTGGTTTAAAGGCCTTAACTGTGTTTGATAAATTGATTATGTTGCAGAATGTCTGTGCCAGCTGGTAGCCGGCCACCAACCAGCCCAGTCACCAATATTCCAAAACCCAACCAGGTAACATTACAGTGCTTTAATTTATGTTGTGATTATAATGATTAATTACTAATTCAACTTAAATTTTAAATAACAATAAATGCGAAATATGACAAGTGTTTGGGGTTTTATGGATGAGAAGATAAGCCTAACAATTCTACTTGTAAATTCCTTTCATAATCACTATCCCTGAAATGTTCTTAACAAACCCGAGAAATATCAGGATTAAATTTCAAATCTCCTCGGCTACCCACTGTTTCTTAATTTCTGGGTTTTTCGGGAACCGGTGATAAGATACAGACTTGCCTGATTTCCTAGGGTTGTTGGAACATGTTGCTACAGCACAATCTCTCGGCATTTTGCAAAAGAATCACTTATAACAATAGAAAATAAAACAATTCACTAAAAGACAACAATGTTCACAATTTAAATGAAGCTGAAATGTGGCAACTAGTTACGTCATGCGCCAAAGTTGCAAAAAACGTTACAATCTGTACATCTCCCGGATGGCACCCCCTGGGGGACATAACATCAGCCACAAGTTCGTTTTATCTTCATCATATGTGATATGAAAATCTGCTAGCGGAAGAATTCATATAATTAGACTGTTTATATTATGGTTGAGGGTCCCTTTTATTGTAAATTTGATATTGTCCTTATTGCATTATGTACATTGTTTACTACTTTACAAAAGAAAACTACAGCATGTGCTCTTGTCTTCATTCAGAAATGTAAAAATGTAAATTATTTTAATGAAATTAGATCATTTTGAACCCATGCATTCTCTGAGAGAATTTTATGGGGTTAAAGAGTGAGTTAATTACTGTTTCTCTGTTATTTCCATTGTAAACTATTTTTCCTATCTTCAAGGTAAAAACATTTTGGAGTAGTCCTGTAATCTGGGTGCAGCCAACGTCACGTTTGAAACTAAGAATAATAACTTTGAATTTTCTTGGTTGGGAATCATAAAAATTTAATATGTGTCCGGGAATTATGCATCTATGTTGCCACTTAAATTCAAGTACGCAATCTTCTACTCTGATTTTAATATATAAAAAAAATATTTCCTTATCACTTTTTAGTTTAAAACACCAATTTTCCACTGAGCATCGGAAAAACAATTTCATCTTTTTATGTTCAGGTGGGGACAGTAGTTTTATATGGTGTTCCTATCGTTTCACTAATAATGGACAACCAAGAAAGGCTGTGCTTGGCACAAATCTCCAACACCCTCCTCAAATCCTTCTCCTACAACGAGATTCACAACAGGCGCGTGGCTCTAGGCATCACCTGCGTTCAGTGTACTCCAGTCCAGCTGGAAATGCTCAGGAGAGCTGGTGCTATGCCCGTATCTTCCAGGCGATGTGGTAAGCAAACTTTCATTAACCTTAGTTGCTGATTTTGATTTATGTACTCAAGTCATGTCGCAATGCCACATTTTTCAAAAAGTAGAGAATTTAAAGTTTCCAGCATGCCAAATCATAAGTTTTACCTTTGTGTAGGACACTATTCCAATCCGCAACTGTATTTTTAGAACATAATAAAAGGGCATTGTAAAATTTGCGCGCACCAAATTTTTATGGATATAAATTTGGACCGACCTTATTTGTATCCCATTATTTAAGAAGGATGAATAAATGCTCAAAGGTCTTCTGAAATATGGTCAATGAAAACTTGAACACATTTTTCGAAGTCGCGGAATGAGTACAACCTCAATAGCTGATTTCCCTTACGAAAAATCTAAAACCGTTCCAAGACGACTACATGCATAGTTCATTTTTAATTAAAGAACTCTGCTAATAATTTGTTCCTCTACCATCCAGCCTTCTTCCAGAGATATCTGCTAATAGAAGTTGATCACCTATTCTTCACGATTATTGCTATAATATGTTACCCAAGTTCCGATGTTTCTAAAAATCAAGAGGTCTAGAAAAAAAAAAAAAAATTTTAATGGCAACTGAATTGTCACATTCTTTTTTTTTCTAGTTGGTTAAGAGGACATGTAGAATTTATTAATTTATGATTGCTCTGAAAAAATGTGGAAACGATCAATCTGGTTTAAGAATATACACTATAATGTGAATAAGAATGCGCTAAAAGAAATTCGAAATTATAAATAAATATAATTAATACTTAACCCTAAGTTACTATCCCTGTTTCATCATGCATAAAATTGGTGTTATAGCAAACACGGTTTTTCTAAAAGTGAGAAAATTAAAGAAAATTATCATTTATTTTGTGTAATATTATTATTATTTATTAACGACCACTTTTTTTCTACTACGGCTAATTAGGACGAGTTATCTACTGGTTTCTAGCCGGGGTGGGTCTAAGGATTTTATTTAATGAGTTCGTCACTAAATAAATTTTATATAATAAAATTTATAAGCTGTATCCAGGGCTTAGGTTGGACATATGAGTTAAGGCGATGTTCCTATTAAACTTTGTTAACCTAGAACTCTATAAATAAAATCTTAGTCCCACCCTGGTCAGAAAAGGACGGTAACCTGAGGAAATCCGACCCGATTAGCGATATAAACATACAGTGAAGTTTATAAATACACATTTAAATATCATCCCGTTTCAGCAATCCGTACTCTAAAAATTTCCTACCGCAATTATCAATTACAATATATTTACCATTTTCATGTATCAATGCCAAATGTGCATCCACTAATTACCATCGATATACCAAGCCTGGGTTAGCTAATTTCATAATCCGATAATTAATACTTAGTCATTGGGGTTGCATTATTGCTTAAATAAGAAAAATACTGGAGCAGTTAACATGTAATCCGGTTAATGTGAATTGCATTAAATTAATTAAAGTTAATGCAGTATTTTATGTATTCCTGCTTTTACAAGTCATTAATATAATTTGGTAGGAATGATCACACGAAGAGAAGCAGAGCGACTTTGCAAGTCTTTCCTAGGCGATAACTCTCCGCCAAGGCTGCCAGAAGACTTCGCATTTGCTGTGCACCATGACTGTGCCTGGGGCTGCAGAGGGGCCTTCCAGCCATCCAGGTGATTTAGGAATCATGTGTTCATTTTCATGATTTATGATGTTTTATGTTTTTCGATATCTCGGAAATTTCAGTTCTTCCGAGTTCATGTCCAGGATTAATGGTCCCTTAAATTTGTCAGAATATCTGTGGATCTCTTTTATTGTGATTATGGTTTTAATGTTTTTTTATGTTCCCCTTAAACAATTTTTTGTTTATTTTTATTTTTGTCCCGAAATTACAAAAGAGTTATAAATATAAAATTAATAAAAAATTCTAATACTAAAACTGTCATGTATACATTAATAATAACTTTATGGACTGATAATAACAAAAATAATACCTGGACAGGTAAACTAAGCCTTTATACCTCCACAAACTACGACTGTAAAATGTTTCTTGAGGAGGAAAAACTAAACAACAACTAAAACAAAACTTATTTTTTGAAGTAGTCTGGTTCCCTCAACCAAACCAGCATCTCAGAGAGTATTAATTACAATAGTTTATTTCGATTAAAACTGATCTAGATAAAACAAATAAGTAATGCAGTGGTGAGTAGTGTTTTCATATTTTTCACAGGGGAATAAATTAATCATCATATTTAGGAATATATTCCTGAAAATAATTACAATTAAATTCGTGGTTTTAACTCCTATTTACATAAATTACGTAATGAATTATTTTCAAAATAAATAATAAGGTCATCAATTTTAAATCATTAGTGTATCAATAGTGATAATTTTTTTCCAGGTATAATTCGTCGAGGGCCAAATGTATCAAGTGCTCTACGTGTGGCCTATTCTTTTCACCAAATAAATTTATATTTCATTCACATCGGACTGGACCAAACGCAAAATACGTTCAGCCAGATGCAGCTAATTTCAACTCGTGGAGACGCCATATGAGGTAAGTGTACTTGTGCTGCTTATATTATATGTATATAAGCAGATTTATCTTAAGGAAAATCATCTATTGGGGCGAGATTATTTTTTTGGAAACGATATGAATTTTTGATATTAATGAGACCTCGTTCACCTTGATTTCGCAGGAAATACAGTCTAGCCATTGAAGCTAGTCGTATCTTAACAATAAGATGCTATATTATGAAGCACTTTATTTGAACCATAAATACCATATATTGTTCTCGTTGAACTTTTACGTTTTAAGAAAATGCAAATACGTAACGCACGTGGGACATCTATTTAGTTAACGCAGCCCCTGCGAGATGGACTTAGTGTAGCTGCTGTTAATATTTTGTGTTGGTATTACTGATCTTTTTAAAATATTGGATCTCATATAGGATGTAATCCTACACTTATAATATGTAATATTACGCATATTTTGTTGTTTTAGCACTTGAGATACCAAGGAATTGTTGAAAGGCCTCACGCAATAATTTTTTTTTAAATTTTCATAGGTTTTGTTCTTCATTTCTATAATTAATTAGTTCATGTTTGATTTATCCCGAAGGTTAAGTGGGTCACCTCCAGAGGAAGTGGTCCATGCTTGGGAAGACGTAAAGGCGATGTTCAACGGTGGCTCCCGGAAGAGACTGCTGGGCTCCTCAAAGCCGAGGAAGAGGGCAGAGTCGCCTCCTAGAGTCCCGCCCCTCGACTACGTGTGGAAGCCCCTCTACCCTATGTGGCTACCTCCTGCCCCCCTACTCCTCCCACCTCCCTCCGACAAGTCTGCCTTCAGTCCTGTATACCCTGCACCTCCTCTTGTCAGGGAGACTCCCACCTCAGATTCTGAAGAGACTGTGGATATTGAAACCTGCCCAGAGGATGATGTCAAGCCTTTCTGGAGTCCAATAACTCAGGTAAGTCTTAAATGTTAAACCTGTAGATAACCCGTCCCGATTAGCCTAGTAGCATAAAGTGGACGTAAAATAAGCAAAAAACTTTTAAAAAAAAAATGTTTATGCATACACTAACTACCAGTAACTAGTAACATTTATGCTTCACAATTTGGTAGTAACATTGTTTTCATTATAAAGTTTTGAATATTTTTAATTTAATCTAAAGAGCCTAGTACATGGTGGAGCAGAGGAAACGCATGGTTTTTCACTATTGAATGACTGGGACTCAGTTTGATAAAAATAATAAAAACAAGATTTAAGTGACAGATTTTTTAATGCAGATTTGAAATATACATTCTTTAATTAGGTTCGAAAAATAATTTTTTGGAGATGACGTCCATCTTGCTGGATACAAATTTGGATCCTCTCCCGGATGTTACGCATGGCTCTCTCCGACATTTCATTCGGCACGAATTCAATTTCCTGAAGAATGGAATTCTTCAGGTCATCGATTGTGCGAGGCTTTTGTTCATGTAGACGTTTGATTTTAAATATCCCCACAAAAAGAAGTCGTATATCGATAACGAACACACGTATGGGAATGCCTACCACTCCATGGCTACTGAAACTGCATTGTATAAACCGTCTGCCAACATTCATTTAAGGGCAATATCCCCTTTCGTTGTCGCGTACCAGCGGTTCAAAAACATGCGTTTCCTCTGCTCCACCCTGTACTACCTATTCTGGGACTATAGAATTAATGCATGACAAACTTGTGTACACTACAGACAAATGTGTCTTTTAATAATGGGACAATACAATGACTTTCTTCAAATTGTCAGGAAAAGTTGGATGTAATCGATCTACTGTTGAACGCTCAGTATACAGGGTATTCCTATTATGCCAGCACACATGACCATTCATGTGTACAATTTCGCCTGTCATTGTACAATTTCACAATAAATGATCTCTGCCTAAAACATAAAAAAAAATTGCATCTAATCCTTACTGCGACCAATTAAAGTATTTCAGGCAAAAGAAAGATTCCAGATATTGTTTGACAAATTATCACCTTGATAAGGTTGATTGTAATAAGAAGTTCTTTATTCTTCTGTGGAGATTTATTATTATAATGGCTGGGAGGAATAATTTTAAAGATTTGCTAAGGCCCAGGAGGGCGAAACGCCTGCTGTGGGAAATAAGTTAATAAAGATAGCTGTTTTGAGACCTTAAGATCCTTTCTTTTGCCTGAAAAAAAAGGAACTCTTTCTCACAGCTTTCATGCTATTCAAACATTTGTCTTAATTTAATGGCAAAGGTTGAAAACAAAAAGTTTTTTTTTTCGCGCAGACTTAGTTTAATTAAAGAAAGTCCGTCACACAGGGGCTGCGTAAACTAAGCAGATTTCCCACGTGAAGTTTTACAATAGAGTAATTTTACGATAGCTGAGCAGTTAATGAAACGGCCGAACTAGCTTTTGGCGGGAAAGCCACTTCGTCCGTTAGCCGGCCAGATTTAATAAAAATTCAAATATCTCGGTTAATATTCAAGATAGAGAATAAATGTATATGACAATATTTATAGTAACTTTAATTTGTAATAAGATTGATTTTGTACAATTTTCGATCCGACGTATAGTAACGGAGATATTTCGAATTTTCGAAAATCCTCCCCTCTAAACCCCCCCTCCCACTGGTCCGATTTCAGCCGTTTACGAACTTGATCTTTCTTTTTACATAAAACGACTAAATATCGAGTTTCGTCGACTATATACAGTTTTGAACGGACCTCATTTTCGTCATCTACTAGGTAGGATCGATGGACATTTGAAGAAAAATTTCGAAAATCCCGTCATGAGTACAACCTCAATAGCTGATTTCCCCTAAGGGAAATCTGCTAATGCCCCATATATTTCGTAGCCTATATACCACCTCTTCAGAGGCCATTGGCCATGAAGTGTTCGTCACCTCTTACACTCGCTGAAATAAACCTTCCTCACTGGGGCATCTACAATCAACCTCCCCCTGGAACACCATCAAATTAGAAATGTAGGCATTAGCTTCATAATCTCTTTAGTATATTTTACTTACTAAATATAATTTGCTTGATTATTTTAGTCTTTTTACTATGTATTTCTTCACAGAAATTTCATTTAGAAACTTTTCTTTTTTCTCCTTTGACATTATTCACTATTACTTCTGAATGTTCATATTGATTCAATTGACATAGAAATTTTAAGTAAGAATATATATTTGATTTCAGAGTGTTATTTATTACATATTAGTAACTAAGTTCTTTTGCAGTTTACAGCATATTTTATGAAACAGTGATTAATTTAATTTCAACGAAAGCAACCAATGGTTCACAAAGTTTAATATTTTAAAACGCATGCGGTATTAAATATAGTGCTGTAACGTAATGTCCAGTGGTGTTTATTTATGATTGTGGATGGTTTCGTGTGTTGCTGTTGCCGTGTCACACGATTAGTGGTTGAGTGGTATTCAATAATTCAAGAGCACAATATCACGGCGATGAGAGATAACATACAATCTGTGCACCTACCCTCAGCGTATAATTATTTCTGGTGGGATCGTCTTTTCCTTTTTTTTATTAGTTTATGGTGCTTCCTTTTTTTTAGCAGTGCTACGTTTACCCTTCTACATATATCTCATTCACTTTCCAACCATATCAAATTAAAATAAGAAGCTTATTTTTGACTTAGTGTAGCGTCTGAGCTTCTTTTTCTTACTTGCTATAAGTTATTTTTCTATATTCATTTGATCTTCATTAACTAGCTAATCGGATTTTCATGTTGGAACTTTTAAAAAGAACAATACGATTTTCCATAATACGAATATAATTTCCGGTTTAATTTATAATCCGTGATTTTGCATTGTGTGTGTTTGTTAAAAAGTAGTAAAATAGTTAAAAAGAGGTTTCTACGCAAATAAATATGTTTACAGTGCGGCCGTCTTCCATTTCTCGAGTTTGCGACCTGCTCAGTCTGTTTGAAGATCAATAACTTGTTTTCTGTTCTTGGGAAATATGAAAATATGAGAAATATTTGTATTCTATGGAACTAGCTCTTTAACGTGGTGCCCAATCCGTTTAATGAGCTGACGTTTATTTTTCAACCTTCCCTTTATGAGAGAATAAACCATTCTAAAGAACTAGACATTTATTGAGGTGTTCGACTTAAGGACTTATTTCTCTCTGTATATCAAAATCTTATTTTTTAACGTTCTTCAAATAGTGTCGAAAAAACGTATCCATTACTCCAAATGTTCTGACTAATTGGTTAGTTAAAAGAATTTTACTACGATTAAAAAATAAATTTGTGTTCTACTCAGCAAACTAAAAGAAACTATGGACAGCTGATTTGATCGAAATGAGTAAGACCTCAAAATCGAACAGACGCAGCGCGTTCGTATTGCAATTTTGAACAAGTCGCCGACAAGTGACTAGCTCGTCACAAAAAATTGTTTCGGTTTAGTCTGTACTACCATTTTATTATAATTAAGTTTATAACAATATATCGATGGGAGATAAAATTAATTGAATTTTAGAAATGCTTGCCGGGCCGCATAAACTTGTTTAACGGGTGTTGCTCAAGCCTGCTCTAGTGTATGTTTGCCAAAATGTGAACCGGAAATGAAGTAAGTACTATTATTTTTAATTTTAGATCTCAGTAATATATATTATTTACTCTACGTGTATATATATATATATATATATATATAGTATTTAGAGTATATTACACTAAGTAAGATATGTTAGTTACTCTACGAATTACCTTTTATTAATATATGTTAGTTACTACGAAGTTTTGTTTCATTCAGTTCAGAAGTTAGCATAAATAAAAATATAAAAAAATTATGTCTACAGACCATGAAGAGCCAGAGGGCTTCGTGGAGGTCAAGAAATAAACTTATCCGTTTCCTGCCATATTGGGGTGGTAAAGAGACAAAATATTGCTACTTCTTCACTCAAGTAGCTACTGATTTGCCTCGCGATGCTGGGATGTAACGGGGGAACGGATATTAGTCCATACTCAGTAGCTACCCAACTAAAGAAAGCTTAGAGTGTGCATCCTACTTATGAATTTGGCAGTTCTAGCATAGTACAAGGCCCACAGTCCTTTAAGCTCCATAATATTATTGACCGGCTATATAATTATCTGCAAAACTTATAGGTTTATAGATTGCTACTCCACATAAATTAAAACAAAACTGCCTTTAAATAGCATGATAATCCACTTTTGTCTTACAGAATAACGAATAGGAAACGAATAATAATATACGCGGAATTTATTGTGACTCACATACAGAGTTTCGAGAAGTCCAGTTCAGTAGTTTGCGCGTCATAATTGTTTCAGCTATAGTTTTAGGAGTGAATGTCATTCACAACAAGTCCTTACAGAGCAAACATACTTTATTTATAGACTAATATTTCAATATGCCATCAGTGCTGTTATCCAAACCTTCATTCAAAAATTCCAAACCTCAGAGGAACTCATCACAGGAATCAGATATCAGAGAAAAAGAGAGTAAAGAAATCCATGAAGTTGGGACTGTAGTGTTGGATTCCTTTCAAGGGGCACCCAAAAAATAAATTGAATAATTTAATTATTTAATTTTAACATTTCTGAAGTAAATGTTGAAAGTAATTCAGGGTGCTAAGGGACACTGAATGAATTCCGAGATAAAATAACCGAGTAGAAACAAACTTAACTCAATGGTCGCATTCGCAAAGCTTCTTAAGGAATCCCAGTTTAGCCCTTTCCGCCTAATCCCGCAAGCTGTAGGGACTTCAAAAGAATTGGACATACTTACGCTGTTCGATTTGTCGGAGGGCTTTCCTCACACACAGCGTAGAATTACCTTTTCACTGACGATGTACATAGGGCTTTTTATTGGGGTATCAGCTGGATAAAAACCCTTATATAAGGAAGGGACGAGGAACCTGTTAAGGTTTGTGGGCAAATTTATTTATCGGCAGCTACTTGAGCCTTTCAGCCGGCCCTTTTGAGCCCGGTTTAGGGATTATCTTTTCTTTGCCGAGCATTACCCCTTTAAGGAATGAAGAAACCTCCCTTTCACAAATGAAACAAGTACAGAGCTCATTTAAATTTAGGACTTTGAACAAGTTTTCAAAGGGCTTATTAAAGAAGCTGTTCTTGAAATTGAGGTAAATGGATTTCTTCTATCGTTTAGTTTGAAAGCAACACTATGGAACAACTCTGAATGTTTAAACAAAGAAAAGGAAAATCTGATGTTAAAAAAAATTCGAATGAATAGTGTTCAGTATCGAAGCATTTTTAAGAGTTAACATTCCCTGTTATAAATATGTTATTCGGTCTTTTTATTTGTTACTCACATCTTTTATTTTAACGAATGAATATATATATATATATATATATATATATATATTCATTCATAAAAACTGGTATACGATTGTTACTTAATTCTTAACTTTAGGTATCTGTAATAAATTGAGATATTAGTAAATGGATAATTTCTATGATAAATTTAATTTCATTAAATTTCTTTTTCGTGCTGTATTATTTTGATCAGATGGGAGAAAAAAAGGGCAATACATTCAAAAATTATTACTTAAATATAACATAGGAGTTCCCCAGGGTTTACTATTTACCACGAATCAATCTTGATTTGATTTTATACGGAAATAAGATCTCCAAATTTCCGAAAGGAGCACATGATAAAATGCCAAAGAAAAAAAATATTTAATAGCTCACAATTTTCAATTCTACAGGAAACCGAACTTTCATAAACCCAAATACCTTCATAGCAAAGCTCAAACCATCTACCTTCTTCCAATTTCTTTACTACTATACCCCACAGAAGTTCCAGTTAAACGTAAATGAAGTTAATGTGGCTTCAAATGTGAAATATTGAAGTTAATGTTGTTGATAAATGAGAAAGTACAGCATCTCACTACGGCGTAACTACAGACCCACGGTTACCTTATATAACATTCTCGTTCTTGTCCCTACCTCAGTCCACAAACTTGCATTTTACTTTGGCACAAAACTCCCATGGAAACTGCACGTTACACTCAAACGATAAGAACTCAACGATCGTACTCGCTGCTCAAAAGAATTCAGAGACTACACGTTACAAAACGAACTCAGTACATTCTATAATTAAAACAGTACTGCCGTGCAGTAAATCTTTACTCGAACCTACAAAGCTTCCAACCTTCTAGTCAAAGCTGCGGAGGACGCCCCATAGTAGACATTCCTTTTAACCCACTTTCGTGAACGGCGTATCTTCATCGGTATCAGTCAGAATTACCCACTATATTTCTAGGGTTGACGTTGAATAGCTTGGGCAGAGGAGAGCTGATCAAAAAGGTACTCGAAAATTCAGATGAGACAATTACATAATTCAATTAATTGTAAAAAAAATAATGAACATATCTAAAAATAGATAGATAGTAGTTTCTCACGGTTTCAAGAGAGGTATAGAGAAGAGCGTTCCTTGTGTGCAGTCTCTTAAGAGTGTTTTTATGGATAGCTTTTGCGGCACGAATCACAAGACGGATTATTTGGTTTCCCACTTAAAATGCGCGTGACAAATTGTGTATCAGGGTAAATTTGGAATCTTAACACTTATATATAGAAAGAAAATATATTTAAGAAGCTTGACGAAAATACATTCCACAAAAAATCAAAGAAGGTTGGGCATTGAAAATCCAAATTACTGAAGAAGATTAATTGTGTATACTATATATATCATGCAGAACATTTTCAGATCAGTTTTCCAAATTTTAATATTTTACTGAAATTTTTTTGTTACAAATTACTTGAAAAGTGGTGTAAATAACAGCATTTCCACTAAATGAGTCCCTCCTTCCATTTTATGCAGGATGTGTGTCCACACCACAATTATTGAAAAACCTTCTCTCAATCAACAGCAATTTAACCAATATAAGGGTTTAATGTTAATAAAAAAACAAAATGGCTAAATATTATGAATTAATTTTTCAAATTTGGGCCCAAAGTATATCCCTTTATATATATCCCCCGGTTTCGGTAGACTATCAAACGTTAATCGACTCCCCTTCATATTTTCAAAAATGTCATTTGAAGCAACGTTCAGCATTGATAAGTAAGTCGGTGCCATAGTGGCATTATACCAACGTTTCAAGTATAGCTACCATAAAAGCACCTTACCATCGAGGATGGTTAGGATGGTCTGAAAAGAATTATTATGATTATTTATTTGAGATATCGCTATAATGACGATTTGTCTTTAAACATGGGAGAATATAATTTTGCAAAATTAAATAAATATCAAAAATCTATAAAATTAATTTTTACAAATGTACAAAATAAATACAACGCACAAAATTAAATATAAAATGTCCGTATATTTTCAACATAAGGCAGAAAGTCCGTCACGCAGGGGCTGCGTAAACTAAGCAGATTTCCCATGTGAAGTTTTACAATAGAGAAATCTGCATACTGGTAACACAACACCACCATGATTAAATACAAACGGTAATGAGAAATCTTTCAGTTAATTAAAATAAATTCCCCACTGAAAGGGCTTCAGAAATGTAAGAATAATTTCTATTTTAATAACTCAAATTTTAGTAGTCCAAGAACTAAAGAAGGGGGGGCGGGAGGATGAACAGAACATATTTGCATAAATCTCACAAAGTAACGAAGGTAAGGTAAGGTTAGAAGGAGCTTCCACCTGAGCCGACCGGTTACGAAAATGGCCGACCTAATCCGAACTATACCCGACCACGTCTCACAGACTTCATAAAAATGCAAATATCTCGGTTAATATTCAAGATAGAGAATAAATTTAAACAATATTTATAGTAAATTTAATTTGCAATAAGATTGGTTCTATACAATAATTCGATCCGACGCATACTAACGGAGATATTTTAAATTTTCAAATATTCCCCCTCTAAACCCCCCCTCCCACTGGTCCAATTTCAGCCATTAACGAACTTGATCTTTCTTTTTACATAAAACGATTAAATTCCGAGTTTGGTAACGATCAAACAAAAATTGCGAACGCTAGAGCGTTAACAGACAAATATATATATATATATATATATATATATATATATATATATTTATTATATATAGTTATTTTTGTTTGATATATATATATATATATACATATAATTTTGAACGGACCTCATTTTCGTCATCTCCTGGATCGATGGACATTTGAAGAAATTTTTCGAAATTCACGTCATGAGTACGACCTCAATAGCTGATTTCCCTTAAGGGAAATCTGCTAAAAAAAAAGTATAAGGAGGTAAACTGGACGATACGACGATATAATTTTACATAACGATAACGAATTGGCTTTATATTTCATCAAAGAATCCATTGGTTCTTAAATACATAAAAACATCATCTTTAAGTTGGCTACTGTCGGCTAGTAGTTCGCATAAATGTTTGGACCATGTGCACGTTATTACTTGTGTGCAATCAGTTAATGTGTTTTACAGTAAGCATTCTGTTGCAATACCGACATATAGCTTGATCTTTCCTGCTCATTAGATCTGAATGTGTTGATCTAGTGTGTCCTGTGCGTCAATGTCTTAGCATTGTGTCCTGTATACAACGTACATTATAATTACATTTCCTTGCATTATTTGCAAATGAAGACAATAAATATATAAAGGTGAGTGAGTTTCCATACTTTAAGCAAACCCTTTCTGTGAGAAAAGATTTAGGCCCGATCGATATTTTTAAGGAGAAAAAAATCCCTTCATGGTTAATTTAATCTTCGGCTAGGGAGTAAAGTTGCCATTAACGATAATGATCTAGTTAAACAATGGATTTGGGTAGTGAGCGGGAGAAAGAGAGGGAGTCACCCTCCTGGAAAAAACGGAGGGTGACCTCTAAGTAATGATGTAGAGAACTTAATCATGGGACCGGTCGGACAATCTTACACAATGTAAGGACCTCGGCGAAATGTCAGGGCGACATTTGGCTAAGCCCTTCTCTTGGACCCTGCATTCACTCCTTTGGACCCTTAACTGTAAATGCCATCCCATCGTTCTGTGTTTAACTCTCAGGTCTGTCTCATTCTAGGCTATTGATTCTACTAACTCCGTAACTTTTTGCCAATTAATCAATTAATAAAATGTGTTATTATTTTATTAGTAAAATATATTACTTCGGACATACCTTTCGAAGTCATATGTTTGTCCTTCTAGTATGCAACGTAATTCTGTTAGCTGACGAATTAGATACAAACAAAGTTTGTGTGTGTATATATGTAGTTCATTGTGTGGGTTCCGAATTCTTATTGAAGGCAACAATTTCATAAGTATTTCAAACGTAACATACATACATTAGAAAGCCTATTAATCAATAGTGGCCAATAAATATTGACTCACATTGGAAAATCGGGGTTTTTCAAACCATTTTGCAAACGTCCACCGACCCTACGTGGTACATAAATCAAATGAGGTCCTTTCTAATATAATTTTTTTTTTGGTTGGCACTATAGACCTTTGAGATCTTTATCCAACCTAGAGCGAAACTCGAGGGATCCGTGAGCTGAGTTCTTACGTAGTGAGTGATCAACTCAATGTACAACGCCCGCTAACCAAGGAGGACCTGGGATGAGTTGTCTCCAGTAGACTGACGGGCCCCATTGCCGTTGCAGACCGGAAGGTCTGTGGTCGTTTCACACTGTCATCCTACCTGTGAACGGGAGAGTCATAATGGTTAGTCATCCGGAGGGGCTGTTAGACGTATATACTCGATAGTCTCCCTCAGATCCATAAGCACAACTAGTAGCGAACTCAAGAAACTAATGTTCTCCCTTGGCCTACACCTTAACACCTCCACACGCGCCCCTCCATATATATATATATATATATATATATATATATATATAGATATAATACTATAGCCCATATGGGACCGCGAAGGATGGGACTTGCGAAAAAGGGTGAAATGGAAAATCGTTGATATATCACATATCAAATATCCCTACATGTCCATTTTCGTTAATCTAGTCATTTAGTACAATTATTATTTTATTTTAACTGGCTTATGAACGGACAAACTTGTATTTTGTCGTTTGAAGCTTTCTGTTGCCCACTTCTACGCCTGAAATGTTTGAGAAAACCTAATTCATCACAAAAAGTTTTATGAACCGATTAAATACCATGTAACGTATTTACCAATGATGGAAAAACGGAAATGAAGGTGATTTAAAATATGTCGTGGGCGTCATAGTAATGACGGCGCTCTATTTCAAATTTGTCGAGGATTTTATTTTCCTAGCACAAATACAGTACTGAACTGTACTCGGAAAAATAATTAATTTCCTCAATATACGAGTATGACTCCTTATTAAATCATTTATGCATTGGCGCTGACTTTCAGTTTTGATTGGGGGGCGCAGAAACAAAACTGAATGTAAATCAGATTCCAGTTGTGGCAAGCTGCCGAGGCCCACCGAAAGATATGTGACGTGTATGGGGACGAAGCAATTAAGGCAACTTGGCTGGGATGTTTTGCCACATCCACAGTATTCTCAGGACCTTGCTCTATCGGACTACCTCCTGTTCCAGTAAGTTTTTTTCTGGCCAGGATGACTAAGGATTTCATTTAGTGATTTTATTTAATTTTCACTAAATAATTATCTATTGCCCACATGGGGGTTCGAATCCATGACTACGTTTACTTTGTTTATTAAGACTAATAAATTTATTATTATCATAAAAACTATTAATAGTAGAATTTTAAATTTTATACACATTATACCTCCCAGCTCGAGAACTATAGTTGAAGTTCAATTAAGCATTAATGCATAATTCTCCTCATAAGTAAGAAAGAAGAGTAAGTAAGAAAACAGAAGTCGACCCCTATTAATTAACACAAGCTCTTATTTGACACTTTCAACATACATATAAGTTGTGTTACGTGTACCAAATTGTTATAAGAATGACAAATATTTTAGAAGGGAGTATCATTGTAGTACTATTAAATAATAAGTATGGACAAGTTCGTTCAAGATGAATAATTCGACGAGTAAGAGAGCGTGGACACATTCGTACAAGATATTGAGTTCGAGCGTATGAGTCTTTCAGACACATTTTGCCTTGCTCGGCTATTTGACGCATATAAGCGATTTACCACGAATGAGATCATGATCACATTGAAATCCAAACATTCACCTGATATTTTACTATATAACAAGCTTGCTTTAGGTTCAAAGTTGATTTGCTTTTTGAAATTCGTTTTTTATCATTACTACGTTTTTTCCCCAAATAATAATTGCCTATTTAAGTATTTTTACGTAATTTGTATCAATTAATATTAATTATATTTGGTATTTAGGAAATTTTATGTCTATTTTATTTGTTAAATTTTGATGAGAAAATGATTTCTAGTTTACTAACTTAACCATCCACAAAATTTTTAAATTGGTAAGCATTTTGTATCAATAGGAAAAAGAACTAGAGATATGATTTTTAAAGTAATTTGGCTATGGGAGTCTGAGGTATCAGTTCATTTTGGAAAAGAGGTCTCTTACTCTAAATAGTTTGGGAATCCCTGATGTAAATATACAACACTTTTTTTTTGGTTTTAAAAATAGAGGAATGTCTTTAAAGGAATGGTTATGAAGAAACGTCACTTTTTAAGAAATTCTCCTATATATTACAAAAAATATACATTTTTTTTCACACATTTACAGAGTTCGAGTTCGTTGAGTATCGTTTGATATGAAACATTAATAAGATTACGTACTAACAACAAAATGAAGCCGCTTAGTTTACGCCACGTTCGAATTTTTGCCAGTGCCCATTTAACTATGTTTTTAAACGATGATTATTCCGTGAGTTTTAAGAGTGGTATTTTCTTTCATGCTTCTTTTGCTTATCAACCAAATTTAGTAGTAGTAGTTTATTGCTCAACAGATCCCCTGGCAAATATTTTGAATAATAACAACATAATCAATTGCCCTGAATAACAGTTAACATATTTACGTCAATTAAGAAGAGTAATTAATTGACAAGAACCCCTGAGCTGAAGGTTAAAGAATGGGAGTTGCTTTGTTTAACCCGTACCTCCCAGGAGACTGCCTGTCTCCCCTAGCTTCCCATTAACTGTGCCAGTCTTCAGATGTGGAACAAATTGCTTTTCACAGTCAAGGGTCAGCCTGTCTTGCTGGGCTTGAACCAGGCAAGAGAATAAATGGTCGCCCAGGTGTTAAGCATGCTTACCAGCAACAAATCTACAATAAACATCCTTGATACTTTTTCATTGGATAAGTTATGTAAGATGGAGTTCTGTCGACTCCCAAAATTAAAATAAATACAGCCTGAAATAGTTTTTTTTTTTTTGAATTCATACTATGAAAGTGCGAATATTGCCTTTTTCCTTATACAAAAAAAAAGTCCCAATTTCGTTCAGCCATTAACAATGGTAGCCTAAGAACGAGATGATGACCGGAAATCAATGTAAAAAACTGATTTTCGAAGAACAACATATTATTCACATTTCTCGGATTAAGTCAATAGGAACAGACTTAGTGACCAATTTACTTTTTGACTTCAACGTATATTCTGGCTACCGTTAAACTGACGAATGAATAGTACACATTATCCGTGCCACTTCCATTTATCTGAGGAATAACGTCTTTAGTTCCACCCTGCCATCCGCATGTATTACAAGCCATACATCGCGGGAAGCAAAAATCAAAACTTAGAATTCAAAACTGTCATTCTTCAACATAGCTTTTTAGTGCTGAAATCTAGGTTGGGAAATTCCTAAGAAAAATTAGTGGAACCCACCACTTCCTTCCCTCTGCAGTGAAAGTGAGCACATCATAAGTTCTGAAGATCGTGGCTTGAGTTGCAGAAAGTGCTTTCAGATAATATTCAATTTGTGGAGAAAGACGATTTTTTTCTTTCCTAATTTAAAAAGTCCTTCACTTCCAGAATATTCTCGTATGAAAAGTAGATTCAAAAGACAATTTATGATCGTACCTTGAATTTCTGCTTTGTCATTTTTAGAAATGTCATATAGCCATACTATAGAAATTATATAATTTGCGTAAACTCATTATTATTTTTCATAATATTTTTATGTGATTGAATTTTTAACGTACGGACAGATTGCATTTGTTTTTAGTGATCTGAGACGACCAAAATAATATGTCCCTCAAATTTAAATAGAATGTCAGATTTTATTCATGTAGATATTCGTGGGGAAAGACTTCCCATTTTTATTTTGTTTTGTTAACAGATTTACCTATTTGTTCTTAAATCTACAAACTGGTAACTTTGTTATATTTTTTTCTTTTCATTTTAACGAATTTCCTCTAGGAAAGAAGCAAAGATCTCTTAAGATCTTAATTAATTGAGCCTCAAAAACAGGATCTCCGAATTACCCGAATAATAAAGGATCGTACTTCAGTAAAATAATTATTGAAAAATTTAAATATTAACAGTGAGAATTACGTTTAATTACTCTTATATTATGGATCTACTACGCATTTTCATAAAATAAGCCAAAATGGGTATAGATGGGACCATAAATACCACTGAAGATTACTCTAATCTACTGAATGTTCGCGCTGATAACGTACGACTTTCCGCTTCTTTTAAATTTTACCTCTTCTGTCAACCAACTTTGCAGTGATTTTGTACTTTCACAAGGAACGGTTGGTTATTCAGTTTTTTTAATGATCAACACTCAAGAAAAATTTGTAATATAAACAAAACATTAAATGGGTTTCATTTTCGGCATCTTGAGGGTTGTATGGTGGGTTAATAACAATTTTCGGAGTTAATTTTATCAATGTTTTTGTTCCATTAAATACCATTGTTCAAGCAGTAAAACATGTTCTATACAGTATTGGTAGGTTCATTGGTATAATCTAGTATATGAATTACAAAACGTCCTGGCTTAAGCATTGTATGAAGAAATGTAATTAATGATATAGACGCCATACAATACAATATCTACACTATATTTTTTCTTCCAAGCCTTTCTTTTTAATTGTTTATTGCAGTAATAGATACATAACTTCCTACGTTTTTCATTGGCGAATAAAAGAACGAAGATAAAGGTTTTTTTTTCATAAATTCTTTTTTTATTAATGTGTCGTTCTTGAAGCCGTGGAATACTTGGTAGCATTTCTTATTTGTATGGTTCATACATTAATGGAAGTGATGACTATATTACAAATTTCACAGATTGGAGCAACCAGGTTGGGAAACATAATTCCATTCAATTTTCCACTCAGACGATTTTTTGAAGCATAATTGAGACATATGTAATAATTCAAGGACACCCAAAAGGCTTGGCTATTCGTGACAGGACGAGTAGTTTCCATATCACACATTATTAAATATAAATTTCGCTTCATGAAGAAATAAAATTGTAATTCATTTTTACTGGAATTGAATGTTTTATTACAATGGAAAACGAGTTTTTTAAAGACAATTTTCTTTAAGCCCAAACTATTAACCTCCTGAGAGAAGCCATGCATTACTAATGGCACCGTTCTTTTTCCTCTTTAAACCTGAGGTTATTGGGGTCTGGTTTACTTAAAAAAACATTACTTACTCCGACTTGGCTCTTAATCTGCTACAGAGATCTAAGGACTGCTGATTTTAAGAATTCCAGTTGGGTGTCCTCAGCCGTCACGGGTAATTCCTTTGAGTCAAACGGCATCGTGGGATCACTGGGGAACGGAAAAAGTTAATCTAAGTGAGCAGGCAACATCTGGCAACCAGGCACCTGCACCCCTACTCCATCTCCATCCAGCACTGAATCACAGTAGGCCGAGGCATTTACCCCCATTTCTCTTATGTTATACTACATTTCTTCTGCTTCTACTGACTACTGTCTCAAGAACCACTATACATTTGTTTTTGAGGTTTCAATCAAGATTTATATCTGCCCAATGAATATTTTCCAAAATGCTCACGTTTTATTTCAGCTTTAACTAACTCATGCATCGTCCAAAGACTGAATCCGAATTATCTTCTTATTATTGATCTATACAATAATCTATAAGGCATTCCGCATCTCTGACGATTAGAAACCTGACTACTTCAACAAGCATTGGTAAGATTGCTCGATATTTCCTTGACTTTCTCATATGTTTCTCTTGTTTTGCTTTTCGCTATGGTTTGGTGACGTGAATTAGTTTACAAAACACTTTGATCGTTTCATAAATTGGGTAAAGTTACAGACATTTTTGATCTTTATATTTAAAATATTTTATTGTTAAGTTACAAAATGGATGCGTAGAATTGATGTATGCTGTTAGATATTAGCAGATTTCCCTTAAGGGAAATCAGCTATTGAAGTTGTACTCATGACGGAATTTTCGAAATTTTTCTTCAAATGTCCATCGATCCTACCTAGTAGATGATGAAAATGAGGTCCTTTCAAAACTGTATATATATATATATATATATATACATATATATACGGTATATGTTGCCGCTCTAGCGGTCGCAATTTTTGTTTGATCGTTACCAAACTCGATATTTAGTCGTTTTATGTAAAAAGAAAGATCAAGTTCGTTAACGGCTAAAATCGGACCGGTGGGTGGGGAGGGGTTTAGAGGGGAGGATTTTCGAAAATTCGAAATATCTCCGTTACTATACGTCGGATCGAAAAAGTTTACAGAATCAATCTTATTGAAAATTAAATTTACTATAAATATTGTTACGTACATTTATTCTCAATCTTGAATATTAACCGAGATATTTGCATTTTTATAAAATCTGGGCGGCTAACGGACGAGTGACTTTCCCGCCAAAAGCTAGTTCGGCCGTTTCCTTAACTGCTCGGCTCTTGAAATTTCTCTATTGTAAAACTTCACGTGGGAAATCTGCTTAGTTTACGCAGCCCCTGCGTGACGGACTTTTTTTTGTAAATGATTATATGTTTTAAATATATAAAAAATATTGGTAATATATTGGCTTCGGCTAATAACTAATTCAATTGTGTCACATGGTATATATAGATACCCACGAGTGAATAAACGTTTAATAGACAAGTCTCTCTTGCAATGTCTACAAAGTGGTCGATATCCTTTAGTTCTCTGTTACATTTGTTTTCCGGGTGTGTAACCTATTCTAGGTCGAGTACTACTTTTTCTCGTCCAGAGGTTTTGCCCACAACTCAGATGTTGAGCTCATTATTGTCCATAAGTGATTATCTTTTAGGTTTATCCAACTTTAGATCCATTCTGTAAAAATAGTAAGCTTATTGTATAGTAATGTCTCGCTGATGGCTAGCTTAGTAGTGTAGTTTTCCCTTTCCCTTATAAGAATTAGCTACTAAAGGTCGAAAGCAATACTTTCAGATTTCAACTGAATTATGTGTGTTCCCCCTCCGTGAACCCATTGTTTGGGCCTGACGTCTGTACGTTCCTCGCACACTCAAAAATGGCTTGACCTTTGTATGTTGAAATGTTATATTTGGGATTGTTCTGACATCTAGTGTGCCTCCTATTTTGATCGAAATCGACTAAGGGGGAGCAGAGCTTTAAGGGAGGATGAAAATAAAAAATGTTAGTATTGGAAGTAAAATAAAATTGTAAAAAAGATCTATAAATTATGTTCAATGACATTTTTCAATTTGATCCATTGGACCGGAGATATCGTTTATCAATTTCAAATGAAATAATTTTAAATGAAATGAAACCAAAAATGTTGTTAATTTAATTCCAAAGGTGTACAAGGCCCCCATAGGAAGTCATGTGGTGCCCACATCAAATTTATTTTGTATAGTCTTCAATTGAAGAAATGTATTACTCTCAGAAAAAAAACATAAAAAAAGATTTTTTTTTTGTTAAGACTGATTTGTGAAAGACCGTTCGGTATGAATTTTAGCAATTTATAAGCCTAACTAGGAAGTATAGGCCGGACAGGGGCTGATTCATTTAACAAAGAGTTAGTTGGGGGTGGGTCGATGAGAGTAGCCATTGTCTCACATTGTCACCTGATGACGGCACTGGAACACAATAACCCAATCATTGTGAAAGGTTACCCAACACTCGCCACTTGCCTCTCCAACAGTCCCACCAGAATATTTAATAGCTAAACATAATTCTCGTCCCCTTCAAACTACCCATTCTCTCTCTTCCTGTCACTTGCGTCGGCACACAAACACAGCCTTATTGAAATGACCAGAGAATATCGAAATGGTTCTCGGTCAATAAGGCAATTACATTTGTCAGCTGCTATTAAACATTTTGGAAGGAAGGATAATTTAAAACTAATTACAAACCATTTCACTTATTGCTCAGGCAGCTTGTTTTCATTAAAAATGAAGTTATAAATTAAATGTATTTCGACCAATTCTATTTTGCACCATACATCAATATTATGCTCGTTTCTTCGTTAAATATATTGTTGACATTTATTACTTACACTCCCTTAAAGTAATTGATGTAGTTAATGTCACACATTTGATTTCTTGCTCTTAAGGTTGCCCTTATGTTACGATTTTTCAAAACGTCCTTTACTCGCCATCCTTCTTAGTCAATGACAAATGAGGTGTGCCCAAATTCAAATGTGTGTGTATGGAATTTTCAATGTCGAACTCTATTAACCCAAATTTTTCCATCGTTATTCTTGAAGAGAAATTTTAATTAACGTGTCTTGTAAGTCAAGTTATTTTTACAGTTCGTATTTTATATATATATCGCTCTATCACCTTTTTAACAGCAGGCAAATAAATTGGTTGTAAATGAAAAACATTTTCAGATTTCAGTAAACCCCTACTCCTAATACGATTCCTCCCATTTGCGGCCTTTGGCTATACATACAAATCTATGAAATTGGCGCGATAAATATGAATGTAGAACATTACAAAATGCTTTAACTTTCAGCACTATTAAAATGGAAGATGACCCCCTTACAGAAAACTCTGTTGGCACCTACCGATGCGTACTTGACAAACTGTAACAAACAGACCAAATTTCAACTGACGTCAGAATACGTGTCATAAATTTTGGCATTATAATTAATGTATTCATTCAAAGGTATGTGCTAAATTACTTCATTTCATGGGAACTGCTGAACAAACACCCAATTGACCGCATTTCACCATATATTTTATATTTCTAAGCAAAAATCCTATGAGCAGAAGCTTAATATTTGAGCTACGACAAAAGGTATAGTACAGCAGTTGTAGATTATCAATCGTTTAACAAAATTGGTTCTGTGACATTTTTCAATACAACTGATAATAACAGATATTGTGAATTTTCCCCCTATTCCTCGTCTGGTTTCATTCAAAAACTAAAATGATCTTTAGTGTCGACTAGAACAGTTAAATATCGAGAATTGTATAGACAAGATAAAAGTTTTCGAGAAAAGAACGTAGTCTTAAATGATGACGACACCACACACCGCATTTGCATGTAAGTTACAAAGTAAATGAAAACAATGTAGGGTATTTAAGCTTCCAATAAAGTGGTTCATGATATAACAGCTTATTGCTAATATGACATGAGTTAGAGTGGGGGCTTACCGTAAGCCGAAACCTAAAAACAAAAATGCATATATCTCGGTTAATATTCATGATAGAGAAAATAAGTATATATCAACATTATATTTTATATAATAAAATTGGTTCTATCCGACTCATAATAACAGAGATATTTATAATTTTTGAAATTACCCATCTAAACCACGCCCCCGTCTGACTGCAGCTCTTTACGAACCTTATATTCAGTTTTAGGTAAAGCCCTTATAGGTCAAGTTTGGTAATGATAAGACAAACACCGCGACCACTAGAGCATTAAAAGATATATATATATATATATATATATATATATATATATATATATATATATATATATACTAGCTCAGATACCCGGCTTCGCCCGGGAATTGATTTGAGGCTAAATGGTGATGGTATTTTTTTGGCAAGGCTTTACTTTGCACAATGTTTTCGCCTTTACTCGTCCCAGTGTTTAGGGTTAATACCCGTTGTTGGCATTTGTTAATAATAAAATTAATTTTTTATGTAAGTCTTCACTGTACCCGGCGTTCAAAGTGGTCGCGGAAGTGGCATCTAAAAAGGAAGCACTTTTCGCATATCAAATTATAGCGTAAATTACGTGATGAACCTACTGATTGGCGGAACTACTTGCGAATGGACGTTGACACATATACTTATTTATTGGAATTAGTGACACCGCATATCAACAAAGAAAATACTTGTATGAGAACAGCAATATCAGCACATGAAAGGCTATTATTGCCGTGACGAAGCTATGAAAATGATTGCCGTTGCATCAATTTCTTTAAATTTATTTGCTAAACATTCATACGCCTCCCCCTTCTTATCCCTGTCACTGTATTCTTTTGATTTAACACGCCAAATGCACGGGAAACTTTCATACAGAGCAATAAAATCTGTTAAAAACTCCCTAGAACATTGCCGAAGGTCAGCCATTGTCGCCTGACGAATTGAAACTGAGTATCAAAATGAATCGGAAAACGGTGCTACCGTCCACACACGCCGACTTGTCTGCGCAGTTCAAGGAAATCTATGCTCTCTGGCTCAGTTTTACTAAAACTGTACAGTCTTCGAAATGGGTTCAAAACTGCACAGTTGTCCAGTCCACACGCAACGTTTTATCTGCAACGTTTTGAACTGCGCAGACAAAACGTTGTGCAAAACGGAGCGTCTGGACCGGCCTTTAGGGCTAAACACCATGTTTTTCTTAAATTATTGATTCAGAGTATTATTTTAATAATTTATCTACCTGACGGAATTAAATAATAGTATTACCCTAAAAATAATTTCATTTATATTCAGAGATAGGTGAGGGGAAGAGATTTTAGCCCTCCCAGCAAAATAATTAATACTTTAAATCATATTAAGTTTAACCGGATATTGTCTTTTTTCATAATGGCATTACCATTAACGTCTAATTGTTATGATGGTACATATTTGTTTCAATAACATCAAAATATCGGAAATAAGATATATATTAGCAGAACCAAAGATTTTGCTTCCCTACAACTTCCGCTATCGCTCCTTGTGCCAATTCAGCATGACTTTGTTTAAATAATACATTATACAAATTAAATAACGGAAATGCTCTTATAGTTTACATTTCTATTGGATATAAATAAAAAAGTTATTTTCTAGGAAAAAAAATGAGAAGGGGGCGAAGGAGATATATAACCTCACTAATCCGAATCATATTTAGAGTTATCATATGTGACTAAAACATAAAATCATTTGTCATAATATGCATTCATTAAAAACGCTTAAATAAGCACTAATAAAATGAATTACTCCGGCTATAGTTTTAGCGTATATCCCGTGTTTACATCATTTTACAAAAAAAGTGAATACAACAAATGTTACTCAAAATAAACAACTTTTGTTATGTGCATATTTATCGAAAAATCAATGCGAAACGAAATATCGCTATTTTTCACTTCAGGCCTCCCCTAAAACCCCCCACTCCAGTTTGAACCTAAAACTTTTAATATAGCTTATAATCTTGGATGAATTAATGATAATTCACATACCGAGTTTTTTTTTTAATTTCAGATCAATCGTTAGTGCCCAACAAAACTGATGGCTCCCGCCCTAGTTTTATGTGTATATCTCGTTTATACTTCATTATACGACGATAGTGTATATAATAAAAGTTTCTCTAAATATAATAACAAAATAAACAACATTTTTTAAGCATATTCCCGGAAACCCCAATAGGAAACGAAATATCACTATTTTTAATTTCAGATCTCCCTTATACTTCACTTCCCCTATAGATTTTAGCGTATATCTCGTTTATAATTCAGTATACGAAAAAAGTGTATATAACACAAGTTACTCTAAATAACGGAATAAACAACTTTTGTTATGTTCATATTTGCCGAAAAACCAATAGGAAACAAAATATCACTATTTTTAATTTCTGGCTTCCCTTATAACCCCCACTCCTGCCCGTCCCTAGAAATGTTGGTACGGCTTATTATAATGAAGGCGTTAGTGCTAATACACATACCGAGTTTTATTTAGTTCGGTTGAGTCTTTTGTGCCAAATAAAATTGTTCGCTTCCCCCATAGGTTTTAGTCTATATCTCGTTTATAATTCGGTATACGAAAAACGTGTATATAACAAAAGTTACTCTAAATAACAAAAGAAACAACATTTGTTATGTGCATATTTGCCGAAAAACCAATAGGAAACGAAATATCGCTATTTTTATATCAGGCCTCCCTTATAACCCCCACTCCTGTTAGTCTCAGAGAATATTAGTATAGCCTAAAGTCTAAGTTGGGCTAGTAGTAATATACATACCAAGTTTCATACAATTCGGTTCAGCCGTTTATGCGTGAAAAGGTAACAAACAAACAGACACCAAAGAAACAAAATGCAGTTATGGTGTCTATGACATGTGAAACGAAAAGTTATCGTGAAATTTCGCGAAAAAAATCAATGTACAGACAGAGGTTACAATTTTATATATATACTAGCTCAGATACCCGGCTTCGCTCGGGAATTCATTTGAGGCTGAATGTTGATGGTATTTTTTTGGCAAGGGTTTACTTTGCACCATATTTTGATATTTACCAGTTCCAGTGTTTAGGGTTAATACCCGTTGTTGGCATTTGTTAATAATGAAATTAATTTTTTATATAAGTCTTCACTGTCCTCCAAATTGTCATATTTCCCATTTCCTGTGCATTATGCATAGATTTGACTTATTAAGGACAAAATATTAACATACATTTGAATTAATTTTTTCAGGTGAGGTACCTGGTAGTTCATATTGAAAAGAAGTGTTGAGCAAATTTCTCTATATAACAAAATAAACAACTTTTGTTATGTGCATATTTGCTGAAAAAGCAATAGGAAACGAAATATCCCTATTTTTAATTTCAGGCCTCCCTTATAACCCCCACTCCTGCCCGTCCCTAGAAATGTTAGTATGGCTTATTATAAGGAAGGCGTTAGTAGTAATTCATATACCGTGTTTGGTTTAGTTCGGTTGAGTCTTTTGTGCCAAATAAAATTGTGGACTCCCGCTATAGTTTTAAAGCGTATAACGCATTTATACTTCCGTATACGACAAAAGTGCATATAACAAAAGTTACTCTAAATTACAAAATAAACAACTTTTGTTATGTGCATATTTACTGAAAAAGCAATAGGAAACGAAATATCGCTATTTTTAATTTCAGGCCTCCCTTATAACCCCCACTCCTGCCCGTTCCTAGAAATGTTAGTATGGCTTATTATAAGGAAGGCGTTAGTAGTAATTCATATACCGTGTTTGGTTTAGTTCGGTTGAGTCTTTTGTGCCAAATAAAATTGTGGACTCCCGCTATAGTTTTTAGCGTATAACGCATTTATACTTCCGTATACGGCAAAAGTGGATATAACAAAAGTTACTCTAAATTACAAAATAAACAACTTTTGTTATGTACATATTTGCTGAAAAAGCAATAGGACACGAAATATCGCTATTTTTAATTTCAGGCCTCCCTTATAACCCCCACTCCTGTTCGTCTCAGAGGATATTAATATAGCCTAAAGTCTAAGTTGGGCTAGTAGTAATTTACATACTAAGTTTCATAAAATTCGGTTTAGCCGTTTATGCGTGAAAAGGTAACAAACAAACAAACAAACAAATAAACAAACAAACAAACAAACAAACAAACAAACAAACAGACACCAAAGAAACAAAATGCAGTTATGGTGTCTATGACATGTGAAACGAAAAGTTATCGTGAAATTTCGCGAAAAAAATCAATGTACAGACAGAGGTTACAATTTTATATATATATAGATATATATATATATATATATAAAATTGTAACCTCTGTCTGTACATTGATTTTTTTCGCGAAATTTCACGATAACTTTTCGTTTCACATGTCATAGACACCATAACTGCATTTTGTTTCTTTCGTGTATGTTTGTTTGTTTGTTTGTTTGTTTGTTACCTTTTCACGCATAAACGGCTGAACCGAATTTTATGAAACTTGGTATGTATATTACTACTAGCCCAACTTAGACTTTAGGCTATATTAATATCCTCTGAGATGAACAGGAGTGGGGGTTATAAGGGAGGCCTGAAATTAAAAAAACCGATATTTCGTTTCCTATTGGTTTTTCGGCAAATATGCACATAACAAAAGTTATTTATTTTGTTATTTAGAGTAACTTTTGTTATATGCACTTTTGCCGTATACGGAAGCATAAATGAGTTATACGCTATAAGCTATAGCGGGAGTCCTCAATTTTATTTGACACTAAAGACTCAACCGAATTAAACCAAACTCGGTACGCGTACTAGGAATAACGCCTTCATTATAACAAGCCATACCAACATTTCTAGAGACGGGCAGAAGTGGGGGTTGTAAGGGACGTCAGAAATTAAATATAGCGGTATTTCGTTTCCTATTGGTTTTTTTGGCAAATATAAACATAACAAAAGTTGTTTATTTTGTTATTTAGAGTAACTTTTGTTATATACACTTTTTTCGTATACCGAATTATAAACGAGATATACACTATGAACTAAAGCGGGAGTCAACTATTTCATTGGGCGCTAACGATTAAACCGAACTTTAAAAAACGTGGTATGTCAATTAGCATTAATTCTTCCCTGATTATTAGCTATATTAAAATTTTTAGGTTAGAACGGGAGTCTGGGTTATAAGGGAGGCCTGAAGTAAAAATTCGGGATATTTCATTGTCTATTTGTTTTTCGACCAACAATCACTTTTGCTTTATACATTTCTCCAGGAACAATGTGTAGAGAAAGTAATTTGCGTAGAAATATTATATTATAGAAAAATTAATTCAATCTATTTTAATATTTTGTCCTTAAAAACTGAAATCTATGCATAATGCACAGGAGACGGGAAATTTGACAATTTGTAGGACAGTGAAGACTTATATAAAAAATTAATTTTCTTATTACCAAATGCCAACAACGGGTATTAACCCTAAACACTGGGACGGGTAAAGGTCCAAATATTGTGCAAAGTAAAGCCTTGCCAAAAAAATACATCACGATTCAGCCTCAAATCAATTCCCGGGCGAAGCCGGGTATCTGAGCTAGTATATATATAAAATTGTAACCTCTGTCTGAATTAGCACTAACGCTTTCATTATAACAAGCCATACCAACATTTCTAGGGACGGGCAGGAGTGGGGGTTGTAAGGGAGGCCTGAATTTAAAAATAGCGGTATTTCGTTTTGTATTCGTTTTTCGGCAAATATGAACATAACAAAAGTTCTTTATTTTGTTATTTAGAGTAACTTTTGTCATATTCATTTTTGTCTTTTAACAATGTATAAACGAGATATACACTATAAACTAAAGCGGGAGTCAACTATATCATTGGGCGCTAACGATTAAACCGAAATTAAAAAAACTCGGTATGTCAATTAGCATTAATTCTTCCATGATTATAAGCTATATTAAAATTTTTAGGTTAGAACGGGAGTGGGGGTTATAAAGGAAGACTGAAATAAAAATTCGCGATATTTCATTGTCTATTTGTTTTTCGACAAACATGCACATAACAAAAGTTGTTTACTTTGTTATTTAGATTAACTTTTGTTTTATACATTTCTCCAGGAACAATGTGTGGAGCAAGTAATGTGGGTAGAAATATTGATATGCTCAACAATTCATTCCAGTTTGAACTATGAGGTACCTCACCTGGAAAAATTAATTCAAATCTATGTTAATATTTTGTCCTTAATAACTGAAATCTATGCATAATGCACAGGAGATGGGAAATATGACAATTTGGAGGACAGTGAAGACTTACATAAAAAATTAATTTTATTATTAACAAATGCCAACAACAGGTATTAACCCTTAACACTGGGACGGGTAAACAAAATATTGTGCAAAGTAATGCCTTGCCAAAAAAAGTACCATCACCATTCATCCTCAAATCAACTCCCGTGCGAAGCCGGGTATCTGAGCTAGTATATATATATATATATATATATATATATATATATAGAGAGAGAGAGAGAGAGAGAGAGAGAGAGAGAGAGAGAGAGAGAGAGAATTTTGAACGGATTTATATATATAAATTTTTTTTTTGTATACAGCCTTCAGTAAACCTCCACTCACGCGATTTTCACTTTAAGCTATTTTATAACAAATACCTCATGATAATTTTCTAGTACTATTTAGGTTTTTTACTAAGGGAGCAATTGGGCAACTAAGGAATTGCGGGCAACATGTGAAAAAAAAAAATTAAGTTTTATCTCTAGACTTCACTAAAATATACTCTTCTGATAAGTTTAGACTTGAGCGTCCCCTTTATAGGCAATAGCCGATCTGTTATACAGAGTTAGGGTTGATGAGTGAAGACCAGATTGAATGAGCCTAACAATTGTCAGATTGGAAAGGCTCTAGGCTTCCTGAGCATATGGCCCAGATACTTCTGTCACCATATGGATCGCATTTTGCCGAAATACTCTATATAGACCAACTGATTCCTAAACAATCAACACTACGTTTTATCCAATATCCTGAAGTTCGCCGACATATCTTGTTTAATGATGAAAAACCCTTCCACGGCATCAATGACAAGTAAAAAATTTAGAGAAAAAAAAAACAGAGCTACTCTAATAATGATAATATCAGTATTTCAATCACCTTACAAAGAACAAAAATAGAATAGTTTTGTTAATTTGTTCTGCCTATTATAACAATATTTTTAAAGCTATATTCTCATAGTTTATTATCAAATTCTACAATATATTCAAAAACGATTATCACAGATATTTTCAAATTAAAGCTTTCCATACTTCGTTAAAACCATCTCGAAACTTTATTGTTAAAATGGCGATATGGATGAGGATACCAAAATGTGAATTATAAATATTACAGGGCGATGATAACCTGGTAGTTTTTCGCCCTTAAACCCTATACAACTACAACCATCTCGAAACCCCCATTCGAGATCCTCCTGATCCGATTTCAGACACTATGGAACGGTCATAGGAGCTATGAAAAAGATATTACACAAATATTTATAGATAGGGAAATTGTTATGGTTTGACTTCCACTACTGATTGTTTTATAGAGTCCTATTAAAAAAATTGATATTAAAATTAACGGGCACATTTGTTGTCTATAAAATCGGCATGTTTATCGTTGGTATAAATGTAATTCTAAAGAGAAAATAACTGGCGGTTCGATAGTGACTACCCTATTAAGAAGTTAATCTAATGTATTATCTGTTGTATACGGGGAGAGGATTGATTGAACAAGGCTAAAGGGGTAGTAGGGGAGAGTTGGTTTGAAGGACATATGTGTGAGAGCCTCAGTGTGTACACTATTGTTATCAATCATATGGCTATTGTGTTAGCTCTACAGCCGTAAACAGTGCATAAGATATTAACATGGAGGGCAAACCCTCTTCGATTATCGAGGCCTTGCTTAAAACCTATTACTCAAATGACACGCACACATACGGTATCATATACCTTTAGACTCCCTTAACATATCGAGCTTTTATCTTAGCGTACACTTACTGATTCCTTGACCATTTGAATTTCCTGGCTCAACATTAAAAATAATAAAGATAATTATTGGTTCACTTATGATTCTAAATAAATAAATTAAAGTAAGTGGTGAAGTAGAAATGTATGATGAGTGGAATGCACTATGTGACTTATGCTGGATATTGACTTATATGAAGGTGAAGACGTTGGTCAATACAGTCCAGATTATATGTCCTGTATATATGAATCACCTTCAAAGTGATGTTCCAGCTTTCAACTATATTTTGGAATAAATATAAATAAGTAGTTTGTCAAAGTTGGATAAATTTGAAATAAAGCAGGAAAATGCAGCTTCTAGATACATACAGAGAATATTTTCTTCCGCTTCTCTTTAAAAGAATAATCATGATAATAATGACATCATTTCTAGCTTAGATATATTTTTAACTAAAATAAAAATATGATACAATTCATTTATACTGCATAACACTAAGTAGCACAAATTCTATAATAATAAGAACGGCTCTCCATACGTGGGAATCATGAAGTTTTTAAAATCCGGCCGCTAAGTGTAGGTACATATATTCACTGCCAATCATTCTTCATAAGTCACAGCACTAAAGAGAGAACCGAGATTCGTGGGCTACGAGTCCATTGATAAGATGGAGAAATGAATATTTAGAACATATGAACGTACTATAATATATGATCATAAATAAATATGATGATGAGTTATCAATCGACTGAGTTCACCAGGTGTGTTGAGTCGGAGGACAGAAAGCCCTGATTTCTACCGAAAAAGAGCAATGAAGGGATGAGAGTCCTAAGGTGTTTTTATTGTTTTCAATATTATATTATCCCACGAAAATAGCACCATGAAAAGGGTATAGATTTCCACTGAATGCCGTAATTGTTATATTCTCCGTACTCTATAGCCTGCATAAGAGGTTTAATGGTAAGCCTTAGTCGGTAAGAGCAAAAAAAATCTGCTTTTACCTAGCTCCACAAGGGATTGAGACTACGAGAATTCAAAAAAAAAAAAAAATTAAATCATATTTTATATAAAGAATTGAAATATCAAAATAGAAAGTATAGAGATTTTAAAGGATCATTTATGATCAGTATTTATACTGAACTGATATTATCTCTACCTGCAATAGCAAAGTACTTTTTACCAAATTCATCTTGTAAAATGGCCGCATCGGCCTCCAAGGGCAAATATCCATGGTTTATATCTGATGCTATAGGTGGAGTTATTGAAGCGTGCGCTGGATGAGGTTACTGCAGAGGTTTTATGAGAAGCGGAAGGGGTGCAGCATAAAATGTCGGTGACAAGAGAGCCCATCTCTGGGCCTAAATAAACCATGAGATACCCTCGGAATAGAGTGGACCTTGCATTATATATAGGGCCCCGGGCGGCTCCTCCTGCTAATTAATTTTAAAACCGTCGCCATTGTCGACGCGGGCCGGCTCCGCTCGACCAATCCCCTATTACATAATAGCGGTTAATTGAATCGGCGGCCAGAGGAGGGCGGTGGGAGGAGAGTTTTCGCCGCCGGCTACCGGCTCAATGGGGTATTTGTGTGTAATCAACTAATTGAGTACACAAGAGGATATTGTGGGGCCGGGTTTGTTAAATCTGTAGGATTAGCCCATTAATGCCAGCGGAACAATCCCGCCTCAAACCGTGATTGTATTTTTAAAACCAGTTTTCTCTCTCCTCCTGCTCTCTATAACCTGTTTTCCCATTTACTTCCGCTCCACTCCCTTTTTTTATTATCATGGATCATCCTCTTTTTCAATTCAAGCTTTATTCAGCCAAATTTAGAGCAACTTTCTCATTTCACTCCCCTCCATTTTCCGTTATTATTATTTAACTAGTTTTCTGCTGCTTTTATTCCACAAATTTCATTTATATTCCAATTAAGTATTGTCCAAATCATAAAAAAAGCTTATACATTTTCTTCATATTAAACAGCCACAAGCGACCTATTACTATATTCAAAAATACATATATATTTCATAAATCAAAAAAAGGGTTGTCTAGATTATACTGTTGTCATATCTGTTGGTGACTACCGTCGTCACTGACTGATGGTCGAGTACAGTTGGCAAGCGCTTTCGATGCAAAGGCACCATCTTCAAGGCGTCTAGAGTTGTACTGGAAAAATTACTACATACATATTTTCTAGCTTTGAAACAGGGAAAAAAAATAATTTTAGAGGAGCATCTCTTTTTTTATATTTTAAATATGAAAATAAATACTCAAAACACTCTTGACGACAATGTCTCAAATAAAACTGAATAATTTTAGTTAAAATAGTTACGCTTGAAGTTAAAAAAGTACGTCACGCAGGGGCTGCTTAAACTAAGCAGATTACGCATGTGAAGTTTTACAGTAGAGAAATATCCATACTGGTAACACAACACCACCGTGATTAAATACAAACGGTAATGAGAAATCTTTCAGTTAATTAAAATAAATTTCCTACTGAAACGGCTTCTGAATTGTAAGAATAATTTATATTTTAATAACTCAAATTTTAGTAGTCCAAGAACTAAAGAAGGGGGGGGGGTGAACAGAACGTATTTGCATAAATCTCACAAAGTAACGAAGGTAAGGTAAGATTAGAAACGACCGGTTAGATTAGAAGGAGCTACCACCTGAGCCAAGCGGTTACGAAAATGGCCGAACTAATCCGAAACTATAACCGACCACGTGTCCCACAGACTTCATAAAAATGCAAATATCTCGGTTAATATTCAAGATACAGAATAAATTTAAACAATATTTATAGTAAATTTTATTTGCAATAAGATTGGTTCTGTACAATTTTTCGGTCCGATGCATAATAACGGAGATATTTCGAATTTTCGAAAATCCCCCCTCTAAACCCCCCCTCCCACTGGTCCGATTTCAGCCATTAACGAACTTGATCTGTCTTTTTACATAAAACGGTTAAATATCGAGTATCGTAACGATCAAACAAAAATTGCGACCCCTAGAGCGTTAACAGACAAATATATATATATATATATATATATATATATATATATATATATATATATATATATATATATATAATTTTGAACGGACCTCATTTTCGTCATCTCCTGGGTAGGGGAAATCCCTTAAGGGGAAATCTGCTAAAAGGAGCAACATAAGAACATTTGCTCGTGTAATTATTTTATTTGCTTTGGCTCCTGAACTTAAGGATAACACTTTTAATTATTAACTACTGCTTAATCTGAAAGTGTCTCAATAATTCCACTTAGTATAAATCATCATCTCGGGAAGAGAAAATTAACTTGAATCTCCTTGCTGGTGGAGGTCGCTAGGCCATGTTCTAACTCTGATTATTCCAGAGCAACTTCAAGGATGGAGGGATCCCACATCGCCGATTTATAGAGAGCAGCTGGTGTACGTGTTGATCTTTCTTTCAACCGAAACCTCTACTCGATGCAAAAGCTGAATTCACAAAGAATTCATTCAAAAAGTCTACTTTGCGTTAGGTGCTTTTTCATCAGAATTTTTTAAAGAAGGGTCTGTAGAGTATATAGCAATTAAAAATGAGAGAATAAACCCTTTCCTGTCAATATGTTAGGGCTGACAAATTGGCAGAAGGTATTCAGAAAGAATCTATAGATGTCAGTCCTTCCTTTTCCCTGCACCTAGTAATGTTCTCAACTGGCAAACAGCCACTCATCATAATTAATCAGAAGAGTCATCTTCTTACCAGGATCTAAAATCAACTAGTTGTTGAACATATATATTTTAATCAATTCTCAGTCGACTCACCATAAGGATTAAAGTACTAAAACTTTCGAAGACCAAATGGTCTACATTTCCAATTAAACTAGTTTAACGAGATCTTATGAAAAACATAATGTTTTCTGGCTTAATTTAATTGTTGAAAGCTTACATGAGGAACATATCTATCACCCCATCTTCTATTTTATCCATATGCCTACGAAATGTATTATAATTAATCCGTACTTATTTACTTTTGCGCATACGAAGGCTATGCTTCTGGTTATAAATGAGTAGTTTTAACAATGAACACGATTGTAGAGAAGTATTTTCTTAAAATAACTATAACTGTTTTTGGGCTTGGTTCTTCATTTGGTGGAATTTTATTTATTTTTACATAATAATAATGATGAATACTGAATTATTTTGATATATATTTCTCTTGATGCTTTAAATAGTGAAATGGAATTGATTAAGGACTGAGTTAACTTAATTCTTCTAGACCACATAATTTCGGCATAGTTACCAAAGCTTTAGAGGAAAAAATATATAATCACTGTGACAGAAAATCTAAAACAGTTTGTGAACTCTTGCAATGTACAACCCATATGTGCACTCATTATCCAAATATATAATGACTTCCGGTGCACAGCTTGTGTATCTACAACCCAGCGTAGGATGGATAGACATTTTAGAAAGGTTTGAAAATTCGCCTTTCGACAATAGGTCGTCAATAGCTCGTTTCTTTTATGGGAAATTCATTTTCTAGTAGAATCCATTCTCTGAGATTTAGAAGCCCAAAAACAGTTACAACGGTACCGGTAGTTATAACGGTTAGCCCTTGTTGAAAAAGGTATCATAAGAGAAAGTAAACATCCTAAAAATCTATAGCTATTAACATAAGTATTAAAACATATTTAATACTAAGAGGACACTAGAATTTATTATGGTTGAAGTGAAGAGAAAACATTAAGGGCATAATTGCCAGTAGAAGAGATTATCGACCAAGCGTAAGCCCAACTGAATCTTTAATCATCAATCCACTTTATTATAGTCCTCTAATCTCTAGCCCGATCTCAATCAACAGATAACACTCACTTTCAATGGAACCACCCTCAATTAATTATCAATGCTCATACACCTTTATGGTTTAAACTTAACAATTTTCTAATGGGCGATTAAAATTAGGCAATGCCCTTATTAAAATTTCCAATTTCATTTAGTAAATTGAGGCATAAATTGAGGTCGTTGCCAAACCGGCTATCTGGTCGTCTCAAACTATAGTTGAAGTTTGTAAATTAGTCCAGGAGGATATGGGGTTTAGAGAAGGGATAAAATGTAATACCAAACATATCTTCGTTATTATGCATTAATAAATTATCTCAAGACAACTTCCTAATAACTCCATGAGTGTATACTACCCCGAGCATAGTGATAGGCGACTCGAGATATTTGTTTATTCTCTCTCAAGATTTTTGGTTTATTCCGACTCATATTTACTGTCGTTGGCAATTGGTTTGGAAAGAGCTTGTGCATTACAACGTATTTCTGTTCTCATTTACTAAAGTAAAAAGAGTGAGTACCACATGGCTTCCTTGTACTCCTTTTAAATTAAAGAAACCAAATGTTTTGATGCACTTCATTTGTCCTAATTTCATTTCAAAGTTAAATATATTTCCGTTCGGAACAGAAAAGTTTACAGAACTTTTTATGAAAAATCAAAATTGTTCTACACAACGTTTTTGTAGCACTAAAAGAAAAATTTGTATTTCCTCCCCATCTAAATCCCCTTTTCCCCTTAGCCGGTTTTCATCAAAAAGGTAGGCGAACAACTATATAGCAATCGTAAATATGAAGTGATAACATTCTAAGGCTAATCGTCTTTGAGTTATGTGAGATATGTACAGACGTCACGCCGAAAATAGTCAAAATTGGCTTGGTGGAGGTCAAGACGAATAATTTCTTTGAAATCCAAAAACGAAATATTTTCGAGATAAAATACTTCCTTTACTTCGAACAACGAAGTAATAAAACGCTTCGGGCAGTTTAATAATGATGATCACTAATGTGGCTCAGTTGGAACTGCACTCCTCTGGAAACTCATTCTAGATGAAACATTATAGTTACAGAATGTTGACACATTACAGTTAGAAATGAATTAATAAAAGCTTGTTCGGAAAATTTCCTTTTCTCTCTCTCAATAAGTAGGCACCCATACACGCGCACGTACATTTTGTAAAAGGCTAATTGAAATATATCTCAGTTGAACGTAATAACTTAAGAAATTAAGCCAAGAAAAACAGTGGTGAAAACTGAAGAAAAATATTCTTATAAACGTAAATGTACTTCATACAGTCCTACCATCCAAATAGTACAGATCCCAATTATTTTGACAAATGTTCTTTAGAACAAGAATTTATGAGTATCTTCGGTTTCCATACACTAAAAAGTAGCTACAAGAAACAATAATTGTCCTTGATAATATAAAAATAATCTGTTGTATGTATATATGGCGAATGTGAGCTGCCTGTATATAGCTCACGTAGAAGATTAGATAGAAGACACGGGAAGACTAAATAACCAGTCCTGCCCCATTAAATAAAAGACCCTTAGTCTGATTCTATTTGAAAAGGCTCGTTTTGTTTAGGGAGCCCATTTCACGGCTAGTATCCTCCCCCCTCATAGTCTTTCCCATTCCAATGGGATATTTCAATTCTCTTTTCTTAAATAAATATCCCAAACGTGTTGAGAATAAGTATTCTCTGCCATATGACAGGGAATAATAGACCAATTCAGAAAACAAAGTATATTTTTGTTTTCCATTAAAACCGCATGATATTACTCTATTCCAAATATTTATTAACTCAAATTTCAATAATGCGCTGAATAAAAACAGAATCTGTAAGAGAATGTGTTCTATTCTTCGAATTTAATAATTTACTTCTTGTGAGAAGTAAACTCTAATGTGAATTAATCTAAAACTAAAGAAGTAAGTTCCTGATAAGCATTGGGCAGTGGGCAGTCTCCCACATCGGAACAAGAATTCATTAACAGATGGTAGAAAAGATGAGGTTAAGATCGAACACATTACCGTCCTATTTTTTTTTTTTTGTATTTACGTCTGCGATATTAATTGGATAACTTAGTAGGTATTTAATGTACCAAAGTAATGAAAGAACAGTAGGAGCTCTAAAATATATTTTAATGCTTACCAAGAATATTAAAACCAACATATTTAAGCTATATATATATATATATATATATATATATATATATATATATATATATATATACACACACACATATAAAAGAAAAACACTAATTTGTTTCCAATAAACCGATTCATGAAAAACTAAAGTCTGTCCTAGAATATATCAAAACTTTTGGAAATTTTCTTTATCAAATCTACCCGTTTTACAGGTTCTATAACAAATATAGGAGATATGTATGTGTGAGTAACGTGTAACCAATACTTACACAAGTCCGTACAACTTCTTTGAAGGGGTTACTTATGCATGATATTACACTTTTCCTGATATCTGGTTTAATTTGTACAAAAAAAACAATTCGATGAAACCATCTTGTTGATGCGTTCTTGATACAGTATTCTTCGTACAAACTTTCGGACGCCTTTTGTGGATGCTATGTCGATGGTTACACTAATAGTAAAATTGCGAGCATTATTGGCTTCTTCGTCTTCTTTCTCAATGATTTTAATATTTTTATGGGACCGTATCCACATGAAAGTTATTTCTCCACCACTTTTAATTTAAATATAATGTTGACCCGGGGAACCAGCATTACAGAGCAGAAGACTGCTATTAATGGCAAAGTACTATAACAGAATCCAAGCGTTCCTGAGGGATGTTGCAAGGATGAAAGTTTGCAAAACCCATTCATTGCACTATTCAAAAACAAGCCCTCACATTTCCGCCCTTTCGCTGTCAGGTATATTGAATATGGTATCCAAAGCGAGAATATATTCACTCTAAGGTTACTTAAAACACCTGCGTAGCTTACTAAGTACGTTGTAGACCTACCTTTAACAAAGTTTAAAAAATCAGACATATCATCCATACTATTTTTCAAAAATTAGTTTGTCATTTTTAGAAAAGAAAAACTTCAATTCTGTTTGTTATACTGGTGGATCCAAAAGCGATTGCAAAGTCAGATCTGCAGCAATCGAGAAAAGGGAAGTTTTTTTGTTTTTTTTCAGAGCAGTTACAGATAACAGCAATAATAGTAAAACCTTTAGAGCTCTCTTAAGGGAAAACTGCTATAAACTGATTGCATTGCAATATAAGGAGATTTTCTACCTTGACACGTTCCATTATGCATTCGCCTTATAACTTTATCGGATCCTGTAGTTTATGTGCTTGAAAATGTTTGAAGGAAACCTAGACTTCACAGCTGCCGCCGTCACCACATGAAATGTATAAATGTAATTGAACGATTGTCTGATGTCCTTAACAAAAACTTATTGAGTATTATCTTGAGGCAGTATCGAATATGTCTCATTTTATCTATATATTTCATATGAAGTCTAACTCTCATCAGTTGATTATTAATTGTCACTTTATTTTTTTATACAGATAGAAGATTCAGGCACAAAATCAACCGAGAAGAAAGATGTGTCCCCATCTGTTGAAGGTAGGTTTACATAAATTATTCTTATTGTTATTATTTATTAACGTCTACTTTTTCTTACTACGGCTAATCGGGACTGGTTATCTTTACCACCCTTTTCTATCCAGGTTGGAACTAAGGATTTTATTTAGGCAATATCGTAACCAATGAAGGCCTACTGAGGTGCGATTATTGCTAGTTTAAAACTTTTTCATAAATTAATCCATTCGTGAGCAGTACAGCAAAAGCCCGTCATGAGGCCGCTAAGTGAACTGAGCAGATTTCCCACTTATTCTCCAGTTATCTCATAACAACAATTGAGAAAATATGACCAATTTAAATTCACTAAACATAATAAGTACAAATAAAAATAAATAATTCCTTTAAAAATTAAATTGGCAATAAAATAGGGGCCAAGGAAAATGTAAATAAACATATTGACCATTAAAAGGAAACTATTTTTGCAAATAAAAAATATTGAGAAACAAATATGTAATATACATTGAATTATAACCCTAGAGTAGCCGGGAAGACCACATTGAAATGTAAAAATATTGGACAAATCTCATAGACATATCTAAACATAAACAAAATAGCTTGACTCATATAAAGGATAAATTGACCTCAAATGATGCTAAATATATTATCTACAAAATCAACGGTATAGATTGTCATACAAGTTATATTGGGGAATCATGACAATTACTCAAAAGAAGAATCAGACAACACGTGGTAAACGTTGCTAAAGAGGACAATAAAATGTCCCTAGCAGACCACGCTATTAAATATACCCGTAATTTTGATTTTGAAAACTTAAATGTACTAAAAAAAGACATAGGTATACCTAAGCATCAGGAAAATAAAAGAAAATATGAGTATTATAAAAAAAAAAAAAATAGGTGATAAATTCTTGCATGGCCCTATGATCTGCACTACCTTGATCTATCTGAGTCATCCATGATGTATCAGATAAAATTGACTAGGAATTAAGAACGAAAATTGGAACAGTGAGCTTTAATTCATCGACTCTCTACTTGCAACTGAGAAACAATGCCAGATAGTTAATCTGCCTTGTCGTAACATGTATCATTAACGAGCTCTGTTAATACATGGGACTAGTATTAAGGTCCCAAACAATGACTATATAAATAATCTATAGCAAATCAATTTCAAGATGAATGATAATTGATTTCCACGGCAGTGTTTGTTGGAAGCGAAGAATATTTACTTGGAGAGAGAGAGAAAAACGTCCAGTTCTTCACAATTTGTTTATTTCAGCGCTAAGCGCTTTCAAAGACTAAAAAAGCTGGGAAAGACAGCAAGCGACTCTGTCTTAGTCTGTCTGAGTCCCTTGCTGTCTTTCCCAATGAGCGCATGCAAGTAGCTCTGAAGATGGAGACATTAGTCTTTGAATGCGCTTAGCGTTGAAATAAACAAATTGTGAAGAATTGGATTTTTTTTCTCTCTCTCCGAGATAATTGATTTTTTCCCACCTAAATTTCAATTTCAGAAAGCTGAGCGATCGCTGCAACGCTCATGCCATTGATTGAAAAATAATGACTTCTTTAATTACTATATGTTGACCTACCAATTGTTTTAATACGGCCATCAACTCGTATAGGTAATCCTAGTAACAAATTGTGAGTGTGTGTGTACAAAATCGTTATCCTACTGAAAAATTCCGTCACGCAGGGGCTGCGTAAACTAAGCAGATTTCCCACGTGAAGTTTTACAATAGAGAAATCTGCCTAATAATAACTGTAGTAGTAAAAAACCTCTAAACCTAAAACAATATTCAGGGCGTAATAACCCAGTAGTTTCTAGCCCCAAAATCAGTTAACCTAACCTCTAAACCTATTCACGAGGGACGAATAGTTATGGCAACGGCCGCCAGAGCTCTCGGCGGAAAGTTCGAACATAGCCTACTGGCGACCACACGCAGAATACAAATGCAAATATCTCGGTTAATATTCAAGATACAGAATAAATGTATAGAACAATATTTATAGTAAATTGAATTTGCAATAAGATTTATTCTATACAATTTTTCGATCCGACGCATAATAACGGAGATATTTTGAATTTTCAAAAATCCCCCTCTAAACCCCCCCTCCCACTGGTCCGATTTCAGCCATTAACGAACTTGATCTTCCTTTTTACATAACACGATTAAATTCCGAGTTTGGTAACGATCAAACAAAAATTGCGACCACTAGAGCGTTAACAGACAAATATATATATATATATATATATATATATATATATATATATATATATATATCTATATATATATAATTTTGAACAGACCTCATTTTCGTCATCTCCTGGGTAGGATCGATGGACATTTGAAGAAATTGTTCGAAACTCGCATCATGAGTACGACCTCAATAGCTGATTTCTCTTAAGGGAAATCTGCTAAAATCTTCTGAGTACATACTGTCTCTATTTTCACAGATGTCAAAACTTCTGGATTAGAATGGATGACGTCTCACTTCCCGTTGGATGCACCACAGCTATACAGAGAGCATGTAGCCAGGCAGTTACATTTCATGAGAGGTAAATATGTGATTGAGGAAGTATCAACATATTCTATGATTACATTGTCGAAGTTCTAGTAAAAAATCAATTTATTTAAATCAATAGCGCATGTAAATAGTAAAACTTATTATTATTGAAATCATAATTTTCTAATCTTAAAGCCTTCATCTAAAACGTATAATGGCTCAAAAAATATTATCAGACCTTAAGACCATTAATAAGTCTCATTTACATCTGCTTTATTTATTTCTTCCAAAATGTTTCTTCATGATCATTTTTTTTAAATAAATAAATTGCCTCATTCAAAAATAAATCAAAAAACAGGTTCAAATCTCTAAGTTAAAAATTATGGCTTCGGCCTAGTCTTCTTAAAAAGAAGAATAATGGAAATTACATTTTTAGATTAATAATTAAAAATTCAATCTATCTCTTATAATAACAAACAAACGGAAGAAGTAATCAAGAATTATTGGGTGTAGGTCTAATATTATATATAGATGCTTTGAAAAAGTAGATATAATAAACAGACAAAGGGAAAGTAACCGCATGAACAGTCCCTCCTATATACTAATCATGTTGTCCATTATTGATACGTCCTTTTAAAAAAAATACCTTAAATATGAGGGTTGACTGCTATCACCCTAGGTTCATCATTATATTTGCATTAGGAATCTGGTATTAGCTACAAAAATACCTAGTTTAATAAGTAGAATCTGGGACTACCAAGCTTAAAAATAGCGAATTGTCATAATATATTTACTTAAAGACATTGCTTAAGTAAGAATAAAAGTGTGTTTACTGGAAGCCCAGTTCGCCATGGAGAGAGCTTAGTGCTAATGAGCACATGTAGCTCTCAATAGCCTTATCCCTGTGGAAAAAAGCAAGTGTGTAATTACATCCTTTACAGTATTCCTCCTATCAAAAATATATCAGGATACAATATTACTTCATCAAGTATTGTAAATGGAAGAAACAGAGAGTTCTAGTCGCTCTACAAGCCTGGGTAACAAAGAAACTCCCTCCATGAATCTTAATTCGAACAAATCGAAAGATTGGAATTCTTTAACCTACGACATATTGTTGTGAAGATTTTTCATTCAGTAGAATGAATCCTTTTCTCATTCAAAGGTGGATTGCTCAATTTGGAAAAGATATACAGGTTAAGAAAATGAGAAATAGTGCGGCGCTATTGGTCAACTGTTCCAACAAAGATACTTGTGATATCTTATTAAAACAAATACACATTTTACAAGCATACTATCGTCGTTTTTTCACACAAGTCTTTGAACTTTCGTAAAGGGATTTTTCCGTGGCCAGAAATCAATGAACTGGAGAATAAAGAAATTCTGGAAGAACTACAAACTCACAATGTTGTTCATCTCCGAAGATTTCTAACGAGAAAGAAGCCACAGAGAACAATGTTCGATGCTGCCTTCTATGAGCTATTTCTGCCACAAAAAATAAAAGTGGGATATATGTCAGTACCCGTAAGGCCCTGCGTTCCATTACCACTGCGTTGTTTTAATTGTTGGGAATTATTTCACACTACCCAATCCTGCCTGAGTGAATCAAGGCATGACGGAGATTGAAAAGGTCCACCAAAATGTTGTCATTGCGGTGGAGATCATGTTACTTGGGGCAAAGGGTGTGGACCGCTTGAAAGAGAAGTTCAAGTTTTAAAAGAAATGGCAAATGAAAATATCACATACAGTGAATCAAAACAGAAGTTCGTTGTAAACAAGAAGTACGCCAGAAAGCCACTATATTCATGCATAGCCAGAGAAAAAGACGAGAATAACTACACGAATTGCAGAAGGCTAACCAAAAAAATTATTAAAATTGAAAATATTTTGGAACGTTTATGCAATTATGTATTAAAAGAGCCCCGCCTCAACGTAGTCAAGCAAGCATTTCGAGTGAATATATGGCTCCCAATATGAATATAACTTCGTATGAAGGCGATTTACTATTTACGCCAGATCTCCACTGGAGTCATCCACGAAAAGATGAAGAATCTCAAGTGTGCGAAGAGAAGTCTGAAGGGAAAGGAAGTGTAGTGTTGCCAAAAAAGGAAATAGCAAAATAAATTCAAACACGGCAGTCTGTAAAACTTGAGAATGACGAGCAAAGTGCCTAACCTTCAAAAACCACAAAATTAAGTATCTTACTATGGGAACATCAGGAAAAACCTTACCCTAATTTTGATACTAAATTATACCAACGAAAAAATACCCCTGCTACAGACTCTATTAAACCTAAACACATAAAAAGGTAAAATACCAAAAACATCTTCAAACTAAACATAAATTTTCTTATGGAAAGTGTAATACAATGGAATATGAATGGCTTTCATAGGCACCTACATGACTTGAAGTGTTTGTTGGATAGACATGTTGCTAACATCATCGCTCTCCAAGAAACACACTTACTTCCCAATAAACAGGTATACTATGTACAGAAGGGACTACTGTGATGGAGGAAAAGCTTCGGGTGGTGTTGCTATCTTAGTTAGGGACACTATTCATAGCAGCATGATAGCAATAAGTACTACAGTTCAAGAAGTAGCTGTTAGAATGCATTCCCCTATTCGTATGACAGTACGTTCACTTTACCTTCCCCCAAGAGAGCCGATCGACGTACCTGCACTACACGACTTAAAAACACAACTACCAACGCCAATCTTACTATTATCTGACGTTAATGCCTTGAGCCCAAAGTGGAGAGCATCTCATTACAACAACAGAGGGGAACAACTTCAGACAATCCTGGATAAATTCGATCTGATTCCTCTAAACACAACTTCACCAACTCATTTATCCCCACGTACAGGAACACTGTCACACATAGATATATCCGCATGCACGCCAAACATTTTCACTCCATTTTCATGGACGGTCTGCGATGACTCCTATGGAAGTGATCATATCCCGATTGTCATTTCTCTAAAGAAAAATCCAAGGCTTCCGGTTAGAGCTTGTAGCAGATATAATTTAAAAAAAGCGAACTGGGACTTATTTCATAGATCAAACAAGTGACTAACATGGACGAATTTCGTAACATTATTGTTCGTACTGCTGATAGTAGTATTCCCAAAACAGTATCAGTTATAAGAAAAACCCCGCCAATTGGTGGAATGAGGAACGTAAAAAAGACAACGAACAACTGAGAGGAAAAAAGCACTTCGTATCTTCCCTAGGAACCCGTTAGAAATAAACCTCATAAATTATTTAAAAAAACATAAGGCAAGGGGGCAGTGGGTAATTAATACTGGTAAAAGGAAAATATGGACGGAATTTTTGTCTAACATCAACAGTAATACTACGACGACTACTTTATGGACGAACATAAATAAGCTCTTACACAGGAATTACAGGCCACCGGTTACAGGTTTAAAAGATTTAGCCACACATTTCTTCAATATTTCTAGCTCTGAAATTACTCCTCTACCATTTATTAACAAATATCCCTTCTTTGAAGAGTAAATTTTTCATGCTAAACATGAGAAACAACTAAGATCAAATAATTTTTTATGAAGTATACAATGTGTGTAGCCTTCTGAGTAAAACGACAGAGTTTTTAAAGCTCTTGGTTTACTTTGAATTATGAGTTCAGTGCCCTCATAGGAATGGTGATTAATTGTCAGCAAACATATCAAATAAAATTCTTTCGCCCAGAAAAGTTTGGTAGACAACTTGGCTAGCCTTAGTTTAAATAGAGGATGGGAAATTATTAACAATTAAACCACCGAAATGTCTTATTATTCTTAAATAACACTAGATACACATTTAAGAATAAGGTAAAGTCAATATCCAGTATGGTGAGAGTCAATGAGTATGGTTCCTGCTCACGCAATAGTTCATAGGTTAGGTACTGGTTATGCTCCCACACCTGTCCCTGCACTTCCATTATATGATTAAATCACTCGACATTCGTAAGGCTGTCGAAAAATCGAAAAAAAAAAACCGCTTTTTTTATTATAAATACTGAAATTCAGTTATATATAAAAGGTTCATCATCGTTTTACATATAGAGAAAACCGTATTACTATTATTTGAAAGTATAAAATAAAGTCAATTAATGAACAAATACGAGTATGGTGATATCTATAATAAATAAATTTCCTATTATTATTTCTGTTAAATTTTATGCTATAATTTAATTTAACAGAAATAAGGTAATATTAAACTAATTCCACCTTTTCGTGTGAGTTGAATACTTTAAAAGATGTTAAACTTACGTAAAACGGGATTCAGCATATGAAAGTATCATCCTTACTTCTATTTTTTTTTAAAAATAAACAATCTGCCCTTTATCCTTGGGTTGTTCTAACAGCAAGTGTCCCATGAAAAGGTAAAGGTTAAATTTACAACGTTTTAGGGGTCCATTAAGGGAGATTTGACGTGAAATATTAGTACGCGGTAATAATCGAGCTGTAGACTGCAGTCATTGCTGGAGCAATGTAAACTGAATGTTTTAGCTCTTCAATCACATGTTTTAGGCGGAATAATGTTGATAAGGTGTCTCTGGATTAATATTTCGTAAAAATAGTAGTTCTTGACGGAACCAGCGATTGACTTGGTTTTCAACAAAAGATGGTTTTTGGCATATTTTACTGGGATACAAGTGTAGAGCATACTACAGATCCTTATATACCTATTTAGCACACTATGATCTGTTAAAGTAAGATGGAAAACAAGCTTTAGTTGATATTCATTTCCAAAGAGCGAGGGAATTAATATAAACTAAAAACGGGCCATCACAGAAAACATATTCAATCAATGAGAGGTATACGAATTGCTTCAAACTTCGTTATGCTCAGAGGTATGAATAACTATTCCCTCGCAAGGATGACCACACGAATACATATGACTATGAACCAATACACATCATTTTGATAAATGCTTAGTTACCTCCAAACAAGGTGGCACCGATTGACTCAAAAGAACAAGCCGTCTTTTCACATGTAGTCTTTCCGACGAGGGGCGGGCATGCTTGTGGAGGCCAGTAATGGTATGTCACAGAATAAACCTTTAAGAACAGAGCCAGCCATTGGAAATATATGAGAAAGATGGAGAAAGCAAAAAAAAATGTATCAATGACGTAGTTCGTGAAGGGCTATAATAAACAAGTGATAGTGAAAATGATGAACTTAAGGAAGGGTAATAGTGAATGTATAAAGTCAGAACCCAAATAATTTGTAAATGCTGTTTACCAGACAGTCTCTTCATTAAAAGAACTCAGCTAAAAATGTATGCAAATGTTCTGAAAATCTTCCTTTCATGGCCTAGGATTTCACGAAATATATTGTTATTGACTCCGTACCTCGTAAATATATCATTAGTTTTGTTAGCAGCTGCTAGAGAGCCATCGAAAATTAGCAGTGACAATCACATTTCCATCAATGTGCGAGCCCATCCGTTCTCATTAAATAAACCATTTTCATGTTTTCAAAAAGGATGTAATCATTCGGCTAGTAAACCATGCCTCCTAGGTATTTCAAGTCAGCTGCATTAATCCCGCGGAATTTCAAATAATTTCTCTTTTACACACACACACACACACACACACACACACACACACACACACACACACACACATATATATATATATATATATATATATATATATATATATATATTCGTTGATCATTCCATTATTCTTAAATGCTTGAAAACTGGCTGTTGATGTATAAACTGTTGTGCAACTATTACCTAAAGGATTTCAAATCCTTCCTATTTCTTGTTCTCAGAACTTGTCACTCCTGGTGAAACCAGTGCTGGAGTATTCAGGCCAGTTGCAAGAAGTCCAGATTCTACAGTTCCAAACATTCCAAGTAAGGGAAACATTATCTTGCAAATTTTTATTAAACCAATTACCATATCTTATTAGAAAGCACTATCAATTAATATTATTTCATTTATATATTGCAATTCAGTAAGTCATAATGAATACCTTTTGTAGGTAGCGACCGCCTCTCACCTATAGATTGCAGCACGTGTGCAGCTTACTCTGTAGCAATAATACCAGAAGCAGGAAAAACCACTTCTAGAGATTAAAATTTGTAAATAATTATAGTTCATTATTATTTGTAAATTATTTTTATTATAGCTCTACCGAAGTTTATTGAAAATTGTAATTTAATATAGTCATGTGATTACAATTAAGAGTCATTCCTATCTAGTCACTTCTAAGAATAGCTGAAATTGAAAACCACGTATTAGACATGTTGTTAAAATAATTCGAAGTTTTAGTAATATAAGTTTATAAAATAATTAGTGTAAGCTTAAATGCCCATAGGTTTAAGTAAAATGGGTATAATCAACTCATATAAATAACAATGTGATTAATTTCCTTTGTTTAAACAGATACTCACAAATCATAACATTTTCAATTCTTACATTAAAAATGAATTTTTATTATTTTACTCATTACCCCGAATTTGGAATTTTATTGAAATTTGGTTTGGAATAAAATATATATTTTGCTTTTCATTGGTTCCATATTTATTCCAGGTAAATTTCTGGACTAGACAAAATGAATAAATAAAAAAAAAACAACCTTTTAATATAAATGTTTAATAAAATCATTCTGTAAATAATATATATCAACAGTTAAATAATACATCATCCAAAAAATACCGGCAATTAACCTATGTATTATTTGAGTTCTCCAAGGTAGTAAAATAATTATTTGGAATTCCATTGGTTCTGATAAACCACGCGACATGGATGTAAGACATTCAAAATGTTGATGTTTGGATATCCAAAATCCGAATGATTGATTGAATAAATAAAATTACCTCTAAATAAATTCCCTTGTTCACAAGAAAACTGTAGCCACGACTCTAATTTAACCCAGAGCATTAAAACGTCTGTCCTAATTTAGTAACAGGATTTGAGATAGATTTATTTACAAATCTTTAGTTCTTGCATTTTGCCATTAGGGATTAATCTAAAGTTAAACCTAAATAAGGATAATCTACCTTGAGCGTTGAAATAACTTCGTTAATTATTTAAATATGTATCTATATAAATAAAATAGCCTGTACTAATTAAAGTCTAGTTTCTACATTTTTTTTTAAATCTACAAAGAAAAACACGTCTTTGAAGAATCCCTCAACGACTTATATAAGGAAATGCTAAGATGTCAGTTTTTGCCAATTGAACTTTGTTAATAACATGATGAGATAAATTGTTTATCCCATTAAAATTTAGGAATGTTCTACTGCGAATCTTGAATCCATTTCGAGGCTATTCGAAACATTATTACAGAATGCAAAATAAACATAATTCTGTATTGTGTGGAAAGGAAATCGCAAATAGATATGAATGAAAGCCGTCTTATCTTTCATGAAGTTTATTGCCCAGTTGAACCGCACACAGTTAGGCTAGTAGTAAAACCTTCTACCTTTACTAAGTACTAACTAATGATGGTTGGTTATTTGAATCATTGCCAATAGTTCCGCTGGTGAATAACCATTGTGAGGAATAAAATGATGTTCTTTCATATCTACTATAAGACGATTGTTACCATAATTTATAAGGTTGTACGTTTGAAAATTAGATTACTTAGTTCTATAATAAGTATTTATTGCACTTGTCAACTTAATTGTACATAAGAAGCTATATGTAGATACTGCTGCAATTATAGAATACCTTTTAGTTATATGCCTATAATGTGGCATGATGAAAATTATTGTAAATAACTTTCTCTGCTCTGTGATTTGATTAGTTTGTTGATTTGATTATTTGTTATCTAGTATTTAAGGAAGAATGTTGTGAAAAAAAATTTGTTGGCACCCAAAATGAGATACTCTTGTATGGCAGAATTAAATGATTAGAAATATTCATCAATTCACCTACATTCTTTGTATTTTTTTATTACTCTTCAAATTCAATAGGTGATTTTTGTATAATAATTTCCTTAGCGAACTTCTTATATTCCATAGTTTTAATGAGTAACCTCAATCGTATTGCATAATTTTGATTATCATTGAGTCTTGTAAACACCATATTACAAATAATAAAGCTGTTTTTAATGTATTTGCGTTTATGATTAAAAATTATGCCCTCTTTATCCTTTGAAGAAGTGAAACAGTGGTGTATTTTTGACTAATCTAGTAAAACGTTTTGAATATCCAATTAAAACACTCCTATGAGTGAATGTGTGTGTTTTATATACATCATAATAAAACATTAAACAAGGTATTGGTAAAAACGAGTTAACATATAAAGTATTGAGAACTAAAAAATTCTAATTCTAAGAAGAAAAAACTGGCGATAATAATTGATAATAAATTAGATGCTGCATAATAAGGTAGCTAAGATATATCATCACAGAATTTTAATGAAGTATGGTATATTTGGAGGACACAGAAGTTTCATAGCATCGCCAAATCCTATAACCCTAAACAAGTCTGTCATGCAGGTGCTGTGTAAAATAAGCATATTTCCCACATTTTGGAATGGCACATTGGTCATCTCATTTCAAAATCTATACTCAATAAGCGGATTTTTATGACGACTCAAAACAAGAAAAAAAAAGAAATGATGAGAGACTGAGGTCCTTAAAGTGGAGGAAATCGAATGAGTACAGGTGGGGGTTTAAAAAAAAAAAACCAGAAACAAAATTACTAATAATTCTGTTAATATTCCAGTCAAAGAAATATGTTATAAAAAAATAGTTGTTGGAAATTGAAATCCCACATTGGATATAAAAAAATTAAACTATAAAAACTAGATGTATTTATTATTAGTTATTTTTTTTTATTAAAGTACCAACTATATAAACTAGTAATATAAGCAAGAGTGACGACTTCGATTCCCACCTGGACAATAGGAACTTAATTAGTGACGAATTCATTAAATAAAATCCTTAGTCCCATCTGGCTAGAAAACGGTGGAAACCTGTAGATAATCCGTCCCAATTACTGTAGTAAATAGTGAGCGTTAATAAATGGTAATATATACAATTTTTCGATCCGACTCATATTATCCGAGATATTATGAATTTTCAATTTCTAATCCTCCACCCAAGAACGTTTTCAGCAATTACCTGACATAATCTTTACTTTTCCATGAAAAGGGTAAATAGTAAGTTGGGGTAGATCATATACAAATAATGTACTTTAGACCGTAGAATCATAAACGGCGTTACACGTAAAATAATTGTATATATCCGACACAGTTAATGTTCAATAATAAAGTGGTTCATGATGTCATGTATAGGAGTGATAGTTTACTGACGGCAGAAAACTAAGAAATTTAAATATCTCGGTAATATTCAAGTAGAGAAACAATGTATAAGACAATATTGTAATTGCAATTAGAGAGGCTCTTACAATTTTTCGATCCGGCGTATAATTAGGGGTATATTATAAATCTTACAAAATCCCCCTCTAACCCCCCCCCCCCCTCATTTTCGCCAACTATTCTCCTCTACGACGCCTAGATACACTTTGCCTTACCACAATTGCAAAACGTATTTTTACCAACCATAGCATACACACCAACTTATTTCATTCTGTAAGTGTATTAAATATAGGTATGTATTTCGTGTATATAAGCAGAACGAGTCTGAAGCCGATTTTTTTGGTAAGTAGTATTTTATTGTTGTCATACCTGTCAGTGGAGACCGTCGTCTCTGGCTGATGGTCGAGTACAGCTGGCAAGCGCTTTCGATGCGATGGCACCATCTTCAAGCCCGTCAAAAGTTGTACTCATTGTGACGACGGTCTCCACCGACAGATACGACAACAGTATCATTTATTCTGGCGGTTCTAATCCTTTATTTGAATTACTAGTAATTTATTATTTAATTTATGTTTCTAATGGTACAGACAGGTATTTAAATATGTATAATACTTTCACTTAGCCACTGTATGTAACAACTAGTAGAACGATAAATTAAATTTATATGACAAGTTTCATATCAGCAAGTGAATTGCTCATTCACTACTTTTCTTTAGTTGTAATTAAAATGCATTTTAGTTTTTGGGTAGTAAATAAATATTCTTGAACTATAATTATTCATTTATTAATTTTTAAAGTAGGAAAATGCATACAAGAAGAGATTTGGGACATTCGATTTTCAATTCAAATTCAAGCAGTGAATTTTACAACCAAATTCTTATTAAATACATTTTATTGGAAAAAGACCACGTAAAGAGAAGACAAGGCGTGTTGCAGCGTAATTATGTAGTTAGATGGAGAAATGCCTACTCCTCAATGAAACGTTTTGATAAGGATCAATAAAACGGCCTTGTCCTCTACTATTGTTTTTAATTTTATGCAAAGTGCACTTTCGGAGTCAGCGCTCCATCGTCAGTGCCTGCAGATTATAGCTGTGTAGCCTGGACTAAAACCGCCGGGGGAACGTTTTGAAGTAAAATTGCATCCTAGTTTGATGTTGAAATGGAGTTTGAGGCAAGGAGAGAAGAGGAACCAACAACAAGCGTGGGAAACTGCGGTCACCCAGGAAAAAAAATTCGAGGAAGCCAAGGAACCGATAAAGAAGAAAATAATCAAGAGGGAACCTGATATATTTTCTCCGTCTTCGACAGAGAAGGAATCGAGTAGAAGCAGATTCCGTAAAGGTTTTTAATAGTACAACCCCAAAATCATCGAAAGGCCTATACCATAAAATAAATATGTTTTAATTAAAAAAAAAATAAAAGTATAGAAATATTAATAGTACAGATATATCATTTCTTTGTAACATAAAACATACGAAAGTATTAGACAGGTCCGAGAACACCTACCCTCTCCCTCTAACCCCCATCCTAAACCTTGACAAGTCTAATACATCCTATATAAAACATCTTTTATTTATTTATTTATTTTATTTTGGAGCGTTCGCAGCGAGGCGATATGAAACATCTTTTGAATCCTACAATAAACATCATACAAAGTTTGAACGAGAACCGACGACTAAAAGTACTTTTTGCACCATGATAAGGGAATCGGGACCACTTTGCGCCTTTACAAGGTGGAGTGGGATTTCTTGGAACGCTTATAGACTATTCTTAATAGTGTCTTATTTTAGAATTTCTTCCTGTCAGGGGTGTCAAGCAGGTTGACATTCTTTCTCCGACCTTGATAGACATGCTCATGGAGAATTGAAACAGTAAAGTAGTTTATATGTTATACGCTAGAGACTCCATGGGTTAGTACAGGTTAAATCCATCCCATAGAGTTCCACAGAATGGAAATATATGTGTTTTAAGGATTCATTACGTAAGTGTATTTATTTTCTCAGGATTCATGTTAACCCTACATCCATTTTGCAAGGTATTAAAGGGGGGGGGGAGGTCTGGGGATTCTATATTTGACTAGTGTGCTATATTGTTTTAGAGCTCAGATATTGGATAAGGGTTAGGTAGACAAGTAGGCGACGAATAAAGTAAGGCTCATGAGTTAATAGTTAATGTACAAGGACTGTATGAATGAATGTTATTCAAATGTTGGCTGCAAGGGCATAGGGGAATATGATAAGGTTCAAGCATTTATAGGATGCACGATTAAGAACCTAGACTCTGTCAGAAAAGCCTTTGCCATGATTATAATTATAGAAGGGGGTACTTCTATGAGAAAGAGAAATTCGAGGGGACAGTCTGAGAGGAGTTCGGTCACTTACCGGTCTGGTAAATCATTCTAATGAGCCCCTGTTTTTGTGTATTTTTCTGGGTGAGCTGACATTCTAGGGGTTATTCACATTCTTTATAAATGGTCTTTGTAAGGAAATCATTGAGGTTTACGAGCCAAAAAATAGTAGGCATACTAACTCCCCCAGGTTGAGATTAGAGTTAGAAATTGTAGTATTTTTAGTTATTTAATATCAGCTATGAATTAAAACAAAAATAAATAAGTAAAGCGGTGTTCGATAATGCTTGGTTGCCATCAGTTTTACATTCCAAAAAAACATTAACGTCCAGAAAGGATTTCTTAATTAAGAAATAACCGCTTTCAGGATAGTATATATTACTACAAATTGCATAGGCATAAACAAGACTTAGGCACCGCGAAGATTAATTCTGACGCTTCTATGGAATTTATTATTTAACAACATTCTAAACCAAAAAATAACTCATAGTGTAATTAGCTTAGCTTTTGTTGATTAAATAATAGCAATCTTTAAGTAAAAATTGATCTTAGAACTACATGCACTAGCTAACATAGCCACACGAATTACGGAAAGAAAGAAACAACACATTTTTGTTCAAGGTTACTCAATATTGTATGATCACTAAAATACTCTCATACATTAATCAGAAATTATCAACATACACATGAACAGACGAAATAAATGACTTCATCCTAGAATTGCTTACTAATTGCTAATAATCTATTGCTACTCGAAACAGGTGGAGACTACAAACTGAAGTACCCCACTGATACTCTACAAGGGAGCTCTATTACCATCATGCAATACACAATACTACACAGGACAATACAACCTCCTTCAATTCAGGGGTTATAAATCAGAATCCTGTGATACTGGCTAAAATTTAAGAAGAGTGGGGGGTCCTTGGCCAATGAGTAAAATTTTAGCCAGCATGATATGATCCTGATTTATAATCTTTTATTATTTATAGGGCCATCAACAATTGTATTGCTGGAAATTGTAGGAGGCTGTATAGTCACTCTTGACAACTACAGAAGGTAATTAAGTGAATAATACCCAACATATGTAAATGTCCTGAACATTAATAGTACCCAGCGGACCCTGGTCTGTATCCCAAAATATCAGTTAATAGGTCAAATGAGCCCAGCATTTGAAGAAAATAATGGTTATGCTTTTGCACATTGCTTTGAATGAAAATTTGATCTTGGCATTCTATGATTGGTCAACACTGTACAAATAATCAAGTAGAGGAACTTTTAAAACGCGCCAATGTTCTTGCCAGACCTGAGGTAATAAGTTTTGTGGGAGGATAATAAAGTTAGACAAATATATCAGAGCCTCTCGACGGATCAAGGAACCGGGTGGACCCGCGGGTTTCTGGTAGCTTCCTAGATGCAGCAGACCTTTGTGAGTACACCGGAGGAATAGTAACGGAGAGTTGATGTAAGAACTAGAATCCTACAAGCTACAAGATGCTTCTGTACCCAGCTAAAATATATCCGCTATAACAGTTTTTCAAGAAAGAACTTATTGGTATTAATTTGCGCGAAACTTGGGCCCCGGCCAAGTAATGAAGAAGCACAGGATAAATGTTCAGACGAAATAATGGTATTTAATGACGTTTGACACAAATATATCTAACGGAGACACTGACTGACTGGTTAAAATAAATAATAAGAAACACAAACTATGGCGTATTCAATATTGTGTAACTTCTAGTATATTTCTTAGAAGGGTCGCAAATTATACTTGCATCTATTCCGATAAATAAATTCTTATAAGTAATTTAGCTGCTCGAATTGCTATTGTTATATTTTTTCTACGTTTAGTACATAAAAATAATTGGGGCGAAAAACCGTGAGCTTGTTTTACTTATTACACAATAACGCACACTTGTTAATACTTCTGTAATATCAATCCCATATTGGATAAATATAAAAGTTTTAAGTTACATGATAATTGAAATCACTCCAAAGGAATGAAATTAATCATTTAATAGTATTCTATTACATTAATTTGGCAGAACTGAGACCTTAACTGGATTTTTTAACGAGCATTTGTTGGAGTCAACCAACTAACCACCAAATAACTAAATAAAATATTTAGCTATAAATTTGATCGTTATTTACACAATAGCCGATAACATGAACTCTGTCTTAATGCTACTCCTCGTCTGTTAGTGCTAATCAAGTTTACTCTTATTTCTCGCACTATTTCACAAGAACAATTCGTTCTATGTAATGAATTTGCACACACACACTATATATATTTGTCTAAACGTATAACTAAACGACGTTTAATGTAAAAATGAAGATCAAGTTTGTTAACAACTACAATCGGACCAGTGGGAGGAGGGGGTTTAGAAGAGAGAATTTCGAAAATTCGTAATACCTTCGTTGTTATGCGACGGATCGAAAAATTGTTCATAATAAACCTTGTTGCAAATATAATGTTCTATAAATGTTATTATATACACATTTTTTCTATATTAAATATTAACCGACATATTACCATATTTTAGTTTCCGGTCATCAGTAAACCTCCACCCCTACTCATGTCATATTAACTATAAGCAGTTACATCATGAACCATTTTATTCTAATGTTAAATTGCAAATATTGTCTTTAATGAAAAATTACATTGTGAGACACGTGCAAATACGTCATCAGTTAAGATTTTTTATTCTTTACTCGAAAATGTATATTTGCTCTGTACCATACTAGATATCTAGCCATTTCAGTCAACTGCAAAGATCATATGTGTTATTGGTTGAAATCAGACCTGGTATAGTGGTGGTTTGTTTAAAGGGGAAAAAATTAGAAAATTCAAAATATCTTCTTTATTATGATGGGTCAGGTCATAGAAATTGGCACGTGTTCGGAGGTTTAGCGCCCATACTAATGTAAAATGCGAGTTTCTACCTTATGAGAAGAATTAGAGATACAAGTATAACTTTTAAAATAGAATTCGGGGCAGTGATTCACATTTTCTGGGAAAATGACAACAAATTATCGGTGTTAATAGCAATAAAAATATAAGTTGTAATAGTCTCATGAAACTACCTGCGTAACATAAAATATGATATTTTCTTTGTTTGCCTTTCTTTTCACGGTGAGATGTTATTTTTCAAGTAAATTGAAGCAATTTCTTACGGGATTAAATAAAAAGAGGTTGAGGATTTCGAAACGAGGTGTGAGAAGGAGGGGGGAATCACGTATAGTATTGTCCAGATGATGAGTACACTCAATCCAGGCCACAAATCTCGTCTTTATTGCAGAGGGACTGCTAGAATAGGTAAGTGAAGGGGAGGGTCAAGAGTAAGAGGGGATTTTAACACCTACCTCCACTTATATTAAAACCATTCAACAGGAGTCCTCAGTCTTCTACTAACCTATATGTTACTTCAAGGTAATGTGTATCAGCGCGTGACTGTAGAATTACCGAAATCTTCTTTAGGTCGACATGAACTATGCAGATTGACATTCGCCACCGAGGTTCGGCTGGTGCATGAGATATACGTTTAATATATCGTATTTCTGAAACAATGACTGCCCATCTAGCTAGATGTTAGCGTATATTATTCCAAAAGCTTCTGCATCAAGAACGGAATTCCTCTTTTCTGACGACTGCAAATTCCGAAGAGCAATTTGGTATACGGAAGCAGGGAAAAGGTGGCTCACATGATCTCCAAGACCTTTCTTTGTCGCTAGCATCCGAGTCCACAATGAGGGACCAATTTGAATCAAGATGTCCGATGACGTGAAGACGCTTTTAAGCTTCTGAATACATTGCGTACCTTCTGTTGTCCATTCTCAACGACCTGTTTACTTCAATAGATGATGAGGAGGTGAGGCTATGCTATGCCGATTTGGTATGAACGTCTGGCAATAGATTATCCCACCAAGAAATTCTGGAAGGTTGCGTGAATTTACAGAATAGGCAGTCATCAAATAATATGGTTGACAGTAGGGTGCATTCCTACATCAGCAATTTTATGATCAAAACAAGTGATAGACTTTTTTCAGGAATATGCATTTAGTTCTGTTAATTTGAATACCCATCGATGAATAGCGTCTTCAAGATTTCTTAAATGTTCCTCACGGTTTCGACCAGTTACAACCGCGACATTCGGCCCCCTTAACACCCCTTTCAGCCCCATTAACGCTAGCCTGGGAGACATTCTCACACAGTAAGCAAGCCTTAGACGGTGGAAGGCATAATTTTGAGTCTCTACGTGGTGTTCTTTGGATTATAATTAGAACCTTGTTAAATGGCGTCTCAGGATTTGTCCTTTGGCATCTGACCATTCCGAGGTATATAATCAAATCTGGCATATTTACAGCTATGAGACTTTCACCTTCTGATCTAGCCCCCCCCCCCAGAAAAAAAAAATAGAAATATGAATAGTGGAAACACTGCTATATCTAGTTGAGCGTCATCTGACTTTATTAGGATTTGCATTGATGTTATTTAACGTGTTTTGAGAAATATATTCTTAATTTACAACAGAGGACCTACACTTTCTAAGTCAATATGTTCTCTATATAAATTTGTTGTTATTCTGTCATTTCACAAATTCTACATTACAAAGCCGAAGAGTTAGAGTTGAACAACGCTGTCTGTTTCTCATTGAAGAAAGTTAGAAAGACAGGTCATTATATAAAAATCAAGGAAGATAAGAGCGGAGAGAACACGTGCCGTTAGAAGAAGGCTATTTCAATGTTGCCGACTATCTAGTTGCCTGCTCTCGTAGCGCTCTAAAGAGATGGACTGCTTCAACAAACTTGGGCAATTCCATCGAATAGCCTGACTTACATGGGTGTCGTATTGGATATATCCCCTTCCAACTTGTTTAACTCCTCTAACTCGTTGGGGAAACAAACCATGTGACAAGGGTTTCAATACAATGGGAGGATTTGTTGCAAAGTTCTGGTCGCGTATCAAACTTTTCAGAAATGACAAAAGAAATATAATGTAGTATACTTCGGAGTGATACCATGACAAAAATTAACGTATTTTTTATTCCATTCACAAGTTCAATCAGTGGTTTCATTGATTAGTAGCATCAAACAGAAATTAAAGACAACTGATTTCATTTATCAATTGTGGATGTCCCATTCTAGTCTAAACATTTGTCCTTGGTATATTAAATGTTCTAACGTTCGAAACTTTTGCCACACATTTTTCGTTAAAACTGTTTTTATTTCATTTAATTTGTTAGACTAGCCGTGTTTCCTGACATTGATTGTTTGAAATAAGAAGGCTTTATGGTGGAAATATAATGATTAGATTATTTTATGCTCTAAATACCACTAATTTCCTTAACACAACAGCATACAAACTTGCCCATTGAAGCTACTTACACGACACTGTTAATACAGGAAAAACAGAAGGGAAATTACTACACAAAAAGTCCCTAAAAAATCCGTAACTAAAAGTGATGGAAAATTTTCAAAAGGCATATAAGAAATATTAAAATACATAGTGAACAATTTCTTTGCACCTACTGGTCCTACTACTGACTCATACACAAATGAAATTATTAGACACTATAAACTGTCAATCAAAAATATAAACTATACTAGAAAGGCCTCATGGATGGATTTAATTAGTGTTAGTATATTCCGTAATATGTACATCTTTTGTACTTATATATCTAATATATATAAAAAATGATTCAATACGTAATGAGCATTACAAGAAGTGTCGTAAATATCTCAAATTATTTCAATACGGAAGATAGTCAACTGCACTTAATAGCAATTATAGGTATTATTCTTGCAGGAAGTAAAGCCTGAAAAAATCCGTTTTACTATTACTAATTGACGTAGTTCTTGGTTATTTCTATTAACCAACATTTTAGGAGATATCCCTTAAGGAAAATCAGTTATTGAGGTTGTAGTCATGGCGCGATTCTCGAACAATTTCTTCAAATGTCTATTGATCCTACCTGATAGATGACGAAAATGAGGTCCGTTCAAAATTGTGTATATATATATATATATATATATATATATATATATATATATATATATTTGTCTGTTACCACTCTAACGATCGCAATTCTGCTTTAATCGTTACCAAACTCGATATAATCGTTTTCTGTAAAAAGAAAGTTTAAGTTCGTTAATGGCTGAAATCCGACAAGTGGGAGAGGGTTTACACAAAAGGAATTCCGAAAATTCTTAATACCTCCGATATTATGCGTCGGATTGTATAGAACCAATTTTATTGCAAATGTAATGTTTTATAAATATTGTTATAGATGTTTTCACTATCTTGATTATTAACCGTGGTAATTGAATTTTATAGTTTTCGACCTTAGTAATCCCACCCCCTCTCCTACTCACGTGATAAACACTCTATAACGTGTTATATTATGAAGCAAACTATTTGAAGCATAAATATCAAATATTGTTCTCATTGAACTGTTACTTTTTGAGGTAAATGCAAATACGTGGCACACGTGAGAAATCTTATTAATTTACGCTTTGTAAAACAACCTCCCCAAACTCAACATCACTGAATTAAGTTTTTATGTTGGTTTTAAGTTTACTATCAGTAGGAGTAACATACTACATGACTAGATAATGCGAGAGAACATTCATTGTAGCTGGTAGGGACGTCTGTTAAGAAATAACATGTTTTCTTTTGGTAGACAAGTATGATGCTAAATGAAAAGGGGAGCTGGTAGAAAGGGAATGTATGAGGTGAGAGAGAGTGGATATGATTAAGCGAGCAGGGAGGGTTTGTTAAGGAGTGGTGGGTGCTTTAACAAGGTGGACCAGTGGTCCTGGCTAAGTGAGGGCTTAAGAAAAACTGTGGGGTAACAGGGTCCCGTGGGGCGGCCGCCATGCTCATACGTCAGTCCTTAACTACGCTCTCTCGCCTCCATCTCCATCTTTATAGCCTTCTCCCCCATCCTTATTTATCCTCAGCGGCAACACCGCAGTTTTTTTTCCTAGCTCGATTTTAATGCAGCTTTTCGTCCCCGCAACTCAACGCCAAATAAAAACCACAAAATTTATACGCGATCCTTCATTAACTAAAAATAGTTCAAAACAAAATACAACTTATCATATGTAAACTCCTTCTGGTAGTATTGATAAATTAATATAAAAAGTCAGTCAACGTTCGGGCTGCGTTAACTAAGCAGATTTCACACGTGCGTCATGTATTTGCATTTTTTCGAAACGTAAAACTTCAATGAGGACAATATTTGATATTTAGACTACAAATAAAGTGCTTCATAATATACCAGCATATTGTTAATATGACTTGAGTAGGAGTGGGGGTTTACTGAAGGCCAAAAACTAAAAAATGCAAATATCTCTGTAAATAATCAAGATAGTGGAAAAATCTACATAACAATATTTAAGGACAATTACTTTTGCAATAAGATCAGTTCTATACAATGTTTTAATCAATTTAATAAGGAAGATATTAAGAATTTTAAAGTGGTTTCTTATATAACAGAGTATTGTTAATATGAGATAAGTAGGAGGGGGGGGGTATTGAAGTTCGATAAAAGTGTATACGACAACATTTATAGAACATTACATTTGCAATAAAATAGACTCTATAAAGTTTTATGATCCCACTTATAATAACGAAAATATTTCGAATTTTCAAAATTCTCCCCCTCAAATCCCACTCCCCTCCCACTGGTCCAATTTCAGCCGTTAACGAACTTGAGCTGTAGCAGACAACTATATACATATATAATTTTGAATTGACCTCATTTTCGTCATCTACTTGGGAGGATCGATGGTCATTCGATGAAAGTTTTTGGAAAATCGGGTCATGAGTACAACATCAATAGCTGATTTCCCTAAAGGGAAATCTGCTAAAGTAAAAATAAAAAAAAAATATATATATATATAAAATACAACTGCATGCCCACCATAGAGTTTTCTTTATATGGACAGGTAAGCATTTCTCTAATGTTAGAAATACATTATATGGCCTGTAAAGAGAATATATGTGGTGATAAAGTAGCAGAAAGGCCTGCATGTCGAGTGACGTCCACCTTAGGTAGGGCGCCTTGTTGGAGCGAGAAAGAATAGGGGAGAAGGAGAAAGTGATAATTGGGGAGGAGATATGAAAATGAAGGTAGACCATATATAAAACATAATACTATCTTCATTCTAGATCTTAGAACTAATCAAAACTAGTCTCAATACGGTTCTGTGGTGTAGGGGTGGTATCAGGAGAGGAGCTGATGCCCACTGGTATTCTCAGGATTCTGATGCTTGCCAGTACTCGGGTCGGCTTGGGGCTATGCTGTTCATCAGCGGGTCTGGGAGGACTCTGTTAAAGATGCAGTTAAAGGAAAGGAGATTTTTTATTATTTCACCATAGTTGTAGATACTGCCTATTCAGGAAATGAGATACAGGGCACGAAGAATCAATCTCCAGAACATACGAATATGAATGTGGTTTTCAGTAACAAAAAAAATAGCAAGGCGCGTAGTGTCAGGGAATGAAAGCTCCTTTCTTCTTTCAGAACAAAGCTCTTAACAAGACAGCATCAGACTTGGGAATAGGCCGTATCTGGTGCAAAGAGTGGGGGTCGTTCCCGTCAATGTTCCTATATACACAAAGTATTGTAAAAGGAACCAAATATAACTGTATAATCAAATTAGCTTATAATCAATAATACAGAATATCATTTAAATGCCTCTGCGAGTATATACAAAGAATATGAGCACTAAATATGTAGGATGTATAAAACACAGTGACAGCCGGGGGTTGCGTTTACATAAACGTAAATTCATGACCTCGAACTAAAAAAAGAAAAAAAAAACATTCTTAATTCACCTATTACGTCCAAGAATAAGTCAAAATGCACTTCCATCACTTAAATGACTCATAGTTGTGATAACATAGCTGTCAAATCTCGCCTTTATTTCTATGTTTCTCCCCTACAAAAGACACCATCTAAATATTATGTAGTAATTAAGTTAAGCATGAAACAGTCTGGACATGAGATGTTTAATGACTCAGTTACTGAAAGGTGAAAATTATACGAGCAGAGGTGGGGGTTTACTGTTGGCTGCAAACACCAAAATTCAAATAAGATACACTATAAATAATAAATGTTTAAGAATATTTGTTCTATAACGTTTTTCAATCCGGTTTATAATAACTGAGATATGTCGAATTTTCGTATCCTACCCCTTCTAGCCTCCCCTCTTCTTAGTCCGATTTCACCCATTAACGAATATGATGTTTATATATATAATTCTACTGTACGTGTGAATGTCACTGAACTCATAGACGGCTGGACCGACTTGATTGAATTTTTTTGCACATGTTCGGGTGACGCCCCGGATAGTTTAGCGTCACAGATCAGCCCGGCAGATGGAGCAGGAGTGGGGTCGTGAGGAAGGCCTACAATTAAAAAAAGTCCGTCACGCAGGGGCTACGCAAACTAAGCAGATTTCCCTCGCGAAGGTTTTCAATAGATAAATATACATACCGGTAAGACAACACTACCGTGAATATTAAGTGAATAAATACAAACGATAATAATAAACCTTCTTACGGGAAATATCTAAAATTTAAACAAACAGCTCTCCCAACTTTCTACCGGAAAGAAAAACAATTACTGTAATATATCCGAATATAACGTATTATTTGATTGAAAACTAATTACTATATATAGTACTGTTATTTATAATGAACCAGAATAATTTTTATCTCAATCAATCAACAGAAAATATTTGCATGTACCTCGTATAATAAATGTCTTTATAAAACAATATTTGGTATTTAAACTTCGAATGATGTGGTTTATTACATAACCGAGTATTGTTTATGTAACATGAGTGGAAGTGGGGGTTTGGTGAAGGCTGAAAACTGAAAAATGCAAATAACTCGGTTAATATTCAAGATACGAAATAAATGTATATAACACTATTTATAGTACATTTAATTTTCAATAAGATTGGTTCTATACAATTGTTCGAAGCGACCTATGGTAACAGAGATATTTCGAATTTTCGAAAACCCTCCCCTCAAAGGGGGGCCCCTGGCCCGATTTCAGCCGTCAACGAACTTGATCTTTCTTCTTACATAAAACGACTAAATATCGAGTTTGGTAACGATTAAGCAATAATTGCGACCGCTACAGCGGCAACAGACAAATATATATATATATATATATATATATATATATATATATATATATATAGATAGATAGATAGATAGATTTTTATTGGCTTATGTTTTACAACATGTTGCCAAGAGTCTGGCCCATTTCTGTTAGTACCGTTATTAAAATAATATAACTCATTAAAAAATGTTTAAATAACTAATAATACTTTCTAAAGTACAAATTCACAGGATAATTGGTTTGTAATATAATATTAATATTAATCTAAATAGTTATAGTACTTAATTCAATAAATCATAATTTAATGCAAATGTAAATTAAATATACATATATACATACATATACACACACACATACATTCACACATGTACATATATATATATATATATATATATATATATATACATACAGACACACACACACACATATATATATATATATATATATATATATATATATATATATATATATATATATATATATATATATATATATTAACGTGTAAATAAAGATCACTTCTCTGATATATCAAATTAACATAATACTTCTCTATGATTTATTACAAACAGTATAATAATAATAAGTGTTATTGAATACAATAATTAATGTGGTGGTTATTGATGTTTAAGCACCCCCATAAAAATAATACAATTCTTTCTTTAATACTGTTAACTTTATATATAACTAAATTATTTATTACCTCAGTAGTGCCTTGACAGAGTGAGGGGCTGTTTCTTAGTTCGCTGATTTTGCTCTGATAAGCGATGTTCTGTTATCAGCGGGCAGGTGTAGCGTCAAGCACAATATGGAGGGATGACCAGACCAGGTTTGAGCTTTTATTTTACTTCTATCCGTTATTTGTTTTAAACACACAAATTAGTACTCAGACCAGATACTTTTATATCCAAGTTCTTTTTAAGATTAATAAACACTCATATAACTTACGGCTCGTATGATTAATTAGAGTTAGAACGTGGCGAACATGCTTGCTCACTTTTTTGTAGAATGTCTATATCCTGATTAGAACAAATGGAGTTTGTTGATCACAACGAAGATATACACTTCAAAATTCAAAGATAGTCCTTCAAAAAAGCATCTCCAATGAAAAAATACATTAAGTTAAACAGAATTTCACACACACGTTAAGAGCTAACAGTAACCTCTGTGAAACCTTCCGCCAGACTGTCGATATATATATATATATATATATATATATATATATATAATATATATATACATATATGTATACAGTTTTGAACGAACCTCATTTTCGTCATCTCCTGGGTAGGATTGATGGACATTTGAAGAAAAATTTCGAAAATCGCGTCATGAGTACGACCTCAATAGCTGATTTCCCCCTAAGGGAAATCTGCTAATAGCGATATGTCGTTTCCTATTGGTTTTTCGGCAAATACGCTCAGATAAAAGTTGTTTATTTTGTTATTTAAAGTAACTTTTATTACATTCACTTTTGTCGCATAACAAAGTATAAACGAGATATATAAAGTAGCTTTTGTTTAATATCCTAATCACTTGAAATATCATGTAGGACAAAGTCTGCCGGGTCCGCTAGTGTATATATATATATATATATATATATATATATATATATATATATATATATACTATATATGCATACATATCAAAATACCCTTACTAGCAATAATTAAAATTAAAATTAAAAATGTGAGTCCAAAGTCCTAGTTAAAGTAGTGGTTTTGAATTGGCTTTGTCCCTAATAAATTATAAAATATTTTATTTATAGTCTAAAATCATTGAAGAACTTTACACCAATACTTTAAAAACGTTTCACTTATGATTTATTACTTGGTAACCAGTAGATAACGGTTGTCGACTAGACTTTCATTTAAAAAGAAAAAGACATTCCTTAGTTTGGTAATGCCCAAAAATATACGTTTTTATACTTTCCAGATTACATGTGTAAATTGACATACAAGGTTAGGACTCATCGTTAAGTGGCTTACCAAAACTTGTTAAAGCGGAGAATCGAGATGCATAATTTGAACTCATCAGAATCAACTGGGGTGCGTGACGAAGTGAAGTTAGATATAGATGCCGGCTATAGAGCCATGTATAGAACGTAATTCTCCTTTATAAAGCTAAACAATAAGCTGTTGCGGGTTGGGGCTGGGACGAGGGCGCTGAGCGGAGGGGGAGACCAAATCCTCTTCCACACGCTTCAGGGGTAATTTTAATTTTGGCTGAGAGAGAGATGGGCGGCCCTAGCCAGAGAGAGAGAGCAGGGGGAGTTCACTCACGGTACCAGCTGGCATAATAGAAAAATACCGGTGACCAGTCAGCAATAAATAGGATTTAGGATTGTGCTGCGGAGAAAGAGCTGGGATTGGGAGAAGGGGTAGATTTGGAGGAGATAATACGATCCACTGCTATAGCTATATCTGGGATAATTGGGAGTAGACCCCATCATCATCGGTTCCAACCATTAATACCCTGTACTCAACACTCCCTCTCCAATCCAACTCTACAATTGGTTCTTGTCCCATGCTTAAACCTCCATAAACATTTCTATACCTCTAATCTCATGTCAACAACTTGGCGCTATGCAAGAGAACCAGTTGTTCATTTCATATTAGCAGATTTCCCTTAAGGGAAATCAGCTATTGAGGTTGTACTCATGACGGAATTTTCGACATTTTTCTTCGAATGTCCATCGATCCTACTTAGTAGATGACGAAAATGAGGTCCGTTCAAAACTGTGTATATATATATATATATATATATATTATATATTTTGTTTATATATTATATATATATATATATATATATATATATAATATATTATATATATATATATATATTTTATATATATATATATATTTTGTTTGGTCGTTACGAAACTCGAAATTTAGTCGTTTTATGTAAAAAGAAAGATCAAGTTCGTTAACGGCTGAAATCGGACAAGTGGGAGGGGGGGTTTAGAGGGGAGGATTTTCGAAAATTCGAAATATCTCCGTTACTATACGTCGGAACGAAAAATTGTGTAAAGTCAATCTTTTTGCAAATTACATTTACTATAAATATTGTTCTATACATATTTTCCGTATAATGAGTATTAACCGAGATATTTGTATTTTTTGTAATGAGTTCCGCTTTCAGTAAACCCCTACTCCTACTAGGGACATATTAATAATAAGCTGATATCTAATGAACCACCTCATTATTAGGTTAAATATTGTTTTCAACAAAGCTTTATTTTACGAGGTACAAGCAAATACGTTCTGTTCTGGGGGCCCCCCTTTTTCATGGACTACAAAAATCTGAGTGATTGAGATAGAAATTATTTTGATTCATTTCAAATTACTCCACTAACTATAATAAATAGTTTCCAATAAAATTAATATTTTATACTCAGATATATTTCTTTAATTGTTTGTTTTTCCGGTCTATCTATAGATACTGCACTACAAGGTTGGCTAACCTGTTTGTTTACAATCCAGCCGTATTACGTTATAGGGACTATTAACTTATATTGTAAATTCACTGAAAGATTTCTCATTGCCGTTTGTAATTATTCACTAATATTCACGGAAGTGTTACCTGTATGTATATTTATCTATTGTAAACCTTCGCTGGCTAACCTGCTTGTTCCTTAATCATGTGAAAATCTCATAACCGTCTGAATCGTATTTTGCCCCCCCCCATTTCTATTTTCTTGCCGGATTCCTAAATTTGGAGTGGTTGTTATTAAAATTATTCTGGTCTATTATTAATTACAGTACTAGACATAATAAATAGTGATATGAATAAAATTTATAACTTATATTCAAATATATTTCCGTAATTGCTTTTATTTCCGGTAAAAGTTGGCTAACCTGATTGTGTAGAACTCAGACTGTTTCCTATCAGGAAGGTTCCTACCATTTGACTTGCCCTTTATTTGTTTACTTAATATTCACAGCAGTATTAAGTCTTACAAATAATGGATATTCTGTGGTACTATTTAGTGTTAGTGTAATAAGTGTTCAGAGCGCTGCTATCATTAACGGTAAGTCCATCTTTTGTGTTCTTGTTGTTTTTTGAGATTGAAGTGTTTTTAATTTAATCTCGGAGCCTAACGGACGAGAGTTACTTTCCCGCCAAAAGCTAGTTCGGCCGTTTCTTTGACTGGCTCGGCTCTCGTGAAATTTCTCTATTGTAAAACTACACGTGGGAAATCTGCTTAGTTTACGCAGCCCCTGCGTTACGGACTTTTTTAAGTTTACATTCGTATATATTTACACGACTCTGATGACCTGAAGGTTCGAGACGTGGGTGTGGGTATACCAATAACTAACCTCAGTAAGGTAAGGGTAAAAATAAAGGGCCGATTTCCTATTTGATCCTATTATTCTCTCGGGATATTCCTAGTTCAGCGTTTAACTTCCAAATCTTGTTAGCATCGTCACTGGTTTACAATGTAACCGACAAGGGGAATGCACAGCTTTTTTGGGTAGTGTGTGCGAGACAACGCTTTTCTCACGCGTTCGTCTAAAAAACAAATTGTTAAAGTTTGCTTGGATTTTTTGAGTTGTTCCCAAGACTTGTATTCGAAGGTGTCTCCGTGGCTTAGTAGATAGCACTTTCTTTTTGTAACCAAAAATCTCGAGATTGAATCCATCACTTTTTTTCTGGAATTTTTTATCATTATTTGTTTCTGGGGTGTTTATTTGATATTAATAAATAAATTAAATTTTTTTTATTCTCATTTTTGTAAAACTCATTTTTATTCTAGGACGTCTTATAGTGAGTGATATAACGATCAACTAGGATATTTACGTGACTTACTGCAAATTTACACTTATGTCAAAATCATTAGTTAATGAATGAACATTATCAATTTCCTAAATACATTCTCCTTGTTACTCCTGCAAAATATGTGGATTGGGAGTCGGGATTTGATAATCGTTTAAGGAGGTGGAATGAATAACTGTGTATAACATATCATGTTAAAAATGTAATGTTCTACAATTATAGTGTTTTATATTTGTCCCCTTATTCAAATATAGCGGAGTTAGCTATTTGTATTTTTTTTTTTTTTTTTGTCCTCCAACTTCTACTTGTCGAATTTCAGGAGCTGTATCGATCAACGCATGTTCATAGATTAAAGTTTCAAGTCTTGTTTGCCACAGGCTTCATATAACAGGAAAGATAAAGAATTAGAATTAGATGACTTCATCAAGCGTGTATTGCAGAAGGTGGGAGATGTGCTTTTATGAAGCTCCTGCGTGAGAAACGTTTTAGTCCTGCTCATCTCACATTGGAATAAACCCAATAAAACAAGAAACTTTTTAATAGCTTACTAAATATTAAATAGCCTAGTAAATAGCACGTACTGTTTTCATTGAATCTTTAGTATGTTAGATACACGGATTTCCATTATTATTACTCTGGTCGAAAAATATTTTATAAACAATCTTGTTGATAATTTAATAAACTGAGCCTTTTCTTCTATACGTTTTCCTCTTGCCTAATAATTGAGTTGTATTTTTGTTTTTATTTATTTGAGTGCTGTCTTTTCTTTCTTCTCCACGTAGATAACGCGCGGAGTGGTGGTTCAAGGATCGGTTAAAATTTAACAGTTATTACTCGTAGACTTTCACTGTTTAGGTTATGATTTTCCAGGCTTTCTCGCATTTGCGGCATATTCTATCAGATTTTCGCTAGTCATACTGGTCCCTTCCTCAGAATATCTTAAAGTAGAATGAGGTTCAACCGACCTATTTAGTTATAGTTGTCCTACCCAGTTGGGAGTCTCCATGCCCATGCGTCCAAATTGGATCAGCATTTCATAATGTCTCAGCGGCCTGCTTCCTAGTCAGTGTTGGCAGGTGGATGCTGAAAGGAATGTTCAATCTGCTTGAGATCGGGGGATGAATCCGTTGTTTTCCCTGAACATCCTAATTCCAAAATAACGAGGCTTCTTAGGTAATTAACGCTATCGACTTCTTAAATACCTTTACTCAGACTATTTTCTCTGTAAGCTCGACCCAGCCTCTCCAAGGTTTTTTCTCAAATACCTCTTTTCTGAAGAAATATTTTTCAATGCTCCTCTTCAATGGCAGTAATCCTTTTTAATTTGTCAACTTTTTTCCTTTGAGGTATTTAGAGGTTTCTTTTCACTGGCATTACAACAGACTACTTTTAAATTTTCTCTCAAGGTATTATATTTTTATTTTCCATAACCATTTTCCGTGCCTTATTTAAAAACACAACACAACTTCCATGAATGGTAATTATAATAATTCCAACATAATTAAAACGCTATTAGAAATATATAACCCGATTCGTTTCGTTTCGTAGACTACGCAGCACTAGCCTCCAATTTCTTCTAGAAAGATTTTCTCCAAACGAATCCCTGATAAGGATCACCTTATTCTCATCCTATTTATCATAACTTTTTGTTACATTAATTAAATAAAGAAATTATTTATTGATGGTCATAACCTTCTATTGTTTTACAGAGATTATGAACTATGCTCTCTCATTTATGAGATAACTAAAATAATTCGAATTCAAAGTATGTCAAAATTACAATATTTTTGTATATAATACAAATTCTGTCTCCAAAATAGCGATAGGTATTTACTCAACTTCATCATAACATTAAAAATCAAAATAGTTTATTTCGACTATTTCATTGCCCATAATTCCTGCACGTGCATTGGCCCATTTGAAGTGAATGAAAGACAGTTTGTTTTTCAATTGTGTATATTATGGCGTATTTGTTCTATATGTTCGTCGTGGTTTTTTTATGTTCTCTAATTTGTGTAAAAACATTTGACTGTCTGTGTGTAGTAGAATGTAAATGTTTGGTAGTAAGTCCTTTTCATTTACATACTTTTTAGCCGGTAAGACGGCAATAATTTTTGCCTGGTTTTTAGAACAATGGTTGCCTAATTTAAATTGTTTAAATTTTATAGCATTATCAGTTATATTCCCTACAAAAATGAATAAGGCAGCACCTGTGTCCTGTCCATCCCTGCTACCGTCTGTGTAAATTGTATATTGGTAAGAGTGATTTGTATATTATGTAATTGCAATGTCGGGTGTTAGTCCAGGATGAGTCCAATTCATGTTGGGTACCAGGTATTCTACTTCTCCTGCTGTTATTTCGTTAGTAGTTTGATTTAGTTTTAGTATGTAATATCTGTCAGTATATTCATTCGCTATTATCGTGTTAGGGACCAAATTTGACAATACACATGCAGCTTCAAATGAAATAGTGCGATATTCTTTTATTATTTTAATTCCAATGAGCCTTTGAACCCTCTCGAGCTTTTTAACATTATATTTCTTATTTAAGCCCGTTGTCCATATTGGTATTGCATAGGCTAACGCCGGTAAAATAGCTCCTTTATAAATTACATTTAATCCTCCAGATTGGAGTATTCACGTTGATTTAGCTGCAATTGATAAATTAATTAATTTTAATAATTTATTTTGTAAATATTCTATTAGGTGATTCCACCAAGAGTTATTGTCAGTTATTATTCCTAAATATTTTAATGCTTGGACAGAATTTATTTTATAATTGTCAATAATAATGTTTAATTCAGGAATATTTCAACTGATTTTTCTGGAGAAAATTATTACATTTCTCTAGATTAAATGTTAATTTATTATTTAAGGCCCAATTACTAATATCCTTCAAAACCTTGTTTGTATCAAGCTCCTGCTGTTTGAAATCCATTGAGGTTACTAATAAAATGATATCTTCTGCAAATGCTATGATTTTACAGTTGGGAGGTAGTGGTATTTGTAATAATTCATCCACAATCAAATTCCATTAAAGAAGGGAACAGGCTGATTCTTGAGGTGTTCCTACAGTTTGTATTTTACTCATGGAGTAATTGTTGGTCTCTAGAATTATTACTCTATTTCTTAAATAATTGGCTACTAAATAAAAAATATTTTTTGGACATCGTTTTTCTCTTAATGAATTTAATATTTATGGGGCCCATGCATGATCGAATGCACCGGTGGTTATCAAGCGAAACTAATAATGTATTTTGGAATGTTTCTTGAGATGCTTTTATAAAATGTACTGTATTATTTATAGCTTCTATAGGACCTTTTTGGGGAATAAATCCAAATTGATGCTTGCTCATTAAACTGTTGGAATGCAAATAATGCGAAAGTCGATTATTTACAATTTTTTCTAATATTTTTCCTCGTGTGTTTATTAGGCTTATTGGCCTTAACGAAGCAATGTCATTTTTTTGTTTAACTTGTTTTCTTAGCAAAATCATTTTGATGTCTTCTATATTTTTTGGAAATATAGCATATTGGAAACTCACGCGATATATTGTGATGAATTCCTTATACTCTTGGGCTACAGTTTGGAAAATTTTAGTAGTTATTCCGTCTATACCGGGTGATGTGTTTTTATTAAGATTATTTATTATGCCAAATAATTCTTTTTCTGTCAATGGAATGTCATCTTCAGTATTTAATAAATGTGTTTGTTTCATTCGTTTTTCTCTGTAGGTATTATCTGTGGATCCATTATCTTCGGACACAATATTATTAATTATATTTTCTAATTTCTTTAGATTTCTTTTTAGTTTCAAAATTCAATGGATATTTTATTTTGTTAGCTGCAACTTTATAAGCCCATGTCCATGGTTTATTTATGTCTATGGAGGAACAATATTCCTTCCATGATTGAAATTTTGCAGATATAATTTCTTTCATATATTCGCGCTTTTTATAATATATGTTAGTCTTCTTTCTTGTCTTTGATCAGCATTTAAATGAGGTTTTTGGAATAATCTACGTAGCCTATTGGTTTCCTTCCTAAGATTTGATAGTCCATCATTCCACCATGGTGCAAACTTTTTAGCTTTGTTTTTGTTATATAAAAATTTTCTTTTATGAAATTTTATAAATGAATTATTACAAGATTTGTTTAGTGCATTGACAATTTTTCTATGATAATTTCGCAATTATATTCGTTTATTATTTCTGAAATGTATTTATCAATATTTTTTCCGTCATTATTAACGGTGTCGAACATTTTACACAACTCATTTTTCAATGTGTTTTTGAATTTATCCCAGTCAGCATTTCTTATGTTAAAGATTAGTTTCTGGTTATGAAATGTCGTATTATATGTATCAATAATGATTTTAAATAGTAAAGTTCTATGATCAGAGAAATTTTCGTGATCTAATATTGTCCAATTAGTTATAAATGGTGCCAAAAATACTGTGGACAGTGTTATGTCTATATTACTTTGCCCAGGAGCACCATCAAAAGTTGGCATATCTAAATCTATATCTACAATTATCTATGCCATTGTATCTATATTTATAATCTATCTATATCTATATTTATAATCTATAAATCTATCTATATCTATATTTATAATCTATCTTTATCTATATTTATTTATTGCCATTGTTTATGCTCCGTGTAATTTTGTCTCCCAAACATTGATGTTTCATTTTGGTTATAATCTAGTCGACGACCGCATACTTAAGAGAAGTTGAATAGTTCGGAGCGTAGATTAAACCTTATAAAAAACATTATTCGTAAGTCTTTCAGAGTTATCTATGTGTTTTCCTTTATCTCAAGAGTGAGGATACGTATTTTTAACTTTTAAAAAGTCCGTCACGCAGGGACTGCGTAAACTAAGCAGATTTCCCACGTGAAGTTTTATAATAGAGAAATTTCACGAGAGCCGAACAGTTAAGGAAACGGCCGAAATAGCTTTTTGGCGGGAATCTCACTCTCATCCGTTCTCGTGTTACGTGTTCGGGTAACGCCCCGGATAGTTTAGCGTCACAGATCAGCCCGGCAGATGGAGCAGGAGTGGGGGTCGTGAGGAAGGCCTACAATTAAAAATACATATGTCCGTCACGCAGGGGCTGCGCAAACTAAGCAGATTTCCCTCGCAAAGGTTTACAATAGATAAATATACATACCGGTAACACAACACCACCGTGAATATTAAGTGAATAAATACAAACGATAATAATAAACCTTCTTACAGGAAGCATCTAAAATTTAAACAAACAGTTCTCCCAACTTTCTACCGGAAAGAAAAACAATTACTGTAATATATCTGAATATAACGTATTATTTTATTGAAAGCTATTTACTATATATAGTACAGTAATTTATAATGAATCAGAATATTTTTTATCTCAATCAATCAACAGAAAATATTTGCATGTACCTCGTATAATAAATGTCTTTTTAAAACAATAATTTGGTATTTAAGCTTCGAATGATGTGGTTTATTACATAACCGAGTATTGTTTATGTAACATGAGTAGAAGTGGGGGTTTGGTGAAAGCTGAAAACTCGGTTAATATTCAAGATACGAAATAAATGTATATAACAATATTTATAGTAAATTTAATTTGCAATAATATTGATTCTATACAATTTTTCGATCCGACGTATAGTAACGGAAATATTTCGAATTTTTGAAAATCCTCTCCTCTAAACCCCCCCCCCTCCCACTGGTCCGATTTCAGCCGTTAACGAAGATCTTTCTTTTTACATAAAACGAGTAAATATCGAGTTTGGTAACGATTAAACAAAAATTGCGACCGCTAGAGCGGTAACAGACAATATATATATATATAGATTGCGCAGTCCTTGACGGTTCATATGGCTTACTTTTATATTGGAAAAGTACGTCACTCGTATGCTGGGCAAACTGAGCAGATTTCTCATCTGCTGCAATCCAGCGCAGATGACACCATTCCATTTTTTTTCTCTATTTCTTCTCTCATAAGAAACCTATGAAATCAGGATTTGAAATTTATGCTGGATGTGGGGTATTTATTCATATGGTTCCATATGAAGTAGGGATTTAGTAAAAGTTAAAAACTGAAATAAACAATTAACTCGCTGTAATCATATTCTTGTATTGAGCAAGAATTACAGATAATTAAAATAACAACTAGATTGGTCATATATCTTTGATACGATTCATAATAAAGAAGATATTTCCAATTTCTGATTTTAGCACAACATGCAAAAATAAGTTTTAATATTTAAATGAGATGAAATACTTATAGTTAGTTTTGTCCAAAATGGAACAAAGTTTACAACAATCAAAAATCATCTAGGGCAACAACAAACTGACTTAAAAATAAAAATAGAGTAACAGCAAACTCTTTTTAATCCATTACATTGTTACCTTTACTAAAATTAAAAGTTTCAATTCAATTTATTTCACTTCAATTTTTTACATGTTGAGAATTTAAATTACTCCACTAAGGAACAACATATTACATATCATATTCAAACTTAACTTAGGGATCTAAACATCCCTGGTGATATTTTCAGTGAACAAATAATGTTCCTAATTGACTGTTTTTAAGCGACTTGTGTTCGGAGCTTTAAACTTCACCTTTTCACTCCCCATTAATTCCAACAAGGAAAATAAAATAAATAAAACCCTTTTGCTTTTGAAAAGCACGTTTCAAAGAGAGAAACAAAAATAAATCCATCATGTAAACACACCGCTTTGAGATAAATAAACCTGAAGTGAGCCTGTAGAGTAAAGTAATGAGGATAAACCTTAGAGAAGAGTACAAAGTTCTACTGGCTGACTGGGGGTTGCCTCATTAACCGTACACGGCAGCGGTAAGCCCCCATTATACACTGGAGGAAAGAATGTTGACGTACGCCAAGGGACGGCAAAGAGCTCACTTAACATCGATTACTCTACATCTAATTGACTCGATACTAACACGTGTATCAACACGGCCATCTTAAACGTTACTTGCTACTAAAAATTCGAGACACAAACATTTTCTCTATGTGTCGAAAATTGAAGAATGATTTCCTGCTTGATAGTAGAAAACAACTTCCAAACATGTTACTAATAAGGACCAACGTTTACGCAATCCTCAAAAAAATAAAACATGGCATTCCTTGACACAAGAAGAGTGATCTACCAATCATCAAAGTTTCTAGTCATTGCAATGAATATGGAAGGAAAGTCCGGCACGCAGGGGCTGCGTAAACAAAGCAGATTTCCCACGCGAAGGTTTACAATAAAAAAATATACATATAGGTAACACTACCGTGAATGTTAAGTTAATAAATACAAACAGTAATGAGAAATCTTTCAGTCACTTAACAATACAAGTTAGCCATGCGAGTTAAAGCGTTGACTTTTATCTCATATGGTTAACCTAGAGTGGCGAGTTCGATTCTTGCCTGGGCAAAGGAAATTATTTAGTGACGAAATTCATTAAATAACATCCTAAAATCCCACCCTGGCTAGAAAAGGGTGGTAACCTGTAGATAACCCGTCCCAATTAGCCTGAGTTGCAAAAAGTGGACGTTAATAAATAATAATAATAATAACAATACAAGTTACTAATCTCTACAACGGAATGCGGCTGAATTGTAAACAAACAGGCCAGCCAACCTTGTAGCGCTGAATAGATAGACCGGAAAGACAAACAGTTAATGAAATATATCTGAATATAACATATTAATTTTATTGAAAACAATTTACTAAAGCTACTGCTGTAATTTGTAGTGAATCAGGATCAGTTTTATCTCAATAACTCAACTTTTAGTAATCCAAGAACAAAAGAAAGGGGGGAGGGGTCAACAGAACGTATTTGCATATATATCGCATTTATATATAAAGTAAAAGTTCAATGAAAACAATATTTGGTATTTAACCTTGCAATGAAGTGGTTCATAACGCAACAGCTTATTGTTAATATAGTAGAAATGAGTAGTGTCATTTCAAAACTTGTCTTCTCCACTTTTCATAATTTTCCAGTAGGGCAAAAAAACTGATTATCTTAAAATTATCCATATTTCTGTTATAATTTTTTTTTCGTTAGATAACTTAAACTGCCTATTGATTTAAAAAAGGTGCAAACTAAATTGAAAGAGTTTTCCAGCAGCAATATGTGTATAAAATTTACACATAGCTAGTTTTGCTCTGGCAGCTTGGAGAAGACCAGTTCTGAAACAGACTACTGAGGATAAGGCAAGTTTTGTTTCAGTTAATTTGTAAAGTATAATTCTGGTTAACTCATCTGAATTACATAAAATTAATGAAGTTGAAAAGAAATAACACACTTTAATTATATTAAAATTTAGAATTATACTTAGGATGATAATAAAATAATATTTTTTATTTATTTATTTTTTTTAATTTGACAAAACTATGGTTACTTACTGGAAAAATGACATTTTATTATAGGTATAATGAAAATTTAATAATTACTTTAAACATTTTTTAAAACAGAAGCAATATACATCTTTAAAAAAGTAAAAATTCACATTTCTGTCTTAAAAGAAAAAAAAATTAAGTAAAGCCTTCAAACACTTCAGGATTTTCTTGTTGTTCACAGTAGCCATCGAAATCTTCATCGCCATCTGTGCAATTTACTGAAGAAATAGTATGAAATAAATTCACATAGAAGTTCAGGTCTTCATTTTGTTCCCGTGTGTCTCCGAAATGTTTCTGAAGCAGATTTTTAACATCTTGTATTTTGGCATCCTTAACAGGTACACCTAAAATGATATTTAATGGAGAAAAATTGTCAATTTTATTTCCCTTCTTTAATATAGATTTTGGCATTCCCGTGTTTATTATGTAAGTAGCCTCTCCTTGAATCAGAATATTATTCCTTTGGGATTTTTTAAGTATGAACCGTTTAGCAACAGAAAATTTAAAGTGCCACTGACTTGGGTTTTTCGCATAATTTCCTACTGCTTCCTTCCAGTTTTTTACATCAACGTCAGTCCCCACCTTGAAAACAGTTCCAAATCTCTGAAAAATTTCAATATATTCTTGAGGTCTCACTATTGTTGATTTTTTTTTAGAATTCTTTCAATATTACCGAACACTCGATCTGGGGGTAGAAAAGAGTGCCCAGGAACAGGAAAAACTATCTGAAGTTCTTCAATATGAGATGGTGAACGTGTAGCCAGCCACGACATGCACATACTTATCATAATGGAATTTCTATTTTGGCCTCCGCAACCATCAGCACATAATCGCACTATTTAATATTTTCTTGGAAGACGGTATTTAACAAACGATGATAAACGCAGGATGCAATTTCATTAGCCCCTTTATGGAATTCATGTTCCATCCATGTGTATATAAATACATTTTCTGGACTCATCTCTGAATGCGAATGTCCTTGTACAACTGTAAAATTATAGGTGTAAAGCTGTCGGCTGAAATATGCAACTTGGTCCGGTAACTTTGGATTTACCACATTTTTCTCACAATCAAATGATAAAATAAACAAGTTAGGATTATCTTCTTTTAACATATCATAAAACGTACCTACTTCGTTTTTCATGAATTTTTAGTTGATGAACGAATTCCTTTTTCTTCTCTTCGTCACATTCCTGTCTTATTTTTTCTTTAAGAGAACAACACAGGGAACAGACATCTGTAGCTGGGGTCCCGAATCCTATATTAAAATTTTCATAAAAAATGTTATTAATGAACGATTTTTTCACTTTCATATTGGCTCCCACACTATTATTATAAATTGCTCTCAGTTTGAAAGGTTTAATTCGCTAGATAAGTAAATCCTACTCGATTTAGATCGACAATAATGCCCCTCTTTTCCCTTCAAAGACTTAATAAATTTTATAACTGAATCTTTTTTGCCTTGAAACAGGTGAGACCTTCTGTCACCACCTCTGCATTCTTTTGGTGATTTACCAGTTAACAAATTTTTTCGAGCTATGCGTTGCAAACGATCTTTTGATATACCTAAAATGTTTATAAAAGTTTTCTGGCAAACAGGTAGTTGAAAAAGTGAACAGTTACTTACTTTGACATGGTATTTAACTGAAATTTTTTTAAGAGAGCTGTCTGCTTTCTCTGCTCTTCCCCTGGTCGGTTTGTTTACAGAAATATATTTCAAAATGTAATGATCTTGTAGAACTTTAGTTTAGTTTTTATAAAAGTTTTTATGGAAATCGTATACATCATTCATGGAAAGGTTTTTGCACTTAAAAGATTTACCATTATGTTCGCATGTAGGGTACACAGGTAAGCAGCTTGCTTGATGTCTTCTAACCTTTTCTTCTTCTCTTTTGGTCATTCCTTTTCTTTTCTGACGACATCCACCAGGCTCAATGGGAAAAACTGCAACTGTTTCATCCATCTTCTTTTTATTCAATCAAATAATATACCAATTATTTTACACAGAAGCACACTTTAAAAGAGAAAAACCACAACCTGAAAATTTCAAAAGTTGCTGCTATCAGCCATATACAATTTTTAACAAATGCTTGCTTCTCATTGGCTGGAATGGAGAAGGCAAGTTTTGCTTCAGAACAGATCTCTATTAAAGCCAGTTTTGCTGTGGACAGTGGTTTTCATATTCTCCTTTGAATGTTTATAGCCACTTTTTATTCAAACAGATATTTTATTCAGAAAGAGCAGGAAAAATACTTCAAGAATACACTGCCACCTATATTTTAATTTTTTTTTGATAAGACCAGTTTTGAAATGGCACTACTCAAATGTTATATGTTGAGTAGAAATGGGGGTTTGTTGAAGGCTCAAAACTGAAAAATGCAAATATCTCCGTAAATATTCACGATAGAGAATAAATGTAAATAACAATATTTATAGTAAATTTAATTTTCAATAAGATTGGTTCTATATAATTTTTCAAACCGACGTACAGTAACGGAGATATTTTGAATTTTCGGAAATCCCCCTTAACCCCCCCCCCTCCCACTGGTCCGATTTTAGCCATTAACAAACTTGATCTTTCTTTTTACATAAAACGTTTAAATATCGAGTTTCGTAACGATCAAACAAAAATTGCGACCGCTAGAGCCAGTTAGTAAAGACAGTAAAACCAGTTGTAGAGCATGAATAGTCTAACTAAAAATTGAAAAATCACGATTAATATTTAAGAGAAAAAAACAAGTGTGTGAAAGACCATTTATAGGAAATGAAATTTGCAAAAAAAAATGGTTTTTTTTCGATCCAACTCATAGTAAGGAAGATATGTTCAATTTTCAACTTTAGCTCCCTACTCTCGAAACATGAAACGTTTATATATCAAATTTGGCAAGGATTAAACAAAAATTTATTGTTTAGGAGTTTCGAAACTTAAACGCTGTGGCTAATAATAAAAACGTCCGTCACGCAGCTTCTGCGTAAACTAAGCAGATTTCCCTCGAGAAGTTTAATAATAGATAAACCTACATACTGCTAACACAACACCACCGTGAATGTTAAGTGAATAAATACAAACGGTAATAAGAAATCTCTACCCTCCAGGCAGGCAGGCAGACATACACACACACACACACACACACATATATATATATATATATATATATATATATATATATATATATATATATATATATATATATATACTAGCTCAGATACCCGGCGATGCCCGGGAAATTATTGTTGACTGACTAATGATGGTATTTTGATAGTAAGACTTCAATGTGTACAATTACACTTCCCTCCACGAAGTAATGATTTTCCGAAATAGCCAACCCTGAAGGGTAACTTTTGGGGATTAATAGAATAGAAATTTTAGTTTTGAAGGATAAATGAAAATGTGTTCCTAATTAATCCTTCTACACTTTATGACTCACCGTTTTTCAATAATTCAAACCATAATCATGGGTAGCATTTATTACAATTAAATATCATCCATAATGAACATATTTTCTTTCAAAGGCCTACCCGAGCTCAAATAGTTCAGGCAAAGTTTTATATGTAAGATTATATTTGTAATAGTGAATCTCACTGGAAATCACTTCCAGCAATGCCAGACGGGAAATAAGTAAACTCAATTAACTGGTAAGGCTGCCGTCATCTTCCGCTCCCGCATTAGACTTCTCGCTTTTCAGCCTCTTTTATAATCCCCACTCCCGTTTGGACCTAAAATTTTAAATATAGCTTATAATCATGGAAGATTTAATGCTAATTGACATACCGAGTTTTGCTAAGTTCGGTTCAATCGTTAGTGCCCAACAAAATTGTTGACTCCCATTTTAGATTTTAGTGTATATCACGTTTATACTTCTCTATGCGACAAAAGTGAATATAACAAAAGTTACTCTAAATAACGAAATAAACAACTTTTGTTATGTGCATATTTGCTGAAAAGGCAATAGGAAACGAAATATCGCTATTTTTTATTCCAGGCCTTCCTTACAACCCCCACTCCTGCCCGTCCCTAGAAATGTTGGTATGGCTTGCTATAATGAAGGCGTTAGTCCTAATACACGTACCGAGTTTTATTTTGTTCGGTTGATTCTTTTGTGCCGAATAAAATTGTCGACTCCCGCTATAGTTTTTAGCGTATAACTCATTTATACTTCCGTATACGGCAAAAGTGTATTTAGCAAAAGTTACTTTAAATAACAAAATAAACAACTTTTGTTATGTGCATATTTGCTGAAAAAGCAATAGGAAACTAAATATCGCTATTTTTAATTTCTGGCCTCCCTTATAACCCCCACTCCTGCCAGTCCCTAGAAATTTTAGTATGGCTTATTATAAGGACATCGTTAGTATTAATTCACATAGCGAGTTTGGTTTAGTTCGGTTGAGTCTTTTGTGCCAAATAAAATTGTGGACTCCCGCTATAGTTTTTAGCGTATAACTCATTTATACTTCCGTTTACGGCAAAAGTACATATAACAAAAGTTACTCTAAATTACAAAATAAATAACTTTTGTCATGTGCATATTTGATGAAAAATCAATAGGAAACGAAATATCGCTATTTTTAAGTTCAGGCCTCCCTTATAACCCCCACTCCTGTTCGTCTTACAGAATATTAATATAGCCTAAAGTCTAAGTTGGGCTAGTAGTAATATACATACCAAGTTTCATAAAATTCAGTTCAGCCGTTTATGCGTGAATAGGTAACAAACAAACAAACAAATAAACAAACAAACAAACAGACACGAAAGAAACAAAATGTAGTTATGGTGTCTATGACATGTGAAACGAAAAGTTATCGTGAAATTTCGCGAAAAAAATCAATGTACAGACAGAGGTTACAATTTTATATATATATATATATATATATATATATATATATATATATATATATATATATATATATATATATATATATACATATATGGCTCGCAGACCTATTTGTTTACAATTCAGAAGCCGTTTCATTGGGAGCTTATTAAAATTAACTGAAAGATTTCTCATTACCGTTTGTATTTACTCACGGTAGTATTAAGTGTAAGCAGTATGCAGATTTCTTTATTGTAAAACTTCACGTGAGAAATCTGCTTAGTTTACGCAGCCCCTGCGTGACGGACTTTTTATTTGTTTATTTGCTTGTTTTTACACCTAAACTACTGAACCGAATTTTATGAAACTTGGTATGTATATTACTGCTAACCCAAATTAGACTATAGGCTATACTAGAATTCTCTGAGACGAGCAGGAGTATGGGTTAGGCCTTAAATTAAAAATAGCGATATTTCGTTTCCTATTGGTTTTTCGGCAAATATTTACATAACAAAAGTTGTTTATTTGGTTATTTACAGTAACTTTTGTCGTATAACAAAGTTTGAACGAGATATACACTAAAAACTAAAGCGGGAGTCTACAATTTTAAAGGGTATAAAACACTAAATCGAACTCAAAGAGATTCCGTAAGCAATTTAGTATTAACTCCTCCCAGATTATAAGCTATATTATAATTGTTAGGTAAGAACAGGAGCGGGAGTTATAAGGGAAGCTTGAAATTAAAAATAGCGATATTTCGTTCTCATTTGGTTTTTCGGCAAGTATGGTCATAGCAAAGTTGTTTATTTTGATATTTAAAGCAACATTTGCTTTATACACTTTGGTCGTATAACGAAGTATAAATGAGATACTCGCTAAAAACTTTAGCGGGAGTCAACAATTTTTAACGACAAAACCTAACTCAATGAAACTCTTTATGTGGGTTAGTATTAATGCCTCTATGATTATAAGCTATATTAACTTTTCTAGGGCCGAGCAGGAGGAGGGGGTGGGGGTTATAAGGAAAACCTATTTTGAAAAATAGCGATATTTCATTTCGTATTGGTTTTTCGGCAAACTTGCAAATAACAGAAGGTGTTTATTTTAGCAGATTTCCCCTTAGGGAAATCAGCTATTGAGGTCGTACTCATGACGCGATTTTCGAAAACTTTCTTCAAATGTCCATCGATCCTACCCAGGAGATAACGAAAATGAGGTCCGTTCAAAATTATATATATATATATATATATATATATATATATATATATATATAGATATATATATATATATATATATATATATATATCTATATATATATTTGTCTGTTAACGCTCTAGCGGTCGCAATTTTTGTTTGATCGTTACCAAACTTCATATTTAAGCGTTTTACGTAAAAAGAGAGATCAAGTTCGTTAATGGCTGAAATCGGACCAGTGGGAGGGGGGGGGATTTTTGAAAATTCAAAATATCTCCGTTATTATGCGTCGGATCGAAAAATTGTATAGGATCAATCTTATTGTAAATTAAATTTACTATAAATATTGTTATATTCATTTATACTCTATCTTGAATATTAACCGAGATATTTGCATTTGTATTGTGTGTGTGGTCGACGGAACCCCGCCATGTTCCGGACTCTCCGCCGAGAGCTCTGGTGGCCGTTTCCAGAACTATTCGTCCCTCGTGAATAGATTTAGAGATCCCTTTCCTACTACAGCTGTTATTAGGCGGATTTCCCTATTGTAAAACTTCACGTGGGAAATCTGCTTAGTTTACGCAGCCCCTGCGTGACGGACTTTTGTTATTTAGAGTAACGTTTGTCATATAACGATATATAAACGAGTTATATAAGAAAAACTACAGCGGGAGTCAACAATTTGATTAGTACTCATTAATGTGTTTTTAATAAAGGCTAAATAAATTCCTTAGTTCCACCCTGGCTAGAAAAGGGTGGTAACGTGTAGATAACCCGTCCCAATTAGCCATAGTAGCATAAAGTGGACGTAAATAAATAAAGAAAGAATAAAGGCATATTATGACAAATGATGTTTTGTTTTTAGACTTATATGATAGTTTCAAGTTTGATTCGGGTTAGGGAAGTTATAAATCTCTGCCCCTAACCTCCTCATTCGTTTTTTTATTTTAATTAGACAATAACTTCGTTATTTATTACATATAGAAATTTAAACTATAAGAGCATTTCGAACATTCAATTTGTATAATGTATTATTTAAACTATGTTATGCTGAATATGCACAACGCGTGATAGCGAAAGTTGTGCGGAATCAAACTCTTGAATTGTGGTATATATTATCTTATTTCTTCCGATATGTTGACGATATTGAAATGACTATCTACTATCCATAACTATTAAACATTACTTGGTAAAGTCATTATAACAAAAGATAATATGCGTTTAAACTCAATATGATTTGAGGTTTGAGAGGGGGGGGGGGGTTCAAAAAAATCTTTCCCTTGCCTCGCTTTTACAATATAAATTAAATTATTTGTAGGGTACCACTTTATTTACATCAAGATAAAATATAAATAAAAATGAATATATATGAATATAAATTACTAAACAATTCGAAATTGTTATTGTTTAGAAGAAGTAATTCTTTAAAGCAATGATGATACCACTCAAGTGGGAGCGGAAGTTATCGAGATGCTAACACAGTTAATTGTGTTAACTTATTTCGTGTGAAATCACAATTATGTATATCATATTATGTATATAACTAAGCTCCGCAATATGTATTCCGATTGGTATTTGACAGGAAATATGTACGTTAGTGATGATATTTAATTATAATAAATGCTATCCATGATTATGATTTGAATTATTCACAGTGTGTCAAGGAGTCAAGAGGGATTCATTAGGGACTTATTTTTATTTGTTCTTTAAAACTAAAATTTCTATTCTATAAGTCCCGTAACCAGCCCTTACGGGAAAACAATCGCCAGTACATAAAAATTTTTTACACATTGAAGCCTTGCCAAAAAAAAACTTCATTCAGCCTTCAAATGGTTTCCCGAGCGAAGCCGGGTACCTCAGATAGTATATATATATATATATATATATATATATATATATATATATATATATATATATATATCTACCTGATTTTGTGGTATATGTTTATGTTATTAAGTTGAGAAAATGTGTGATGTATGGAGCACCCCCCTATCAAAAGTTCAATTATGTTGCATGAAATTCATAAATCTTTTTGTAGTCAGTAAGTAGAAGATTAACAATCAATTCAGTATTGCAAGTTTTACATTGTGGTTTGTTTGGTTTCTTGTCACCAAGAATGCATGAATTAATTTGGTGTGGCCAATTCTGAGCTTAGATTCCTTGTTTTTTGGCTCCTTATATGTTAAGGGTGTTTTAAGGTTAAACACTAACCTAACTAAATGAATGTTAACACAATGATGACAAGACCATAACTGAACTTAATTAACAGCTTATTATACATAACCTCACCAAAGAGGATATCAATTTTATTACAAAGAGATCCTATAACAAAAGGAGCAGCTTCTATAAGAAAACCTAGTAATAGCTGCTGAGCCAACTTCCCATTCATTGGGTGAGCCATCAGTTTACCATACCGAATGATTTCGTTAGTCACTTAGGAATTTATTGAAATGTGCTTTATATTGAAGACCAAATGATTTGTCAATTTGTTTTTAATTATGTTAGAGGCAGATCTATGGTGTCCCTAATAATCCTGGGAGATATTTCCATTAATATTTGGGAGGAGATATGCGGAGTCTTCAGCTCGGAGAACTTTTGTGTCTTCATATCTTCATGTAAATGGAAGGGTATGTAGTGCTTTTTGATTGTATTAAGTTTCAGAAGGGTTAGTTAAAGCATCTTCTGAGTCCAGAGAACTTTTTCTGTATGTTAAATACTTATAATTTACTTTTTCTACATTACATAGGAGGCTTTCCTGCTTCGACCTGAAGTCTATCAATAGGGCTAGACTTAAAAGCACCTATTACTAATCGAAGGCCTGCATAGGCAATAGTATTTGATTTTGTAACGGCAGGAGGCCAAAAAGAAGAGGAAATCTTTTTCTCTTCCAAAAGTAAGGGGGAAACTATCATCTCATACCTCGCAAGCCTCCTGGTCCGCATTGCGATTCGACAGAGGTATAATAAGGTTCTGGGCCTCAGATAAAAAAACGACTTCATTAACATCTGGCACAATGAACCGATTTCCTTCCCTTTTTCTCCTACCCTGCATAATTTTGGCTTTATCTTTCTCTTTTATTGATGCCTCTTCATTGAATATGTTGAATAAATATTTAACAGAATATGTTGTTTAAGAACGTCCTTGTCACAAGTTTCTTAGTTGTAGCTTCACTTTCTCATTCTATTACAAGATTTGTGTGCTATAGTTTTTGCAAGTTTTACGATTTAAGCTTCTATCTTTCCAATCTTTTCTTATTTTTTGTATTAAACATGATACGAACGGTATTAAGGTACTAATCTCGGTGGTTATTTTAAATTTCATAACAATTATCACATGTGAAGCTTAAATATAATGTGTGATTTCTCATCATTCTACTACTTGGGAATTTCGCTTAAGTTTACGCATTGGTGACGAACATCTTTTGTCACCTAGTGTTACAAACATATCGCAGACATATGTTAAACGTTGTGCTTCACTGGCTAAATTTTGTGAACTTCACTGGTTATATTTATAACCTCTATCCAGTGGTTTTCTTGCTGTTAACAAACTTCAAATTCCTAATTCACACGTTTGACGTTACTAATCGTAAATTACAATTCTTATAGTTCAAATCAAACTCTAGTATGAAATGAAAACTTCCTCCAAGAGTGACTATGAAAGAGAGGTAAGTAAGAAAAGAAGAAAGAGTTCTGACAGCTCTGAATCTTCAACAGAAAATGACGACAGTGAGAAATCCCATAAACGAATGAAAAAGACTCATAAGTCATCAGTACCTAATATTAATAGTTCAGAGGATAGGAAAAAAAGGCATAAGAAAAAACGTCGGACATCATCATCATCATCATCAAGTTTGAGTAGCACAGAGGAAAAGAAGCATAAGAAACATAAAAAGGAAAAGAGACACAAGAAGGAAAAAAAGAAAAAGAAAGATAAACGTAGGAAAAAATCTCCTGATGTCATAGTAGGTCCTGCAATACCCCAGGAGTTATTGGAAAAGAGTAAATGTATGGCTCCTATGACGAAAGAAGAATGGGAAAAGCAACAAAGTGTTGTAAGAAGAATATATGATCCTGAAACTGGTAGACAACGATTGGTCAAGGGAACAGGAGAAATCTTAGAGGAAATAGTGTCAAAGGACATGCATAAGCAGATTAACAAACAAGCTACTGTAGGGGATGGTAATTATTTTCAAGCAAAAGTGTCAAACCACCGCTTATAATATATATATATATATATATATATATACACACACACACACACATACATTGATCAACAGTGTAGTAATAATTACTACAGTATATTTATTTCTATTTTTAAAGTTTTTTTTTTTTTTATTTTCAATGCCAATAAATTTTACTTCCTCTTGGCATTATTTAATTTATACAAATACCATTGTCTCTATTTTTTACTTCCTGTCCCCCATTCTAGTGTTTAATTCTTATGCTCTTCTAGTTTTTGAGGAATGAAAGGACTTGCTACCACATTACTCTTAGTAATGTGTGCGTAGTAATATGGGTTTATGTATATATTTTATATTTGTAATTTATGAACATTCACTTTGTGCTACTAAGGTTAGTTGGGACGGTACAGAGTACCACCCTTTCCTAGCCAGGGTGAGACTAAGGAGTTAATTTAATTTGTTCGTCACTAGATAAATTCCTATTGCCCAAATGAGAATCGAACCCCTGTCTAAAAAAGAGTGATAATCTGTCGATAACCCATCCAAATTAGCCTTAGTAGCACAAAGTGGACATTTATAAAACTACTTTATTTATTTATTCCCCTGGAGTAGTAAATTACAAAAAAAAAGGCCAAAAAAAAAAACATTTAAATATTAATAAAATGATGAGAGCACTATTATATTTTGACAAATATTTTTTTTAATTACAATTTCCCTAAACATTTAAATTTTACTTCATTGAATTGGTTATATATCACTTAAATTAAAATTTTAATGAATATGAAATTCTAAAGGTTAACTAAATGAAACACTACTTTAGAGATAACAATAAGTTAAAACTCATAGCAGGATGATTTGTGGTATTACTCATATATTAAATAGATATAAATGGAAACAACTACATTTTATCGAATGAACAGTATATAAGAAACAATTCAAGAAAATACCACCTTATATGTTCAAATAAATATTGATAAAACTAATGTTTGGCAAGCCCATTACAAAAAACGTTACTGATCTGAGTTATTTCCCCTTTTTATTGCCAACAAATCATCCTTATGGAATACGAATTTGTTTTTATGGAAAACTGTGTTTAATTCTCATTCTCATTAATTCAAATGTACTATTCTGTCCTTCTAAGATGTGGAGTAATATTATTTAATTGCACTAAATATATATACATACATATTTATTTATCCATATCCATCCCTCCACACTTCCTGTTGACAAAAGTCTACAGAAAGTATGAAACAACCAATCTTGGTCTTTAGAACTGCCATAATATTGGCATTACTGTATATATTGATATGAAAGTTAAATAAAACTTATGAATAAAGTGAAATATTGCATTCAATAAGTATTTATTTTTTATTTGTACTCCATATTAATGATTTGTAACAGGTAAACATTTTCATCACAAATATAGTTACCATGTTTGTTTTGATCAATATTAAATTATTTCGTTGGGTAACATAAGGTAGACCAACAAAAGACAGCCAGCATAGTGATGAGCTGTCCAACCCAATGCTGATGGTTACAGATTATTTTTAAGTGTTTTTTTTTATTAAACCCTTTTTACAAATATCAAACAGTTTCAAACTGTAGGCCTCTCTTACAAGAGAGGGTAATGGTCTACCTTCCCATGGGAATAAGCTATACTGGGAAGTGGGGGCCAGTATTCGAACTTGCAACCTTTGACTTTAAAGTCCACCACTCTGCCATGCTGACTCTCTTTTTTAATTATAACAAGTTTTAAAAGTTCGACTTTTTGGAGGAGGGTGTGCCACAATGAGACAAAACCATTTTTTTGGGTAATTATTTATTTAAATCTGTATTAAAAAAATCCTTATAGGCTCAATATTTTATTAAATACACTTTCATTCCTTCAATTTTATATGTTAAGATTGTGAAAACAAGTACACTATTGCATTTTTGAAAACAAATTAACATATCACTGTGCATCACAATGAGACAACTAGTAACACTAACAGTTCAGAAAATGAAGACATGGTAAATTTCTTAAAAAATGAAAAAGTCTGTCATACAGGTCTTTCGTTAACTAAGCAGATTTCCCCACTTGCTGGAATATGTCATGCCGATAACTCATCTTTCCATCTATCTCCTATTTCTCCCGTAGGAAAGCCTATGTGAACAATTAAAATGTTAATGAGATGTTTAGTGACTGATGTACTTAAAATGAAAACCGAATTAGTAGAAGTGGGGTTTTAGAAAAGGTTGAAACCAAGAAAATACAAATAACTCAGTTATATCCAAGTAAATATTTATGTAACAGTAATTGTGAAAACATTTCTAGAAGATTGAGTATAAACAAATTTTTGACCTGACAGCAACAGAGATATTTCAAATTTCCAAAATTATTATTTACTGAAAATATCTCATACGGTAAAAGTTCAATGTAAACAATGTTTGATACTTACATGATAACATGAATAGTATGGGGGCTCAGGTTGGCCGTACGGGTTAAGGCATTGGTCTTAATCTCACATGGTAGACCTAGGGGTAATTCACGCCCTGGGCAGTAGAAATTTATTTAGTGACGGATTCATTAAATAAACTCCTTAAGCCCACCCTGGCTAGAAAAGGGTGGTAACCTGTAGATAACCCGTCCCGATTAGCCATAGTAGCATAAAGTGGACGTAAATAATAATAAACATGAATAGTAGTGGGGGTTTACTAAAGGGTGAAAACTAAAAATGCAAATATCTCAATTAATATTCAATAGAGAGGGAGAAGGAATGTATGAAACAAAATTTATAGTAAATTAAATTGGCAATAAGATCAGTTTTATACAATTTTTCAATTTCAGTATAATAACAGAGATATTTTTCAAAATTCCCTTCCAACACCCTTTCCCCCTTGTTAGCCAATAAGGAACTTGATCTTTAGTTTTAAATAACACATTTAAATATTAAATTTAAATGAAAAACTTAATAAAATAAAAAATGTAACCGCTAAAGCACTAACGGATATATATATATATATATATATATATATATATATATATATATATTCATATATATATATATATGGATCTCATTTTTGTCATCTGGGTAGAAAGGATAATTTGAAGAAAGTTTTTGAAAACCATGTCTTGAGTACAAACTCCCTTAAGGGAAATGTGTTAAAAGGTAGATAAGAGACGTTGGTAATTAGTATTAGTAGTTCAGGGGATAGGGGAAAAAAAACTTTGTTCATCATTATGTGCAAGAAGCACAAAAGGACAGGAAAGAAGCATAAAAAGACATGCATAGGAAAAGATCTAATACGAACTATTAGATAAGAGTAATCGTATGGCTCCTAAGACGGAAGAAGAATGGGAGATGCAACAAAGTGTTGTAAGAATAATATACGATGCTGAAACTGGTAGACAGTGACTAGTCAAGGGAACAAGAAAGTCTTAGAAGAAATTGTGTAGAAGTACGTATATAACAGATTAATAAACAAGCTACAAGTGGAAGGGATGGTAAATATTTTTTTCTGTAATCGTTGAATAATAGTAACATTACTTGAAATAAGTGAAGAAAGTGAATTGCCTTCTTAATTAGTAATAAGTATAAATTAAAAAATAATTTGAAGTTGGAAATTAAATGCTTTTAAATGTTTCTTAACATTGTAAGAATTTATTTTAACAAAATAAATTGAAATGTGAATGAATTATTGGTGGAAATTATCAATATATTTTAAAATTTAAATATAATAATAATTACCTTCCTTGTTTATAACTGCACTACTTCACAATCATCACTAGTTGTTTTATAACTATGCTTATAACCTTTCACAACCATGCTTATAACCTACCAACAACATACCATAATCTTCACAACATCCTAATTTTATTCATATTCTGGTTAGATCTGATCATGTATTACACGATTACAGAAAAAATTTAATATTACACTCGTGACGAAAGTAGAATTTACAACTCTCGTGAAATTACCACACTCGCTTCGCTCGTGTGGGTAAACGTTTCACTCGAGTTGTAAAATGATCTACTTTCGTCACTTGTATAATAAATAACTATTAAGCACTTATATTACCAAAGTGAATCATAAAGTAATTTTGTTCAAGTAATCAGAAGGAAATTGTTTATTTCATAATGGTTAATTTATGTTTTAGTAATTCTTGATTTTTAAAATTTGCTTCGTTTATTTTTTTTTATCACACCTAGGGATACTTTGGTGAGTTAAGGTATTGGTTTTAATTAATTTGGTAAACCTAGAGTCAAGGGTTCAGTTTTCACCTGAGCAATAGGAATTTATTTAATGACAAAATTACTTTAGCATTAATTAATTTATAGTTCTATTTAGCATCTCATTATAACAAATAGTTCATAACAAGTAGCTCATTTTAAATATATTAAAAAAATTTCAAAAATATTCTCCAGACTCAAAATCCTACTTGTAGTCAAGTGAATTCCTCTTACTGGAAGAGCGGAATGTGTAGAAAGCTTTGATTAAGAACCCCCACCATCCATTCCTGAATCTTCTTTTTCTTTAACTCTTTCACATAAACAGAAATTAGGGTTATATTAGCCAGTTTTTCTTTCCCTATAAGACTGAAGGCCCTCTGTCAGGGACTAAAACCTGGAGCTACTTATTGCCACTACTTAAGAGAAAGTATAAAGTTAAAAATTAAAATCTGTTTATTCACTGGGTTCTAGAGATGAACTCCATTGGTTCTGTATATGAACTTAGTTGATACCATAAAATTAGAAAATATATTTCGCTATAAGTGTGAAAACTTCATTTTACTGCTGTGGTTTAACCAATTGAACTAGGGTTGGGGTTATTGGTTTATAGTATTTTCTACAAACATTGTGTTTGTCATTCTGCTTTGTCAACCCCGAAGTTACCTCATTCTTAGTTCATTTGTTTACAGAGTAATTAGCAAAACATTGTCAGAAAATAATGACAAGGTCAAGATTAGAAGACATCAAAATTCATGGCAAGGACGGTGAAAGTCTACAAGAACATAATTAAAATGATGTTTAAATTGAGTAATCTCACTCTGACTTACCTATTCTTGGATTTTCTAAGAACTAAATAGTCGAGAAAAAAATCATCTCATTCAATGCATCTTTATTTATTTCTAAATTTTGGAGATTCGCAACAAGGGCGATATTGCTCAAAAGAAAATCAAAAATAACACTGCAACAAAATACAAAGAAAGTGAAACGAAATAATATATAAAAATTAGCATCTAATAAAGTTTCTTCTTGATGTTAAAATATATAAATGTATATGTGTATATATATGTATATATATATATACATACATACATATATATATTGTTGTGATAACTACGTACACGAGAAGAAGAACGATGTAGATGAAAGGAACCGACTGATGGAAGGACCAGGACCGTTGGCACCAAAGAATGTTCTCGGCGATACCGGTCTGGGTCCCTTTCTTTTGATCTCGCTGCCCGTCTATAAAAGCTGCCAGCTCAGCCATCAGTTAGTTTATTCTCAGTTCTCTTCAAGTGAATAACAGTGCATTCAGTGCATTTTAGTTTCAGAGTGGTGCCATGTTTATCTAAAGAACAGTAGTGCCGTGTTTATGTAAAGAACAGTGCAGTGCTGTGTTCTTTGTGAAGATCAGTGCACTGCCCTGTTTTTGTGAATATCAGTGATCGTGAGTTATTGTACTATGCACTAAGAAGTGAAGTTATCAGTGTATATTGTGAGTAATAGTTAAGAATAATTTACCAAGTAAACTGTGCAGTGATAAAACTCTAAAGCTTGAGTGTTTAATTTTGCAATCACAAACAATGTTTATTATTTTTGTAATAAACATAACAATATATACATATATTGTACATTGAAACACAAAAACTTCAAAAATCCTTAAAAAATATTTAAATTTGTTAAGTTTTATATAATGATTATTCTATGTTATAAATTTTTGTTGTTCCTATTGCAATTTAAAGCAGATGCCAATAAAATTATATCAGCATAAACATGAATGTTTATTTCCTTCATTGTATTAATACAAGTCCTTAATGAATAAACTAATATTTAAAGGGTGTGATGATAAATTTTTCAGCACAAACCACCACTCTATTGATGAATTATTAAAAATGATTAGATTAAATATTGTCCACAGGTCTAAAGTAAACAAAATAAAATAAACTTTTAAAATTTATTTTTCTTTTAAATACTTTTTTTATACAACAATTTTAATAAGAAAATTGTTTTTCATTAATATTTATCACATTTCTTTGTGTTACAAATAAGGAGGAAATCAGTTAGTTATATTTTCCTACATACATTTCTTTCTTCATTTTTTGAAGAAAATTTAAAGACTGGCTAGCTTAAAATAATTATTAATGTAAATTGTAAGATACATTTATTAAGGCAGCATTTCTAATTTAGTTGCTAATTATTATAACAGGCACTGAACTAACTAATTTTATTTATTCTTTTTCAATAAATACTTGTCTATAAAGGCAAAAACCAACTAATTTACTCTGAGAATTCAGTTGGTCTTCATATTCAATTCTTTGTTTTTAAAGGCAATTTGATCTACAAATTGGTACAATTATCAATATCAAATTTGATATATCCTAGTTTCATGATAATGTAATACATGCACACACATTTTGATGGTAATAAATCCCATTTTGAGTGATATGTAGAATAAAATATACTGTAATTATTATTAAATTTTGGGACTTGGGTTAGCCATGTGAGTTAAAGCATTGACTTTAATCTCATATGATAAACCTAGAGTTGCGAGTTCGATTCTTGCCTGGGCAATAGGAATTTATTTAGTGGCGAACTCATTAAATAAAATCCTTAGTCCCACACTGTCTAGAAAAGGATGGTAACCTGTAGCTAACCCGCCACAATTAGCCATAGTAGCAAAAAGTGGGCGTTAACAAATAATAATATTAATAATTGTGACATTTTTTACATACTAAGGTTTTTATGACAAAAAATTTAGTCAGAATATAAAAAGTTATGTAGTTTCATGTATAAAAACCTAAATACAATGTACATAACACACATAAAACATTAACAACATAAATATATTAAATAGTCTAATATTAATTTATATGTGAGTGCAACCATTAAGACATGGAAAAAATGGAAATTTTGTAAACGTGTACATAAGGAAATATTATTTATTATTGAATAAATGTCTTAATATTTTGTCTTACAGTTATTACTGATATCCACTATCAGATGCATATAAACAACCTTCTAAAGTTTTTATCTTTCAATATTTTAGAGGAGACTACATTCTTGTGAAACATCTATGGTTTTTAACACTGGGACTTAGGCTTCTTGAAAATTCATTTTATAATAAAACATAATATATAGTGTTATCAATTGTCATAAAATAATAGAAGAGGAAAATGGGCGCTACATAAAAGTAGTTTGTAGTTGAGTTGTTTCTTGACTTTAAAGAATGGTAGTTTAAACATAGTTTGGAGTAAAAATTGTTGTACGGACCTGATGTCAAACTTACTTCAAGTTGAAAAACTTAAATTAATTTAGAGACCTATTTTTAAAAATTTTCTTTAACGATAAATTTAATTCAATTTATTTCTTTATTTAAAAATAACAAGCACCATGAGTGGTACAGAAAATGAGACCTCATTAAATCAATCAGTTTAATAATAAGACATCATAACGTTAGTACTCTTAGTACTCACCAATAGAGTAAATGGGTATAATACCAGTGTATTGATAACAAGAGTGAGATTCATTTTGATATAAAAGCATAAATTTATCAAAAACGATTAATTTTTATAAGAATACTGTAACTATTGTATAGTGCTTAAGATATTGAAGTCAAAGTTAAAAAATAATTATGTAATAGGAATTATGATCAGTAATTTATGATCAAGATGCAGTCACTCCCTCATTATTGACTATTTTTTTTTTTTTTTTTGGAGTTGTTTAGACTTCAATGATAATGACTATTTAGTTTATAAAAGAGCCTTTAGATTACTTTATTGGGTAACATAATGTGCCCAATTTCCTCAAAGTTATAATAATAAATTCATTATTTATAAACAAATGAATTATTTACAAATGGCATTATTTGTTTTATGTATCACAGCTTTAATTGGTATTATTTGAACAACTATAAATAATGAATATATCCAGAATTCATTTTTTCCCTTAATATTAAACTCAATTTCAACAATTGACAATGCTATTTTGACAATAAATTTCAAAACATTCACTTCAAACTTCTTGTTGCTAGATACTTCCGTTTTATGCTGAAAAAGGAACAAAAGTATTCAACAACTTTGGGTTTTAATACACTCAGAGAAAAACAACTATTTTGTAAAATTGAAGGCAACAGTGGTTTAAATTTGCTAATAATAATTTGGGAGACTGTGAACATGAATCACTCCAATCTAATTATGATTAAAAGGAATACAATTATCGACAATGGCCTATTAACAACAGGAGCAACATGAGTTGTCAATAAACCAATTGGTGCTTCATTTATACCTACATTTTATTGAGCCAGTCCATTTACAAAAATAACAACAAAATTGAATACATATTAGAAATAAACTTTAGAGTTACATAATTAAGTTGTTGCAATGAATGAATTTCATGTAACTATTAATCATTAACAAACCATTATATTTTTAAAATGGTAAATATTTTTAAAAAGGAATTGAATAAATCAAATGTTGAACAAAATGATTTAAATAAATAATTACTTATATATGAAGGCAAGTCCATCTTTTTTTTAAAAAAAAAAAACTAATGTTAATCAAATTCTTTAAGGAACCTGCTCAATCGTTTCCCAATTTTTCTTGGGTAGGTATTTGTCTTCACTCGGAGTTCAGTACTATCATGTACAACAGCACCATGATTCAACTGGTGGAAGCATAATGCCCTGAGCGGTTGAAGAAGAGTAGCTCTGTAATCAACACCTTCCAGAATAGATAATGCTTCAGCAGCAGTTTCTAATGTGGATAAACAACCTTCTGTAGGTTGACTACGGATTACATATTCACTTCTTCCCTTTACTAAAAGCTTCACCTATGACAAAAAAAAAAAAAACAATGAAAAAAATGAAAGATGAAAATGTCTGAAAAACTTCACCCCAAAAACATTTTATTTGGACAAATATATTCTAAAAGGAATAAAGGAAGATTATAAAGAAGTGAAAAATACCTTTACATCTCCTAAATAACTTCATATCTCTGAACAAACTTCATCCCTTGGAGTTCATGTTGAGATAACATAGACAAATACTGTTTTTATATAGAGTAAAATCAAAATTTTATAGAGATTGGATCTAACATTAGCAATTGCTTTTAGGGTGGGTTTGTCATAATCTTTGACAAATTTTCAGAAGGAGACAGTTCTGAAAAGGATCTAGGGGGAGTTAAGTGCTGTTGAGCCTGGAACCAATATTTGATCATTGATCTTATTTCATTTACATTTTAAATCTGTGACTTATCAATATTTGTTTTCTCAGTATTAGTAGAAAATGCTCCATCTGATTTTCATAAATTAATTGAATAAAGATTTCCAATTTTAAGAATTTACTGTGAGGGGAAAATTTCAAGGATTTGGCTTTTTCTCTATTAGAAAGAAATCTGTTTCTCTATTAGTCAGCCTAACAGTGGAGAAATGGAAATGTGGTTTAATAGGACAGAAAAACACAGATGAAAACCCAACTCTCTGCCAGAAACATAACTTTGCTGGATTATTAGCCCCAAGGCCACATGATTCCAACATCTCCTGTACCTTTGGGTGTTTTAATGGTGGCTCAAATGTATCATCTTTACATAAAAAATAATGATTTTTGCTAGCAATTGTCTTTCTAAACTTTTTGTCATCAAACCTACAATGAGATGATCAATTCAATGATTATGTTCAAGTCTCTTTTCATCACTGACAAGGTTTCTGACAGTATATGCGGTGTATGTAAAGATTGTTATTATTCCAATTATCAAAATGTTTGTGATGTGGCTTTTTTCAAACTTTTTTATAAGTCACCTCTCAAGAAAGACTAACATTTTTTGATATTATTTCCTAATATCTTAGTGTTTAATGACCTTATTCAGAGTTATAGCTTATTTAAACATCAATCAGAGAATCTAAGTAATATGCTCAAAGGTTGGAACTTACTCCTCAAAGACGTGAGGGGGAAAAAGGTATCGATATAGTAATAATGTTTGTTCAAGGATGGAGGCTCATGGATAGGTAGAAGTGTTCAAAAACTCATCAAAAATTAGATATTCTATTGTATATTGACAAATATGCAACTGAAAATCATTGGCAAAACAAAGCAAAATGTTCCACTAAATCATAATAACAAAAATTCTACATAGGTAATGAAACTTTTGCTGCTACGTGCATATGCAATTCCCTCCACATTTTTTTAATGTCAGAGCTTAAACGTTTTATTGCTCTGCAGCAAAGAATCCCATAGCATTCAAAAGAACAGCTAAAAACCCTCTAAAAATGTTATTGTAGACTTCAAAAAATTGAAATTTTATTATATAAAAAAAGGAAGTCATCTTTTTTAGATTTTCTCTATCTCCCTTATATTTTTGAAATACTCATATTTAAAAAAATATTTTTCTTTTTTTTTTTTTTTTTTTTTTTTTTTTTTTTTTTTTTTTTTTTTTTTTTTTTTTTTTTTTACAAAAATACTGTAACATGGGTAAAAAACAACAAAAAACATGCTGGACTTATTATTTTAAAGATAAAAGAGTACCCATTCAAACCCTGTTAGTCATTTTGAGTTTTGGTTACAGGATCTAAATCTGCCATGGGATGAAGAAAGACAACATTTTCAGCACATTTTCCTTTTTTTAAATATTATAAAAACTAAAGTTGCCAAGCCACAATAGCATTTTTGGAAATTTTTAACATATTCTTTCAAATGCTGTTGGATTCATGAGCTATGATTTTTAACTTCTGAGCAATAAAACTTTACCTGTTGTGATCTTTGCATTACGGGCGCTAAAGCATGTGGAGGGGTGTGTATATTATTCATAAATTATTTCAATTATAGTTTAAATGGGCATGAGAAAAAAAACCTGCATGATAGTAAAGATCTGAAAATATATTAACACATAAAAATACATTAAAATCCATATAATTTGATTTCTTTTGTTTTTAAATTTAGTGTTTATGGTTCATTATAGAAAAATTAAATCTGAAAAAGTTAAAACAATGAGGAGCACCAGTCACACACTTATTTTCAAAAATCGAATCATGTTTTAATTGTAATTTGACACTGAGTGCCACAATTTTCATAGAGAAAAGCTTCATTTACCTGCTTTAAATTATGTAAAATAGGAGTATTGTTGTAAATGCCTTTAGCTTGGGGCCATGTCCCATCTATAATGATTAGATTATAAGCATTTTCTTCATTATCAACCTTAGATAGTGTCTCTAAATCTACAGCATCTTTTGATGGATAAAGTAAGAGAGTATTTTTCTTCTGCAGAATTTCGACCAAACCTTCATGCCTTAAAAAGAAAAAAAAAATTTTTAGTTTAGAGGCAGGCACACTTACATTGTGGATATCAGTTTTTAGATTCGCATATATTGCTATTCCAAGTCCGTCTCTAGAAAAATCAGCTATTCATGTTGTACTCATGACGGGATTACATTTTCTCTATCATGAATATTAACAAAGATATATGCATTTTTTTAGTTTTCAGTCTTCCATAAAACCCCCACTCCTTGTCATGTCATATTAAAAATAAGCAGTTAAATCATGAATCGCTTTATTCGAAGCTTAAATATCAAATATTGTACTCATCGAGTTTTTACTATGAGAGATACATACAAATACGTTGTGTGATGATATCATCAATTAAGATTTTCTGGTTTTGACTAAAAAATATATATTTTAATTATTCCATACTCAATATTTAACTGTTCCTTTCAATTCTAAATGGTCATATTCATTAATGGCTAAAATGGGACCAGAAATAGAGGAGGTTTAGGGGTCAGATCGAAAAATATTATGAAAGCAATCTTGTTAAACTAATGATGCTTAACAATTGTTGTTCTATACATTTTTTTCCTGTTTCAAATATTAAGTGAGTCATTCATACTTTCTTGTTTTCAGCCTTCAGTAAAATCCCACTCTTAATCATCAGATTTTTATATAGAGAATATTTGGGGATTAGAAATAAGTATTATGACAGCACATAGGAAATCTGCTTAGTTTAGTCCCATGTGAGATGGACTTTTTGACTCCTCTTGAGGCTTCTCCTCAGAGTATTCATGGATATTACTGATTTAAGAAATTTTTCTCTGGGAAAGAAGCTATTGAAATCAGTCAAAGGACAAAATTATACAACAATTCATTCAAAAATTCATAAATTGCAATTAAATAAGCGGCAATCAAAGTATGTGTTTGAATTTGAGTTAAATACGTCAAGGAAGGAAAGGCCAGTTTTATTCAAAACCTCATATCACATCTTCATCATAAAGCAGATCATTATGAACGTTATTGTGAACTAATAATCATGCAAACTTGTGGATACATATTAGGAAAATATACAATATGCAACACTAAAATTTATTTAATTCTAGGCACTACAGTCCCATTATGTCTTAAGTAGAATTGATGGCAATATAAAGAAATTGTTTTAAAATTGCGTTATGAGTACAACCTCAACAACTGATTTCTCTAATAAAAAAATACAAGGATAGATGAGATATCGGCTGAAATCTTTAATGTCCTTGATGGTGAAATGAAGAAGTTGGATACAACAAAGCATTTACATAACAAGTTTTGATTACATGAAAATTTAATCAAAAATTTCTTCAGTAATGAAAATATTTCTTGAGTTAGACACAATTCAATCAATTTCTATACCTAAAAAAAGGTAGCACAATGAATTAAAAACCTATTTCCCTTCTGTATCATAAAAACACCCCCCCCCTTTTTTTATATATAATGAAAAGGTCTACACATTATTTCAATGGCATTGTTTGATCAGATTTATTGAACAGAGATATCATACATGACTTTCAAAACAAATCATATTAAAAGTAGTGCAGCACAACAATTCATACAATAGGAGCACAAGGAAATTATTTGGTGGCCCCGTCAGATTTTTTTTCGTCTTACTGTCAGGCTCAACATGTTTGGACCTGTTAAGATAGATAGGAAGGACTTTGGTTTTTATGAAATAATAACTATAATTATACAGTATGATACTGCATACAGCCAAATTTTATAATTCAATTTCATTATTTTAAATACTCTTACTTGTTTTGTGGAAACTTCTTTCCTTTGAATATTTTACATTTTCCTTCTGCAAGACCACGTTGAAGCATTGGTGCTGTTCGAAGACATCTCTTCTCTTCTGCTGGGTGCTGTAATATGATTACCTGAGACTTAGTTACCAAAGGATACTGAGGTAAGCTGCCACACCAACACACTACTCTTGGACGACTAAAAGAAACAGGAAAGAAAATATAAAATTGGTGTGCTTCAATGTCATCAAAAATAAAAAATATGAACCTTCCATTTCCAACTTGGAATTTTGGTGTGGATTAGAAAGTCTTAATGTATCATTACAACTGAGTTTCAACTATTTTATTATATTCAATTAATGTTAGTGTGAGTTGAGGAGTAGGGGCTTACTAGGGTATAAAACTGAATGCCTGTACAGTTATTTCACATGTTCTGTTATGTGATGAAAGTAACAGGATGATTTCATAACTTCATCGAATATTTATATTTACCTGGGAAATAACTTCTATTTTAACGCATTAATGACACAGCCAATATCAAACTATACATTTTTGCGCGCACACATGTACACAAACATATAAAACAAAAAAAATAAGCTGCCATCTCTTTGGGAGTACATATCAAGATCAGCCTCCTTATCTGCCTTACTTGAGGTAATTATATCAATTTTAGCTCATACTATTTTAGTATTATTCATGTCTGGAATGTTACTAAGAGAGCAGCTTAAATTCAACTTTATTTTGATATAGATGGAAGTTCAGTATCCTGATAGATGTTGTAGTATCTTAGTAGACATCTTCCGTCTTTATACCAAGATCTTGTAGATACTGTGAAGTTGACTTGGGTAAATCCTCTTGCTCCTTTAACAGTCCAATTTGGTGTGTATGTGTTAAATAAGGATAGAGGAAAGGTATTTCATAAATGAAACTTTGTTACACATTATTAACCTCTAGGTAACTTAATTATAAAACAAGTTCTACTAAATTCATGATATGTAATCAATCAAGGAATTACTAAACCTGTTTACAATTTAGGATAGTTCCATTAGATCTGAATTGAATAAAATATCTTTATATTTGAACTTAGTATTTTATGACACTTGCTATCTACCTCATATCAATGTCTCAACTACACATCTTTTGGAATAACAAAGTAAAATGTCCAAAATAACTATTAATAAAAAGTATGTTATTTTTTTTAAATGTTAATTAATAAAAAGCTCTCATTTAGGTATCATCACTAAGTTCAGATATAAATACAATTAATAAATAAATTTAGTTTATTTGATATATAACTTTAATTAATTACTAGATAATAATAATAATAATAATAATAATACAATAAATTTGTAAAGAAGCATAGTTTTTGCTTCATATAATGACTGTGAATAGCGAAGAAAATATTCTAATTTCTCGAATGTCTGTTTAAGAGATTCAAATGTCAAAAGTTAATAAATAAATGTTTCAGTCAGCAGTGAAGGTTGTTTTTGTTTTTTAATTATTAATGCCCTAGAAAAAATATTCTTCAGATGCAGAACAATCAAACAAATTTCATTGTCCCATATTTATAACTATTGTCCGGAATTAGTGATAACACCATCATTCAGAGAAAAACAACAAAATAAAAATAGTATAACATAATAATATATAAATATTGAAATTAGCTTCCTATACATTTCTTTTAATTTAATATTTATTTACAAGTTACTGTATTTTACAAGGTCTCTAATAAAAAGTTATTTAAAACACATTGACAATTATGATATAATATAATCGCAAGTAAGATTTCAGGTAGCCCAAAATTAAAAATTGGGACATTGATTTATAGCAGTCAGTTGTATTTTTTCCCCCCTGCAGTTTTAAATTGTTGAAATGTGTGTCATTCATTTAACTAATTAATTAAAGTGTTTTCAAGGGCTGGTGATAAGTCATAAGGGTGGTGGTTATGTCATAAGATGGTGTTAGTTTTGAAAGTGAAACCAGTTATTTTTACAAATGACTATATCCCTAACACTCATATATTTACAAGGTATTCACTTCTAGAAGGATATTAGTCTAAACAATAACTATTGGATAGTGTTCAATTATTAAACAGACAAGGAATTTTTGTTTACCAAAGACTCCTACTTGCTTATATCTAAATTAAATCCAAAATGCCCCAGATTTCCCATGTAGTAGTAAGTCGATGATGTTATTTTATTTTTAAAGTTTAAAATAATATAACTTTATTGCTAAAATGCATGGCCAGTGGGAATGGGACTACAAACAAGTAACTGTAAAAAGGATCACACCAAAATTAAAAGGCATACCTACAAAGACCACAAACAAGTCTCATTTCAGGGGGGTCAGCTGGAAGATCGGCCATATCCAACCAGGCCAGATTATTTTCTTCCATTGTAATCTATCCTTCAACAGAGCATTCATTTCATTCTATCAAAATGTATTCCTATTTGAAAGATCATTTTTAATAAGGTTACAAAGATGTAACCTGTTACACAAAATATTCTAGCCAAAGAGGAACGAAAACCTTGCCTGTTCAAGAATGAATTAGTTATTTGAGAAACAACATAAGTTTGGGTAACCCAGGCTCTTTTATTTTTCGAGATCTCATAATTTTTTTTTCTCTACAATGTCATTAGTTTGTTATTTACTTTCTCTCGCCATGTCATTCCTCCAGAAAATCCACACTGTTAACGTGCTCCTTTATATATTTATTTTATTACAATTGTGAATGAAGAGGGACAGTTATTTTACATAAATGTTGAGTGATTGAGACCCTTTGCTAAAGATTTCATTCCATGTGTAGTGAATTTCCTTCAATATTAACCATATTAAGAGTTTCGAAAATTCGAAATATCTCCGTTGTTATAAGTCAGATCGAAAAATTGTATAGAATCAATCTTATTGCAAATGTAATGTTGTTATATTTGTTTTCGCTATATTAAATATTATCCGAGATTTTTCCAAATTTTAGTTTTCAGTCATTTGTAAGTCCCTCTCCCACTCATATCATATTAAGAATAAGCTGTTATATCATGAACCAATTCATTCCAAGTTTAAATACTAAATATGGTTTTCATTGAACTATTGCTATTGAGACGCATGCAAATACATCAAGTGATGACGTCATCAATTAAGGTTTTTCGGTCTTTCCTCAAAAATGTTTATCTGATCTTGATGTTTTGTAAGTCCGTTCATAAAATGTTATATAACTAATCTTGTTAAACTTTTCATTGGCTAAAGTGTATTTTAGTCCCCCCTAGCCGCCATCTTGTTTTTGCTAGTGTTTACTATTAATATCGTTTCCATTTTAGCTACGGCTCAAAGTGAGTGCACGACTAAGTTTTTTACACAATTTGAAGTGCAGGGAAAGCGTGCCATTATTGAATGGTGTATAAAAGTGGGATACTTATCGCCTACATACGAATGCCCAAAATGTGGGAAGAACATGCTCTTGGTAAAGTAGGTGAGTTAACAAAATTTAAGTTAAAATTACCCCCCCCTCCCCTTTCCTCCCTGGTTTTAACCGCCGATGGTGTATTTTGGAAATTTTAAAGTGTTAAAAAACATAAAATTAGAAATATAAAACCCCCATCCTCAGTGTTAGGAAAACAAGATGGCCGCCGTCATCATCGTGCGCCATCAAGGGGGGTGACTAAAATGCACTTTTACCCTTTTCATTTTCTACAATTGCCGATCTACGCATTTTTTGTAACTAAAGTATTGTGCGAGCTCTTCGTACTTACTTGTGATCTTCTGCCTTCAGTAACCCACCCCCTCCATCTCATCGGGTTTTTTTTTTTTATATAAATAAAATATACGCTATGAGATGAAATTACAAGTATGTTATACCAGCACTTGGGAAATTTGCTTTGTTTAAGCAGCCCCTGGGTGACGGTCATTTTTTTCTCATACCTTTTCATTTCCCCAGGACACCCCCTTTTATTCTAATTATAAATAAAATGCTTTTTGGGAAGGTTTTCGCTGGTACCTTTACTTTAATGAAAGCTACGGATCCTGTAATCTATTTCTTACAAAATAATCTGTTTAATATGTCAATACTACAAGACGTCATTAAGTGCTACTACAAGTAACTGACTTGTTGGAATATCTATGAATAAAATTAGAATTTGCTAAAGCGTATAATCGATATATGGTTATTATCGAAGATAAAGCTTGTTTATGTTCGTTATGTGGGGGGTGATATTTTTTAAATTTCCAGCTTTTGTATATTCGGCTTTTCTTTGATTGATTCAAATTTATATTCAATGCGCTTTGAAACGTCATATATTATAGATCTTATTGCAGTGCAAGAATGCTTCCAGCCAAGTTCAAAGCACTCAATTCTGACACATCTGAAGAAAGTGACAGCAATGAAGAACCTACTGTCACCAAAGAAGCATTAGTAAATGCTAAATAGTCTTATTGATACTATTTTATTAACTTATTATTTTTTATGTAGCGTCTCTATTGATGTTTAGGAACAAAGAGCTATCAGTCAGTATCAAGTAGCATTGCAGTTGCAGCACAAAGGAGAATGGGAACCTGCAGAAAAAATTTTGAGGGATTTACTGAAATCAGAAGTGATTTCGCAGGTAATTTACATGTTCTCACCCTTCAGTACTCTCAATTAAAGTTTGGTAGATAAAAAAACTTGTTACAATCTCATATTCTAAAGGAAGGCAGGTTTTGCTATGTGCATTTTATAATATAGCTAATTTTCACAATGTGTGTATTTTTCTTTCATATTATCATTTTAACATAACTCACATTCATGCAGTATTATTTTGAAAATTGTTTTGGAATTAATTTGTCCATGCTTAGAGGCCTGTGTATTTTCTTGTCACCCCTCAACTACTTCCAATCCCATCCTTCAGACATTTTGGATTAAATATACCACACTCATATTTTTTTCTCCAGAAATATTTACAGTTTTAGTAACTAAATATTTGGAAGACAATCATTCTCTACAACTATTGTTTATACATGTTTTCTATAGGTTAAATTATTAATCAAGATATTTGTTTTTTTTTTTTATTTTAACCTTCTGTAAACCCTTACCTACTCATCCGATTTTTACTTTGAGTATCTGAGTCACTAATCATCTCCTATCCAGCTAATATTTTAATTTCTGTTTACATAGGTTTCTTATTCTAGGGGAATTAGAGAATGGGCTGGTATTATGTTGAGATCACTAGCTTGTCATTCCAGCATGTGGCATAGTCCCAGCTACATTGTTTTATACAGGCCCAGCATACCAGACATTTTTAAGAAACGTTTCTGTCATATTTTAATGGAACCATATGCGCGAGTAGTCACACTAAAACAACTCATGTGCGGCTGTTTCCATTAAAATATAGTGGAACTATGATGTTAATAACTTTAACTCACCTTACTAATGAAGCATCACAGTTGAATTGTTGAAGACTTAATTAACATTTTTATCAATCAAGTTTATAAATTTAATAAAAATTGCTCCCTTTTCAAAATTGGTGTCATACAATATTGTTTACATCCATTATTATATGTTGAATGGAAAAGTTTTATATAACTGAATTTACTGGCTATGTAATATAACCATATTTTCATACATTTTCCTCTAACTGTAATATTACCTAAGTTATTTGTATTTACTGACAACTTTTATTTTCATAAACCTGCCAATTCAAATGAATGTTTTTTAAATATCATTACTAATATGCTTATTAAAAAACTAATTTTGTTTCGGAAAGCATGCATTGCTTGTGCTGTTGTTCTATCTTTTCTTTCTTTTTTTTAAATTTAATTGTTTATGGAGGCTCAGGTTAGCCGTGTAAGTTAAAGCATTTGCCTTTATCTCATATGATAAATATAGAGTGGCGAGTTCGATTCCCACCTGGGCAATAGGAATTTATTTAGTGACAAACTCATTAAATAAAATCCTTAGTCCTAACCTGGCTAGAAAAGGGTGGCAACCTGTAGGTAACCTGTCCCAATTAACCATAGCCCAATGTGCAAAATGTGGACGTTAATAAATAATAATAATTATTTATGTTGTAATATATTTTTTTATTATTGAATTAGGTCTGTGGAAAGATCTCGAATTCAGGCCAAAGCCAGTCATCTTTAGTTCATCTAAAATACTGTATTTCCATAAACCTAGGCCACTGTCTTACAAAGCAAAGAAAACTAGACAAAGCTTTGAAATGCTACATAAAGGTATACATATACATTTATAACAAGCTATTGATGTAAAGATAAATACCTGTGAATATTCTGTGAAGTGGATGGATTGCTGGCAATAGGATAGGTCGTGGAGAAATGACCTCTTGTAGAAACAAGTGATTTTATTGCAATAAAACACTTTTTTTTCTACAATACATCTTTATCATCTTAATACTTCAGGGTGTCATCATCTTAGCTGATTCCTAACAATTCATCCACTTTATAAGAAGTTATTATTTTATATCTTACCCGTTATTTTTTCAAAACATTTGTCTTTTCTTTTTTTTTTAGGCTTCTAAATTGGACAGTAGTGATTTGAACTTATGGTTTAGAATGGGGATAGTTGCTATGAATATAGGTGATTTAACCCTTGCCATTTCTGCATTTGAAGAGGTTTGTGAAGTTAATTATGTTGAAAAGCCTTTGAGATTTCAGAGTTTATGTTTTGTTAAGGACTGATTAAACTTTAATTAGGAGGGCTCAGATTAGCCAAGTGAGTTAAGGCATTGGTCTTAATCTCACCTGGTAAACCTAGACTCATAATTTTATTGCCATGTAACAAAAGGAATTTAGTGAAGAACTTATTAAATAAAATCCTTAATCACACCCTGGTTAGAAAAGGATAGTAACTAGTGGATAACCTGTCCCAAGTAGCGTTAGTTGCACAAAGTGGATGTTAATAAATAACAATAACAATAGCAAACTTCAATTAAAAACACAATTACAAAGGAAATAAGCATTCATTAATTTTTATTTGCATCCTATACTGGAATTATCTCATCCCTTAAATGAGGTTGAAAAAGGATTATCATTGAAAGTGCTTTCTCTATACTTTATCAGGCAGACAGTTACTTTCAAGACCCTATATATTTTATATTTATATTCCCCTTTATATTTTAGCCGAAAAATTTTAACCTTTAACTCATTTTTGAGAGATTGAGTACTAGAAAACCTAGGCTAATACTTCAGGACAAATGCATATGGTCCCACCCACTGGTTGTAGTTTTTTCAATAAATTTGATTTCAATCTAAAATTCTTAAAATATCTTTATTAATTCCAGTTGTAATTGATATTTTAACTCTGTGTTTTTATTATATGAACAATTTGTAATAAAAAAAATTATTGGGTTTAAACAATAATTGTAAAACATTATGCGTTTTTCATTGAACAACAAGGACTATTTCTTTCTCCCATTACCAGCTCACTAATTGGCTCAACCAGTTTTACCTCACAAAAACTCTATGGACATATTGCATAGACAATAAGTTTAAGGTTTTGAAAACCTAACCTATCTTTATTTTGTTTTAATTATAATGTATCAATTGAAATTAAAAAATATACATTTATCTTGTTTAATTATATATATATATATTTTTTTTCTTTTAGGCATTGAAGTGTAGCCCAAACCATTGGCCATCCATTGATAATCTAGTAACTGTAACTTTCGCTTCTGGAGATTATATGTCTTGTCTATTTCATATTTCTAAAGGTTTAAATATGGATACTGGTTTTATGAAAGGCCATGCATTCAAGGAAAAAATATTTACATTATTTCCAAATTTAATTGAAGGTTTTCCTATGTTTTACCCCCAATGGTTTGTACATATTTAGAATTTTAACTTTTTCTTCAGTGATTTAACTATGATATTAAACTAATTCAATCTTTTATTTTGAAACTTTAATAAAACTCTAGATCATTTATTTTGTTAAACTTGTTTTGTTTTTCTTCAACAGTGTTTAGTTTTGTTTACAATGAACAATTTAGATTAACATAAGTCTTCATTTAGTTTTTCAAAATGTAGAATTGTCTCAGTTTCAATAATAAGCAGGCTTATTTCTAAGATTCTATACTCATTCTCACCCCTCAATTAATTTAGTATTCCAATTATTAATTATAATCTTGTATTTTATTGTTTGTCCATTTATGTACAGTAAATTGTTTTATAGTCTACAGGATATATGTGTCGAATCTTAGTGATATCCATCTGTTTTTACTTTTCCAAATGAATTTTCTTTACTTTAATATTTTTTGTAGAAAGAGAGAAAATGCTGTATAGATAATATTAAGTGCTATTAAACTCTACTACTACATTCCTGGTTGTAGACCTTATTTGAGTTATGCTTTTCACTTAAGAGTGTGAAAACCAAACTGTATTTGCATCTGACAATCTTTCACTTTGAAATCATCTCTTACTTCTGAAATTTTATTCTTTTCTAGTAACAAGAGTATTTCAGCAATCCTTTTTCGTTAACCCTCAGATGTGGTGCTTAATCCATCTCTTGATTTAGGAAGTTTCTGAAACTTACCTATTTGCCATCTACAGTACCTACCACCCAAAAATCCTATCCTTTGAGAATGAATTTTTCTGCAGTGGTTTTTTTAATCGTGGTTTTGATTAGACATTCCACACCTACTCTTTTAAATAGAAAACATTATTTTTATTACTTGAAGTCGCCTTTGTACTAATAGTTTCCTTTCTGGTACCTTGAATCTTTTAATGCAAAAACCTTTTTACACCCATTTTTCATTTCTTCAAGTATGTCAAAACACCTACCACTGAGGAAGTGTGGCATGGGACGGAATAGGTGGTAATCTGAAGATGCAAGATCTGGACTAAGGACTGCATGAGGATGAAGATTGAATCTCATCTCCTTGGTTTTGCTGTTGTAATCTTAGATTTGTAGGGTCTTGCTGGAAAAAAAAAATTCGCTTTCCATTTACCATTGCTGGGTAATGTTTGGATAGAGCTTCCTGTACTCTCAAGTTTGGCTGAATAAATCTTTGAGGTATTTGCTCAACCTTCAGAACTAATTCAAAGTGGACTAAGGCTTCAAAATTTCACCATACACAGATCATAACTTCTTTTATAAATCCTTTTCCTTGGGATGAAAAAAAGTTGGTATCTTGGTTTAATTGTTTTTGGTTATTAGCGTCAAACTAATTACATGTTATACACAAACAAATTTATATTTTATTCTAAACAAAAATAATAAAAACATATGTAAATAATGCAGGATGATGTTAAGACCATATCAATCTTAACATCCTCCATCGATATCATCAGTAATGAATGTACATTCCTATTTTTGAAGAAAGTGAAATATCCCACATAACAATGACTTTATCATTAAATCTGCTTCATTTTCGTCTATAACTATTCTTGAATAACTTCTTTCTTCTTAATAAGATCCAGAAATGATACATGTTTGAACAACTAGGAGCTTGATCCAGCACTAGCTTTCTCATTTTCTACAAATTTCTTGCAAATCTGGTCAAACAGTACTTTTGAATTTTCCTGGCAGTATCCCAAATGCCTGAGAAGCTTTTCCTGAGCAGCCATTTATACTGCCATAAACTCAGATTCTGTTTAAGTTTCACTGATTGTTGCTTTTTGCAAAATCATGCCAATGGCATTGCCCCCACTATGGAGCTAATGGGGCAGAGATCTCTTGCTGGAGTAATCTAGTTTTCTATTATTACTATTATATTATATTCAGTATTATGAAATTAATAAATTAATTTTGAAATGTGTCTGTGTGTATATATATATTAGAAGTATATTATACTACTTTTTCTAGCAAACTACCTGATAAACCTATAGGGGAGGCTGAACTTTGTGATGAAGAGTTAAAAAACATGTTTAACGAAGCAGAAATTTTAAGAAATAAAGAAAGTGAAAAGTGTGGACCAAGTGAAACAAAGCCTGTTGATTGTCTTAGACCTGACTACAAAGTAAAATTAGATTCATGGGTTAATTTGTCAAAATGTTTGCTATATCTTTATGAGCTTGCAGACCGGTCTTTTCCGCAAAAGGTTAGATCAAATTTCCTATATATTTTACTCAAAATACAAGGCCAATCATACAAATATCTTTCTATCATCACTTCAAAAAATCATATTTCTTATCATTTTATATGAATGTAATTCACATTTGCCAAGGATTTTGACACTGCTATAAAGACCATTAGAATTCAAAACATTTCTTACCCTTCTCTTGCTGACACACTCTCCAGAAGTTGATTCGACCATATTAGCTAGGGCACCTGCACTTACAGCTGGAGTTTTAAGAGCTTCAATTTTTATTTTTCTCTCCATTCTTTCAAAGACTTTCCTGAGACGACCTTTACATTGGTTATTTGCAGTTCCTCCTTCTTTATATCTCTTAATCATGTATCCTACTGTAGAAAAATGAAGACCCACGGGATCTGATATTTCACAGTACGATTTTTGTTGGTTGCACAATAAAATCATTTTTTTGTGAGTTGTTTTATGCATTATTAAGCAGTTAAAAAAATATGTAAATCTTACATGATTGAAATATTTTAGAATACTGATAAGAAAAAACAGAATTATACTCTAGGAAGCAAACAAACAGACCTTTGTACTTATGTACAAACAAAGAAAGTGTGCAAATACTTTTTTCCTGATGCTTATATCATTTATTTATTTTTATTTGTTATGATTAAGGTTCTCAATTGAATATATACTATTATTTAACAATTTTTAGTTGTATTATTATTGGGTAAACTTAAATGAATTGTTTTCAATTCAGAATGTAATAATTTCAGTAAAGAAAAAATGTGGTGTGCAAATACTTTTTTCTACCTACTGTATATTTCTAGAAGTCAAGAAAAATGAGAATTCATTAATATCAAAAACTTAGTCGTTCTCAAGAAAATAATCTTCAGCACTACATTAGATTAAGTGTCTTCAAGGATAATGAATAACAGCCTGAAAATCAATGCAGTCTTTTTAACAATTGGCAGAGTAAAGAGCTCCATGGACATTTAAGCTTTTATGACCACATATTGAGAATGAATGAAGTAATTTACAAAAAAAAGTATTCAACTTTTTCAAAATCAGGAAAACAAATTGCAATTGGTTACGAATTACAGAGAATATAATTAAAAATACTGTACATTTAAGAAAGTTGTTAAAAGATGAGAACATAAGATTTCAAGAAAAATCTATAGCTAAAAGAGGAACGGTATTCACGGAAGAAAGGAGAAAGGCAATATCTGAGAGAATTCCATTCATACGCATCCACATGAAAATAATTAATTCAACCTACCCCAAAGTGGGTGATTCGAAAAAAGTAAAAAAAATTATATAAATTATTTACTGACTGTGTATTCCATCCTTACCATCAATAAAAATATTCATAACTGGGTAAAAATAAAATGCACATAATAGAAATAATATTTTGGCCTACAATTCTGTGCAGGCACAAAAAAAAAAAAAAAAAAAATACTACTTATTTTTGGTATATTGATATATTCATTTATTTATTGGTCACAGGTAATTTTTAGCACTGTGAAATTTTCAACAGAAGAATCTTCAGAAGAAGATCCTATAGAAATTGAAGATATGGGATCAGAAGATGAAGAAGAAGAACCAGAAGATAAAAATCTTCAAGAGGATGAAGATGATCAAGGTAAAATTATCCTCGTTAATTAACACATTTTTTCACACCCTAGAATTATTATTACAGCAAAAGTTAGCTTGTTTGTTTATGTTATTTCTATAAATAAATTGTACAATACATTTGAAGCCTGAATGTTTATACCTTCATTTTTTTTTTCATTACCTTTGATACATCGACTAAATTTTTGTCAGAAGTGAAAGGGTGATGCAAAGGTTTTTGCATATTCACTTCATTTCTTTAATACAAAAAAACCCCTTTGGAGGAACATTAAATGACTATTGGTTTTGGCCTCTGATATCCTAAAAACATTTGTATATTTTGAGTTTAGTTAAGAATCACTCTCTGGCTTGTTTGCATATGAACACATGTTCTTGGAATATTTGAGATTTTAGCTTACTGGCTGATTAACTTGTTGACTAATCACCAATGTTATAGAAAATTACATATGGGATATGGTGTTCCTAGACATTACTAACAGACAATTTCCGAACATCTGTATTGTTCTGCATGAATAAGGAATAGAACCGCTCAGGATATCCAAAAGTTGTTCTGAGGTACACTAGGTAGAAGTAGGAAATGATAAAGGCTCTGGAATGAATTATAAGTCTAGTTGATGGACATCTGTAGTTATAGAAATCTTGCTGTTGTTAACTCTTGTGAAAAATGGCCATGATAGTGATGGCAGAGACTCTAGTTCTTCAAAGATATATACATAAATAATTTTATAGTAATTTGAATAAAATTGACTGAGCTCTTCTCTTAGTGTAAATAATTTAGATTTCTACCATGTAAATAATATCAGGAAATCTATTTCATTGGTTTCTCACTCTTTCTCTTTGTGAGTAATAAACAGCAAAATAGTCATTTACATTCTTTATGAATAAGATTAATTTTATTGTACTAAATATAATCACCCTTTCAAAATGGCAAAGGAAGGAAATACAAACCAACATCAATCTACGGAAAATAAGGTCGAGGCACAATCTCTATCCAAAAAACATTTACTAAGGGCATATAAGAAAAACAAAACTGAAGTTTTAACTTGTTTTAAAATTTTGTTGAGCTTTTTAAAATTTATTTAATGAATTCATTCATCGCAAACTTAACAAAAATAAGGAAATAAAGGAAAGGGGATCTTTATAGAATCCAAACTGGTTGCTGGACTGTGTAATTTTTTTTTTTTTACTTGAGATTAGAAAGTTTAGTATCATAATAAGGTTTTTTTCCTCAACATAAACTTCATTATTCAGGCCTTCTTTTTCTAGCTTAAAATGAGGCATTTTTTTTAAAGGTTATTAAAGTTATTACTAATTATGTCTTGTGAAGAATTTATAGTTTCTAAAAAGACTGACTGTAAAATTAGACCAATTTAATTTACATAAAATTTGTTGGGAGTGTTTTTTAATAGGAAAGGGTATAACAAATGAATACCTTAAAAATGATCATGCCAACATTCCACAGGTAAAAGTCGAGCCAATGGAACACTTATGGAGAGATATGTGTGTAGTCAAAAACGCAGATCAGCGAGAGTTCGAAGTACTGTGAGAAGAGAAGAACCCAGCTTAGCTGAAGCATTCAAGAAACTTATCCCTTTTCATCTTTTGTAAGTAAGGAAACTTGTCACAGTTATTTATTTTACGCTTGCTCATTTTAGCAGATTTCCCTTAAGGGAAATCAGGTATTGAGGTTGTACTCATGACACAATTTTTGAAATTTTTCTTCAAATGTCCATCGATCCTACCTAGTGGATGATGAAAATGAGGTCCGTTCAAAACTATATATATATATATATATATATATATATATATTTGTCTGTTACCGCTCTAGCGGTCGCAATTTTTGTCTTATCGTTACCAAACTTAATATATATTCGTTTTATGTAAAAAGTAAGATTAGTTTGGTTAATGGCTGAAATCGGACCAGAAGGAAGGGGGGGGGGTTTAGAGGGGGAGAATTTTGAAAATTCAAAATATCTCCGTTACTATAAGTCGAATAGGAAAAATGTATAGAATCAATCTTATTGCAAATTAAATGTATTATAATTATTGTTATACAAATTTATTCTCTATCTTGAATATTAACTGAAATATTTTCAGTTTTCAGCCTTCTGCAAACCCCCACTTTTACTAATGTTACATAATCAATTCTCTGTTATATAATAAACCAGATTATTCGAAGCTTAAATACTAAATATTGGTTTCAGAGAACTTTTACTTCATGAGATACACGCAAATACGTACATTTTTTTAAAAATGATTTTCACCATATTACATAAATTTATGATTTCTTAGTGGAATAACAGATTAGGTATTAATACTCATTACCTAAATAGTGGTCCCTTCCTAGTATGAATCTCACTGACAATTTTAGTGGAGCAAGACCGGAGCTACATTAAAGTTGCAGTTCACTTGCTCATAGAGGCTAATGCCTTTCCTTATTCAGCTTATTCAAGCTCCTTAGAAATTGTACTAACAATTTTGGCCTCGAATGAAATTCCTTCCATTCTCCTGATGTTTTTATTTACAAAGTAATGGAAAATAAATTTATGTCTTTGTGACCCTCTTCCCTTTGTTTGTTCCTATGGGTGTACTACAAAAATAATATTACATTCTTTGAATTTAAGTGTTACAAATTCCTTCTTTGTAACTCTTCATTGTACTCACGTTTTGTGAATAGATTTCATTCTTGAAAATATTGTTTGTTCCTTGACCATCCAGCCCTGTTAGAATTATTAAGAAGACTAGCTGCTTCATTCATGGGTTGAAATAGAAATATTTTCTCGCGGCAATATAAAGATTGCATTAATTGATGCACAATATCATCCAGTCATATTTATCACATAGTACGAATGCCCTTTTACATGTCAGTATGCAGTCATTCAGCCATTATTCCTATGATGTAAAAAGTTGTAATTAGGCAAATAATGTTAGACTAGCTGTTATCTATAAATTAATTGAAATAATAACGGTTTCTTGTCCAAATATAAAGCATTAAGCATGATGCATAGAATGATTGTAGAACAAAAATTAGTTTATGGTTCAAATAAATCTAGTTTCCTTTCAAAATAAACGATTGATTATCTTAGTATTTGGCAAAAAAATGTAATTAAATTTTGTCGAGGCACTATGCTAGAAGTATTTATGAGGTGATGACCAAAGGTGGAAGTTACTAGCTAACTGTGTTACCCGTCATCATTATGGGTTGAAAAAAATATTGGTTTCTTCTAGGCATTTAATTAAGGTTATTCTAAGTAAACGCTCTCATACTGTGTATAAAGTTTATTTAAGGGGACAAAACTTGTCACCTAGCAAGCTGATTTTTTACGTGATTGTACTAACTGTATTAGTGATTCACTAACTAACTAAGAGGAATGAGTAAAGATTTGGCTGAGCTGGAGGCGAGGCATAGCTGGGAAGTAGACAGGATTCAGTCAGGCTATCCCCTCCCTACTCCACTACTATTGCTTATCGCCGGTGAGTTACTAATCTTCCCTTATCACAGCTGTCAAGGTATCTCATTGATCGTACCTAAATATATATACATACATATATAAATACTGCGTACTAATCATACAGGATTTTTATTGTACTTAAGACACTGTACTCAATCACTAAATTTATAACTATACCCGTCACAAATGAAGAGCTGCTTGAGGCAATTAACAGAAATAATGAAGATACTAAATGCTCTTTAGGTAAAATTACTTCATTAGAAGATTCTCTTCTAGGTGAAGTCAATGACTTGAAGGAAAAATACACTCAGCAAAATGAAAAAATAAATATCCTAGATCAGGAAATAAAGCAGCTGAAGTGAGTGGAAATGTTTTTGGTTTCCAAGGTACCCAAAACTGAGGAAGAGATAGTTGAAAAGAAAAGGTTGCTGAGGCATGCCAAGAAGTTGGGGTTCACTTGCCCGCACACTCTATTAACAGTTGTTATAGATTGGGAAATGAACCAGAGTCAAAGCCCGTATTGGTATCTTTAAACAATCAAAACTTAAAGAAGATGTAATGAAAAAGAAAGATATTGTTGTGTTTATTACAAAAATAATAAACTTTGATTATTAAAGTTCTTTTGGATTGCAAATTAAACTCACAAGCTTTAGAGTTTTTATCACTGTACAATTTATTTGACAATGCACTACATACTTGGTAAATTATTCTCAACTACTACTCACAGTATGCACCGATAACTTCACTTCTTATTGCACTCAGTCATGACAGGACTCCAGAGGACAGAGAGGAAGGCAGAGTGGATTTATATCTGCATAAATAAGTTAAGAACAATTGACAAAAGTGCTTCATATAAACGAGGATTCTTCAAATTCAGAAGAGGATGAAGCAGAAAGTTTGATAAATAGTGTAGTGATGGATTCACAGCTAGTAGAGCAGGAAGCATTCTAGAGGAAGAAGACCGAAGATAAATTAAAACAATTCAAGTTGCCTGACTGCTACTTCTTCTCAGCCTTCTGCTAAATCTTGACACAACCGATTCTACCTCAGGATAACCTGAAACCACCTCTAATATCTCATTCAACATCCCAAGGTCCTGTCACTACAGTACATTCTACCAGATAGTCATAGAACTAAAACAAAATGTTCTTATATCTCTCCTCTTATAGTTTTTGTATTGTTATTCTATATACAGATACTTTTAATTCCTATATAAATAGACACCTATACTTACTTATTAAAATTGATATGCCAATTGTAAATTATAATTAATATAAATGATATTTGCATATGGAATAATCCTTTTTTTTTCTTATTCTTTTTTGAGTATTTATTCTTATAGCAATTATTAAATTGATTTTACTGTATCAAGTGTTGTTAATATACTTTGAATAAGTAGTTCTGTTTATGTTTTATATATATATATATATATATATATATATATATATATTTTAATTATTGTTCAAATTGTTTAAAATAATTTATCTGATAAAGTAAATGTTTGATTGATCCTTCAAAGAAAAAGAGCTAAGGAACTTCCAATAATGTTAAAACATTATGTCCTTTCCTACATAAGGCTAAATACTAAAGAAACTCATTTTAGTTAATAGAAATGAATAAATAATAATACATAAATAAAATAATACTTATTACAAATTATTCACTAATTAAAATCTACATAATTCATTGTAAAATAGTTAATTGTTTTTTTTTCTTCTTTTTTTTAAATAATAAATCGTAAATATCATGTACAAATAATAAATAAAACCTATTTTAGTTTCTATATTATTATTTAGCTGTGCGCCTAATATCGAGCTAATTATTATATATTTTGCCACTTTAAGACAATACGTTATTTTAGAATTTCCTGTTTTGTATTATAAAACTCTATATAAACCTCTAAACATTTACGAATATACATATATGATAATGATTCTATAAGTTAATATACAATTTTTGTATACTATTTTCTCCCGATATCTTTTATTTTTAAAACAGTTTTATGAATATTGATTCTTTTTTAAATATAGATATTTCTTCATATTTATTTATTTTATTTTTTTAATAATATACATTACAAGGTTAAACAAAATTATTATTATAGCAAATTGGTAATTAAGTTACATTTATATATTCCAATTTAAACATTTTAATGCCAGAAAAGATATTTACTAACACTTGCTGGCAAGAGCTATTTAGTTTAATTTATAGTTAGATTAAATATAATTTATTGGATTCGTTTATGTATTGTAATTATTTAGATTAATACATTATATTATATACTATATTATTGGTAGTATATATGCAGTTATTACCAGTGTATATTTAGTTTGTATTTTAGAAAATATTATTATCAATTTTTTCCCTATATATATTTTTTTAAATGTTTAAAATTACATTAATGATCCTATTCTAGCACAGATTGGGCCAGACTCTTGGCTATGTATTTGTAAATCTAAGCCAATAAACTATACATCTAAGTAAACCATCCCTCAGGTCAATGGTTGAAGAAAGTCTTGTCTTGTCTTGGTGGAGCAGAGGTTGGAAGTCCGAATCTTGAAATGCATTTAATTAAGGACTGAAATGACAAATTTACTCTTTACATATTTCTAATGAAATAAAAATGATCAAAGATATTGTCAAAAATTAATTTTGATTTCCTAGTATATCAATCCCCACTCCTGTCAGTGTCTTTAAAGTATAAAATGCTTCCTCCTCCCAGCTAAGTCCCTGTTACTTTCTTTCATTCTCTCCTTATATCATCGGGAAAAGAGAGTTTCTCAATTGATATGTTCCCACTCCCACCCAACTTCAGCATCTTTGGTTATTTCAGCATACAAACATCTTATATTTTGCTTCTTCATCTATTGACATTCCAAATAAAACCCTTTTCATGGAAATTAAAAAAAATTTGGAAATGTTTTTTTTTTTTTCCACACAATCTCTTTTATTTATTTTATTATTCTTATGAAATGCAATTGGCCGCAGTGGCACAAAGTGTAATTAAATAACATTAACATTAAGAATTGTTGTTATTATTTTCTTAGAATCTAATCAAAATATTAATACATTTTAATTTTTTTTTTTTAAATATTGATTAACTGACAGATCATTACTGTAGTACTAACTTTCTAAATTATGGGCATTCAAAGTTCTCTGAACTCAATACTTACTGGTTCAATTTATAATTCTATTATCTAAAAATGATCTTAATTTATTTTATATCGTTTTCAGACCTTTAGATCCTAAAAAAGATGGAGAAGGTTTCTCGGATGAATTAGATACAATGGATTTGTACAAACTATTTGAACTAAAAGATAATACTGAAAATGAAGATAAATCAAAAGAAAAAAAAATTGAAAAGGAAAGAGAAGCGTAAGTAATTCTTTTTAGTGATTCTAATTTTATAAGAAACAAAAGACTTGATGATTTATTTTTAGATATATAAAAGAAGAGGGATATTTTGGAACAATAAAGGAAAAAGGGGATGTTGATCTTTTCATCAAAGAGGCAGAACGCTCTCAGAACAACGTAATTGATACTATGCAGTTATTTCTCAACAAGTTATCTAGAAAATGGAAACTTAATTGGCCTGATTTATTAGGTCAATATTTTATTGAAATCAACTTAGTAGTTTTGTAAGATAATTTTCATTAAATTATATTTAATAATAAATGCATTTCTTGTTAAATGTTATTTGTATTTTCTTTTCTTTTCATATTAGACAATATTATCCACCAACTATTGCAATACAAGAGATGCCAAGGACATTCCATGATGACATTAATATTTTATTATTTGGTGAACTATTACTCAATGAGTGGATTGAGAAAGGCAAGCGGAAAGGACTTCCCAGCCCTTTGGGTCAAACGTAAGCTAGATTTTGTCAGTACACTGTTTCCTAAATTTTTCATGCCCTCACTGTAATTGGCAAAAACGGACAATTCTTTAATTGGGGTTTGTTACAGGGTTAGTGTTGCCTTTAAGATTTTCTTTTCTATAGTTGTACATTTTAAAACTGCTTACTCTTTTTAACATGTTCGCTGCTGTATCGGTCCCCAGGGTCCGATCGTCATCAAGTCTTTCAAGACGGGCCCCTCTCCTTCAGTCCACTCCAAAAAGATGAAGGGTGTAGCAAGCTTATTATGAGAGATATTTTAACGGGGATTGGATGTAATTTATTCTTTGAACCTGTAGATTTAGTTAATCTAGAAAAATACTATCAGACGCCGGGGACCGTAACCGTCTAGAAATAGAGAAACTCCAATTTGGTACGGCACCACCCCCCCTGACTTGAATCTGTTTTACCTTCCATGCCCCTCATTCGCTCATTTACCATTGTGTTGCACTCAGTATGTCTCGTGGTCGGAAATTACTTGAGTAAGCACTTTTTTTTTTTTTTTATCTGAGACCCAGCTTCACAATTTAGATGGTAGTAAGGTAGTGTGACCTACCGGGGGTGAGAAGTGATAGTTTCTACTGAACTATAGTTCCATTATAAGGGTGAGGGAGTTGTGATTGGGTGTAATGGAACACTGGGGATAGGTTACCCGGTAGCTGGCGATACCTGCTGGGTTGCAGGAGTACGCACTGTCTTGCAGACAGCAGTGAAAGTGAGAGTGATACGACTTCAAGTGACGATAGTTTTGCAGACAAGAACTATTTACCCTCATGTTATAGTTCAACTACTGACCTAGAAGTGCTTACAAGTTTAGAGTGCTTATTGGAAATAACAGCTGACAATGTGATAAAAAATGTATATTAGTTGTAGACGACATCAGACGCCGGGGACCGCTCCTGGCTTTGCTGGTGCTAGTTTTTGGATTGGAGGACTGAAGGCTCTACTAATTCATTCATTTAGTTCACTTGAATTGTCAAGAGATAGCGTTACCTTCGAAAACTACATCGGTCCCCGGGGTCCGATACAGGTTTTAACGTTAGGAGAGGCATCGGACGCTGGGGACTGGTGCAGTTAGTGGTGGAGTATATCACATATAGACTGCAGCAGCGAACGTGTTAAAGCAATCTTTTAGGGAAAGTAGTAATATTTAACGATCCCATAGATACACCACTATTCGTAACATCAGCCCATCTGCTTGTGGGGCAGGGAGTCTATTTCTCCATGATTATGTAATTTTTTACCACCATATTAATTTACCATTAACTTAGTAAAATTTCACAACAAATTTAACCGTTGCAGAAAATAAACTATTACTTACAACTAAATTTTTGTGTTTTTTAAGAATACAATTATCTTTCTGATTGAAATCTAAATTCAGATGTTTAAAAATTCCTACTGTGAACATTCCCTGCCAGTCCTAAGTAAAAAGCCGAGTTGATTGATGATGTAGAATGGGGATTCTATACAAAAAAAAAAAATTATTTCATTCATTGTGTGTCATAGGTGATGGCAAGAGTCCAGAATTAGAGGGGGGGGGTAATATGAGATCGTGTCACTCTGATGTTCGAAAGTACCAAAGAGTGGATTGCTTTTTGTGTGATTTCTCAGTTGTAGTCTATATAATTTTGTTATAGGCAATTGTTGGCAATTGTTAGCACTAAAGTAGAAACCCATACAGTCTTTTAGTTTTGATTCAGACAAATCTCCAGAGGAATCTGTAATTATCTATTGCTGAGAAAGAACAGAGTCTTTTTGGCTGAAGTATGTAGGAGATTGCATCAGGATGTATAGATCAATGACAAAATGCCTGCAGGTGGAGAAAAGCAATCTTAAAATAGAAATATTAAAATAGTTAATTTTCATTAAAACCAATTACATAACAGACCAACACATAGTTGAAAAAATGAATTAGATGCAAAATCTATAAATTACATACATACATTCAAATCAATAAAACATGCATTCCAAATTGATTCACTGATAAAACCATCAATAGACTGTTATATGTATTTAAACTATAAACAGACATAATAAACCAATATGTGTAAATGGTCTTCTAAACACTGGACTTATCTAACTCATAGTACTTGCGGAATGGTAAAAGGCTTTTTAAGGAGTGGTTGCTTTTATATGCTGTTGTCAAATCAAGGCTCTGCAACTTGCCACTGATTTAAGAAGCCAATGTTGCTTTTAAAGAGATGAAGGAGAAGAAGCAGACTTCTATACTGCCCAGTTCCAATTTGGGTCATGCTTCATAGGCAGTAGTTGAAGAGCCTAGATTTGTTAACCTAATTTAAAGTTATTATGCTTTGGCTGTATATTATATATCAATAAAAATTAGTATTGAAGCATTGATCTCTTAAAAATATAAAATAATCCAGTCTATTTTTCATAACATTGTATAATTATAAGCTCTGAGTGAATATATAGTAATAGCTGTCATGTTGCAAAATAATATAAATATGAAAGAATAGCTGAGACACATCTATTATTAAGAAATTAGATTTAGAAATCCTTTCTATTCATTTATTACTTATAATTATTGAAATAATTTTGGTTTTTGAATAAATGTTTTAGGCCTTTAGGGGGAGAGTTTTGTTCTCTAAATTTAGGGAAGCTTAATTACAGAGCACGTACAACAGATGATGTTGAATTTATTGCGAGATCATATTGGTTAGAAGCTTTACTGTTCTTGCATTGTGGAGATACTGAAGCTGCAGTTCGAGCTTTACAACAGGTATTCCCTGCATGTTTATGAAATTTTAGACTAGTGTAGGTAATTAGGATAGATTGTTTTTCTTTATTCTCTTTTAATATTAGTTTTATTCACTTATTAACAAAATTGAACAAGGTGTTAAACTAAAGATACAAGAGCTTATTTCAAGTACTTAATGTCAGTCGGGGCTCAGGTTAGCCATGTGAGTTAAAGTGTAGTCCTTTATCTCACATGGTAAACCTAGAGTGGCGAGTTCGATTCTTGCCTGGGCAAAGGAAATTATTTAGTGACGGAATTCATTAAATAACATCCTAAAACCCCACCCTGGCTAAAAAAGGGTGGTAACCTGTAGATAACCCGTCCCAATTAGCCTTAGTTGCAAAAAAGTGGACGTTAATAAATAATAAATAAATAATGTCAGCTCTATCCCAGTTGTGAATGTAACAGTATGACCAAAATCATTGCCTTAATAGATGTTTTGTTCTAAAAAAACTTTCAATATTTTAACTAATATTTAGCTCATAAATCTTAACTGTGCACATAAATCCTACAACCTGTGCCTTAGCCCACACTGCTCCTCTGCTGGTATAATACTCAAAGTAGCCCTTGATCTCCAGTCAGATTGTGAATTCCTGTAATGGGAACAACAACTGGTCGACAAACGTCCACAGAAAAATATTAGAGTAATAATAGAGGTTGCTATTGCTTAGAAAACACTCAAATATTTCTGTTTAGCTTCTTTTCTCATAAAAAATATAACAACAAAGACCTTTAAACTGAAATTCCGTCTGACAAACATCTCAAATTCCCTGTAATAGTAGTTCATCCAGCTACAACTTCATATTTAGAGCTTTAATATTAGTAGTGAAGAGTGAGACAAGTAAAATATATTACAGTGATTTTTATTATCATTATTACTGGGTAAGAAGTAATAGAGTAAGTATATGACAAAGATGAATTTGGCTTGACCCTCCCATTTGATAGAGACATTATTATGGTTTGATAGATCCTTTTGCTGTGCCAAATGTGATTCTACTTTACTCCAGCTTTCTATGATAGTAGTCACATTGCAAAATCTAATATGCTTTGGATTGCAAAATTAACCCAGATTCGCCTGAATTTGTTTAAATTTCTTTATGATATTTGAGTTTGTTGGAGGCCCCTGAGCTCCCCAGAAAAGGTCCCCCGGAAAATTTGACATTTCCGGTTGGCTAAGAAGTCAAGTCCTTGCACAAGGACTTCAAGAGAATAAGACATCAATTGTCTTTTAAACTCAAAAAATCTTCTGGTTCGTAAAATTAGGTTGGATGGTACTAAAAACAAACAATCTTTTAGCAATAAGACAAAATTTTATTTAATATATCTTAATACATTAATAATATAATATTTAAATATATATACACATCATTTTGTGTGATATTTTATAAAACACTCTACGAAATTGAACCCTTTTTCTTCCTAGGTGGAGGAGATGAGGTTCTTACCCTGTGTTTAATTTTCTTAGGAACTTTGGAGTCAGATTGACAGCTTGTCGGTTTTTCCAATTGTTGGTTTCATCAGTTAGAACAGAATGATCTTCAGGTTCTTTATAAAAAACAGGGTAATGTTCCAAGTTGATTTTGACAAATAATAACCTTCGACCTCAACTGGCTTCCTGGAAGATTGTCAATTGAAGGATTTTCTCCACCTCCGGAGTCTTCATCCGTTATGTCATTGTTGCAATTAGTAGGTGGCAACATTCCAATATTTAACCCTCCCTCTGAAATCTCTTCATCATCTGCCGACTCTAAAAAATCTACCAACTTGCTAAGAGTCCTTTTTTCATGAAAATTGGTAACAAAATCAACCATAATTTTATTAAAGGGTAGTTTCCACAAAAATGAAAAAATATGACTATCACTATAATAATAATTAGTGAGATGGTGATGGTAATAATAAAAATCATTTGAAAAAGGATTATAAATAGCTGATTTTAAACGTAATTCACTCGGGTTTTCAGTAAATATGGATTAAAAGTATTACAAAAAACCCTCCATCAATTGGTGATTACCAAAGCTACATTTAGAAAAATAACTTAGATATTCTAAAATCACCAAAAAAGGTTTGTCTGAATAGTCAATGATTTTAAAGAATTTAAATGTACCAAATTTTGTTAAAATTTTATTACATAAAAATTTTGAACCGACATTCTCCTGAAGTTCTTGTGCAAGAACCAGTGATTTTGTGGCCATGTTGAACCCAGGGTTACAGTGTTAGAAACAAAGTAAATGCTAGAAAGTGTAGTCAATACATTTAGACAAACATATCATGAGACATTACACCAATGACACTAACGATGAATGAATGGTACTTCCCCTTCAACAACAATGTCATTAAGTTCATCCATGGTTGAAATGAGGTCAAATGTTATGTTGGATTCACAAACTAAAACACTGAAGCTATCCAAACAGCAATAAGCACTATGAACCATAGAGCCTACAGATAGGAATAGAGGTGCCGCACACTACAAACACACACACACTTTGAAACATCACAATCCCTTTGTTTCTCTCAATATGTCTGAGGTCCTAGCACAAATACTTCAGGAGAATCTGGGTTAAATACTTAAACTTTTAGCGTTTTTATCAATGCACAATTTATTTGACACATTACACCCTTTTACACACTTGGTAAATTATTCCTCACTACTAATCACAAAAGGCACTGTTAACTTCACTTCTTATTGCACAGCACAATAACTCATGGTCACAAGAATCACTGATGACTAAAGAGCACTGTTCACTAAAAGCTGGACTGAATGCACTGTTATTCCCTAGTAAGAAAACTGAAAACTAACTAACTCTTTGGCGAGCACAGTGACTTTTATACAGCCTGCACCGGGTCTAGAAGGGTCAAGGCACCGACTTGCCACTGAGTCGGCTCCGTCACCTAGATTCTAGACTATCCTTTAGTGGTGTCACTCTTCTGCATGGATACCTTCATTTTCTTCGTACTTCTTAAATACGTGATTACATATACATAATTTTCAAGTAACTAATTTTTGCAACAATATTATTATGTTTTTCAGATTCTTGATGAACCTCGTTGTGAGACTATATGTTTAACTGTGCCAAATGTTGGACATAACTCCATCATAAGTTATAAAAAAACTTTAACTTTATTGAAAGGCCTCAAAAGGTAAGACAGTTTGATGGATTCAGTTAGTTTTTTATTTAGAAGTGTATTGACAATTAGAAAATTTGAATAACTTGCATTTAGCTTTTAAATTATCTTTGATATAACCCCCAAATCCAACTGTTTATGATAGCTAAATGTGTTTTTGATGTTAACTAATGAAATAAGTTCCATTAATTTTATTGTATCTTAGTGGAACTAATCTTTACTTGAAATACTATATTAAATTTAATTTGTTTGTGAAATGATCTAACATCAGAGGTTATAATACATTATATTGGCAGTATCTTTCTCTTCTATGTGGTATAATAAATTATGAATTAATGTGCGTCTAAAATAAATATGACTTCTTTGTTCTTCACAATTTATCAATCTCACCTCGTCACAGTATTGAGTGAAAAAGAGCTGAGTCAATTGTGAATTTACTTTGATTCTACCATAATTTTAAAATTGCAGTCATAAATTGACTAGTAGTGGTGCACATTAAATATAATTTCTTTCAAAAAATGAACATACATTATTTTATATTTGAAATCTTAATGTATGATGTTTAGGCTATTATGGAATATAAATGAATGCTAATTGAGGAAACATACTGAGAAAGTAATATGTTTGTAATTCATTATTTCTTGACCCTTAGGATATGAACTATCACTAAAATATTGGATATTATATTTTTAGTGCTGGAAGAAAAACAATTTTGACTGTACTGCTTCTCTTTTCTAAGGGTTTTTTTAGTAATTAAATCCGAAGTTAGTTAACGTATATAGGAGTGCTCACCTGATTCTTTTTTTCTTTCTAAGGGCTTGGAATCAATTTTCGAACCAATTACCAAATAACTAAGTGTAACATCAACAAGTTTACAAAATTGAAATTGTGAATATTTGAGATGCACAATAAATGGAACTAATACAAAAAAACGGCTACTTAACTGATGCAATTGATAACAAAATGTTCAATCCTTTATTTCAATATAATGGTGGAGGAACATTGTAGCATAAAGCATTTCAGGATAAGAAATATTTAGTCTTCGTACATCTTTTCAATGACTACTAGTTTTGCAAACTGTGTGCCTCCTTCAGAACTAAAACTATGAGGAAATTTTGTGAAACAAAGTAAATATTGCAAGCTAGCAACAAAAATATTTCTCCAACTACAATAAATACAATTTTATTTATATTGTACAAAATATAACCATCAACCAGTTCAGTATGAACTAACTTATCAGGGACCTGATTAGGCTAACATATCTTCTCCCATTCTTGGTTGTTGTTCTTGTTTTCTTGACAGTGTAATATAAGATGAAAATTTATTAATCAATCTCTTAAGTTTAATATAATTAATATGGTTAATTATTAATAATCGATTGCTATAATTAGTCTATAGTAAAAAATTGTTGACACTTAATCGCTCAGTTTTATTTATTATCTTTCTTGGCATATTTTGATTATAAATATTGTACATTTTTTTTTTTTATATAGTTTAAGCCTAATAACACCACTCAGCTTGCGAAACTAGTCTGATTTTTTTTTTAAATTCGGTGGGGATCCAACTATTTATATTACAACCTGCCATTGGCGGGTGACATTGCTAGTAGCAAAGAAAAGCATTATGTAGAATGACTGTTGTCTTTATTATCCTTCATTTATTTAGCTTAATAATTGTGCATTGAAGTTATTTAAAGTTTTAACATCTATCTATACTACTTGTTAAAATAATAATATTTTATGGAAATATATCTTATATTTTATAGAAATAAAAGTTTAGCTCAAGTTGTAAATCTTTATAATTCTGGCTGTTATGAAGATGTCACTGAAATTCTTAGTGATTCTCTTACTGTTGATCCTGAAAGCTCTAATACAAATGACACTATCTCTCGATCAATGCAGTATGCTTTAATATTGGACTCCTTCTGGAAACTGGGAAAATTCAATGTACGTATTATTTGCTAATTATTTTTCCATGTAAAATCAAATGATTGTTACTTTGAAAAGTTATTTGTAGATGTAATAGATTATGAACAATGGTCACAGCTACATAGTAGTTATTTGATTCTACTATTTATTTTAAAACTGAAAAGAGAATTGAATGAAAATTCAACATGATAAAAAACACTCTATTTTGATTATTTTAAATCCAAATTCAAAGCACCATATGATCCACTCAAAGTCTTACTGCTTAAGAAGTATTAGGGAGGTTTGTACAAAATCTTGTGGATTATTGAAGTGTCCATTATAAACTGATGTCTATATGAATAAACTCAAATTTATCCAAACTCATGTTTGACTGGGGGGGGGAAGCATTAAAAGAAACTAAATTAGAAATGGATATGTTACTCAACTGGTCATGTGAGTAGTGTATCTGGGAACCCTCCAAAAGGGGGCCAGCTTTAATTGTTGTAATTTCAGAGTCCCACCTGGGCAATAGGAATTAATTTAGTGACAAACTCATTAAATAAAGTCCTTAGTCTCACTCTGGCTAGAAAAGACTGGCAACCTGTAGATAACTTGTCCCAATTAGCTGTAGTAGAAAAAAAGTGGGCGTAAATAAATAAAATTTATATTAGTCTCTTTAGCAACCTTGGCTGAGTCCATCATGTTTGGTTCACCACCCCAATGAGAGTTTCAAATTGCTTTGAGTATGAGTATTGCACCCCTGCCCTAGAGAAAGTAGGCAGAGAGGAGGGACTGTTGAAGACACCGCTATGAGCTCAATGTTTTTTATTTGATGAATTTGAATTCATGTAATAGCAATCTTATTCTACTATAAGCCATACTATATTCTTATGTCTAACTACTAAGCTAATAGTTATCTGTAAATGTTCCTTTAATCTTGCTTAAGTACTTTTTTTTTTAATATCAGTTTTTAATATTAGATCAGGAATCCATTTTTAAATATTTTTTGTCCCATTTATTTGTTAATTTAACTTTAATGTTATTAGGATTGCTTATTCTGGACTGAATGTTGTTTGTATGAGTTATTTGGCCTGTACAGAAATGCAAGTGATGAAGATAGGCAAGATTATTCTAAAGTTATTGTCAACACACTCCAAGGAATTAATAGTCTTATTGAGAAAAATGGGATTTCTGTATGTGAGTAAGATACTGTTGTATGGAAAAGATAAACTCTATTATTTTTTTAACAAAGTTGATTTGATTATTATTTGTTTACTGTTTCAGTTAAATCAATTCCTAAGGAAAAATTAACTAGGCTTGTTCAGAGTTTGAGTTCTGTAATAAACCACCAAGTTGCAGCTCCTGAAAATACTACTGAAATGCCTATTGAAAGTGTACTTCCTTGGATTATTCTTCATTACATTTTAAGATAGTGAGATAATTTAATTTTTATTTATAATTACTTTCTTGTGTGTGGTTTTATTTCTCCTTTTAAAAAATGTATCTTTCTCATATAATATTTTATCTGTAGCAATTTTGTTTAATTTTCTTATTTTTTTTTTTTAAAGAACAAAAAACAATTTAAAAAAAAATGTGAACGGAAATTGTAATAGCCTCATATATACATAAATTAGTACTCACATAAACCAAGAGTACAGTCCAAGCCTCGACCACCAAATATGTATTATGTTACTATATGGCAAGTTTTTTTGAGACTTAAGTGTTATTCAGGTTAGTTCACTCTGCTTAATGCGTGCAGCTTTTCTACTCTATAAATATGGACAATAAAATACTCAGAGTTGTATTGAAGCTAAATTGAGTTACCAAAAGTACATTATGTAAAGGTGAAATAAAATAGTTTGGATTGCATTGTTCAGTACGAGGCACTTCCCCTCCAATCTTGATCCATTGATCTGTCATAATATTTTCTAGCTGAGTGTCCATCATGGAAGGATTGAATCCTGTCAAAATATATAAAGATTACAGTAACTGAGCTTATAATTCAAATATACCCAGTCATTCTTTTCACTGAAATATGGAGGGATGTCTAGAGGGAGGAGGTCAAAACTTGGATTTTTATTCTATAGAATAACTTTTTAATACTGAGAAATGCATCCTAAACACAATTTGTTATATATATATATATATACTAGCTCAGATACCCGGCTTCGCCCGGGAATTCATTTGAGGCTGAATGGTGATGGTATTTTTTAGCAGGCTTTACATTGCACAATATTTTGACATTTACCCGTCCCAGTGTTTAGGATTGATACCCGTATTTGCCGTGGATTTGCTAATAATAGAATTATTTGTTCGATAAGGCTTCACAGTCTTCGATATTTTTATGTTTCCCGTCTCTTATACATGTAAATATGGTGAATTTTTATTTCAGGCCTCCCTTATAACCCCTACCCGTTCAAACCTAAAAATTTTAATATAACTTATAATCATGGAAGAATTAATGCTAATTGACATACCGAGTTTTGTTAAGTTCGGTTCAGCCGTTAGTGCCCGCTAAAGTTTTAGCGTATAACTCATTTATACTTAGGTATACGACAAAAGTGTATATAACAAAAGTTACTCCAAATAACAAAATAAACAACTTTTGTTATGTTTATATTTGTGGAAAAACCAATAGGAAACGAAATATTGCTATTTTTAATTTCAGGCTTCCCTTATATCCCCCAATCCTGCCCGTCCATAGAAATGTTGGTATGGCTTATTATAATGAAGGCCTCACTGCTAATACACATACCGAGTTTTATTTAGTTCGGTTGAGTCTTTTTTGGCAAATGATATTGTTGACTCCCGCTATAAATTTTAGCGTATAACGCATTTAAACTTCGGTATACGACAAAAGTGTATATAACAAAAGTTACTATAAATAACAAAATAAACAACTTTTGTTATGTGCATATTTGCCGAAAAACCAATAGAAAACGAAATATCGCTATTTTTAATTTCAGGCTTCGTTTATAACCCCCACTCCTGTTCATCTCAGAGAAAATTAATATAGCCTAAAGTCTAAGTTGGGTTAGTAGTAATATACACACCAAGTTTCATAAAATTCTGTTCAGCCGTTTATGCGCGAAAAGGTAACAAACAAACAAACATACACAAAAGAAACAAAATGCAGTTATGGTGTCTATGACATGTGAAACAAAAAGGTATCGTGAAATTTGGCGAAAAAAATCAATTTACAGACAGAGGTTACAATTTTATATATATATATATATATATATATATATATATATATATATATATATATATATATATATATAATTTCTCTATAAAACTAAAACACTACCTAGTTATTGATGAATATTGGTGGTGCATTGGGATTACTTTACTCTAGAATTACCAAGTTTAAAACCCAGAGATCACCTATCAAATTCTTTTTTTTTTTTTAATGTTTGAGGATAAACCTTAAAATTTCATTTATATGGATAGATGTTTCTATAATGGAAAAAAACATCATGATTAAATTTTATGAATTGACATTTTAATTACCTTTTATCTCTTGTTTCCCAGCATATACTCCAATCCGTGATGCTATTTTTATATTCAATTGTTTACTGAGGAACTATTATATATATATATATATATATATACATATATATATATATATTCTTACGTTTATTACAAAAATAATAAACGCTGATCATTAGGGTTCTTTTGGATTGAAAAATTATACACACAAACTTAGTGTTTTATCTCTGCACAATTTATTTGGTCATGCACTGCACACTTGGTAAATTATTCTTTACTACTACTCACAATACGCACTGATAACTTACTTTTTATTGCACATTACAATAACTCCATCATACGAATCACTGAAGATCACAAAACATGGTATTGCACTGATCTTTACAAGACACGGCACTGCACTGATCTTTACAAAAATACGACACTGCACTGATTTCCACAAAAACATGACACTGTATTGAAACTACTATAAAAGCACTGTTCACTTAGGCTGCACTGAACACACTGTTATTTACTAGTAAGAAAACTAAGAACTAACTGACTATCGGGAGAGCAGGGCCACTTTATAGATGGGCAGTGAGTTCAAAGAAAAAGGTCCAAACTGGTCTAGCCTCAGTCTACCTAAAATACCACTCCTAGAAGATAATTACTTATAGGTATATTTCTTTTCTTTATCAATACAGAACTGTCTATATAAGTACTACTTTATATTTGTTTACTATCCTTTATTATTTTAGCCTTCATTTATTAAAAACTCAATTTATCTTAATATCATTATTTTCTTTTACTGTTTATTAACATTCAGAATCTGTAAAGTAAAGGTACATATATTATTCTAGTGATGAAGAGCTATGTGAAAAAGTTGCAAAGACTGTTAAAGAAGACGAAGATGAAGAACTACCTTCTTCAATACAAATACTGTTTCAAGGGCATGAATATCTTGGAAGGTAAGTTAGGAGAACTGTACATTCTTTCTACTAAATTCGATTCAAAAAAAGGTTTCAATTTCATGATATTTTCTCTTTATTGTATACAATTGTCTTAGCTTTTTAGCTATGTACCTTCAAGAGAATCAGCTATTCAGGATGTACTCATGACATGATTTTCTAGCAAATTGTCATCCAACCTAAAAGATGATAATGATGAGGTAATAAATGAATGAATTTATGTTTATTGTGTGTTTGAATTAATTCATAGCAAATTTGTTGAAAAATTGAGGATTTATTTTACAAAAATGGTTTTAAATATATTAGATATATAAAACACACATACACACACACACACACACACACACACACACACACACACACACACACACACATATATATATATATATATATATATATATATATATATACAGTTTTGAACAGATCTCATTTACGTCATCTACTAGGTAGGATTGATGGACATTTGAAGAAAAATTTCAAAAATCGCATCATGAGTACGACCTCCATAGCTGATTCCCCTTAAGGGAGATGTGCTAAAAACAAATATTTCTAAAGCAACATTAATGAGCCTATTTCTTTGTTTAGGAGAGAATGGTGCTGTTTTGATGAAGGAGCTCTTCTTTTCCATACTTTGGATGCTTTGTACCCTTTCACCCAAACTCTCCCACCAGAAAGCCAGAATCTTTTGAATGTTAATCAGCAGATTGATCAGATATTCTACTGTCTCTACAGTATTCAGAAGAAAAATAAGGTTTTTATTACAAATTTATAAATTTAGGAAAATTGTATCTAAACTAAAGTTTTATTAAAACTATTTTAGCTTTTATAATTTTGTTTTATGTTTTATGCGTACTTTATTAAATTTCTCCATTTGGGTGATCTTAAGCTTATGATTTGGACTTTAAATAATTCAGCTTTCAATATATCGATGTCCGGGTGCCCAAATATGAACCTGACTTTGGATTCTGCAGAAATTAAACTCTTTTTTAGCTGACATGTCAGAATTTCTACAAACACAGAACCACAAAGAACAGGAATTTCATTCTTATCATTATCCTACCCCACTTCTTAATAATTTGCATGCTGTTGGTTTTTATTATTTCAGTATATCTTTATTTGTTAATTTTACTTCCTGTTATCTGACATTTACCTACCCATCATAAGATCAGTTTATTCATTCATACATCAGCAATTTTTACATCCTTGTAGGAAATAAAGAAAGTATTGCAATTCAATTAATTCGAGTTTTCAGATTTGAAGAGATTATGTTTTTTGACTCTCTCTGAATTTATCTATACTAGTTTTGGCACAATGTTTGTATGTATGTACATTTCTTGCGTAACTCAGAAACCACCAGACTGCACCCTCCCTTTTGATCAAAGCTAAGAGAGAGAGGGGGGGTAGAGGAGGACGAAAATAATAACTAGAAAATTTCTTTGTACTTACTAGAAATGTAGATGTTTTGTATTAGACCTATTTTGTTTGCCATAAAAAGGTCTATAAACTATGTTCTATGACATTGTTTGATCTGATAAACTTCAAAATAAACTCTTCTCTTCCGGTGTGCTCTTCTTACAACCACGTTTTCTAAAATATTGAAAATTAGTTAATAATTAAGTTCCATTAAATTAATCCTATTAAGTTGCTGAGTAGTGCTTGATCATATAAAATCTTTGAAAAATCTATTGCAGGTGAGAAATTTACAAGATCATAAAGCACTTGGTCTAGCTTTAACTTGGAATCGTGCACAACAAGTATTTACATTCACTCGTCCTCGAGAGCTTCCTTCTTATGACACTGTTGGTAAATGTTGTATGACTCCTGATCATGAAGCTCTTTACTTGAAATTAATAAAATATGTTCCAGACAACTGTAATCCAAGTAAGTATTTTTTTAAAGAAATTAAATCTTTTCTTCAATTCAAATATTGTTGTAAGAGTTACTCAAGTAACTTAGGGAGCGCCTCCCTCGCCAAAATTCTAGCCTTGTCAAATTTGATTTGCTTACTGCTGACCTCTGCGTGCCTGGCCATTGCTGTGGTTTAGTCATGCTGTGCTTTAAATGGTTAATATGTTGACAAAGAGGTACATAGTCACCTTCTTGCTTGTTTCCCAATGTAGCACTTCCCGCAGTCACACGGGATGGTGTACACTCTGCAGTTCTCCTGCTAAATTGTGTCCTTCAGGCTCCTACATTTGTCACCAATCTTCTCTACTCGCTTAAAAGTTGGTATGATATTCTTTTTCCTGAAGGCCCTTCCAAGCTTCTCCAAAACAACTTTCACGTAAGGTAGCTGGACCATGGCATAGACTTTGGGAGAATATGTACAATAGGCTTTCTTCTCATTTTTGTGATTATGAAAAATGGGTGTCATATTGAAATCAGCACAGCAAATGATAGAAAAATGAGTCATTACATTACAAACTCTTTTTCATGACTCAAATTTTGTTGACCTGTGCTATGTTACTTCTATGAGTGAGTAGAAAATCTTGATTCCCACAGAAATATACAAGGGAAGGAAAAGGGTTAAAAGGGTAAACAGTGTCAATGGTTTCCCGTAACCTTCTGCAAAAAGCCATCCAACATTAGGACCATCAGGAAGTGTGTGGCTGATTCTCTTTATATCCTACCTTAACTAATTAATGATATTCATTATCTAGTATGACTATACAAACTATAACATTGATGTTTCCTCCAGTTTTGGGAATGGGGATCAGGAAACGTGAATGCTTTTAATTGTTTGACAATGCTCTGCTCAATTCCAATCAATAGAATTTCCAAAATTTTTGTTTCAGGTCGTTTAGTCCCTCAAATGAATAAATATATTGAGGGAGAAATTGATGAAATGCCAAAGAATGACTGTCCTCTCCCTCCTGAAATTTCGGATATATACTTTCTACTTGCACATTTCTATTATAAAGCTAAATCATGGGTAAGACTTATGTTTCTCTTTATATTAAAACATCTACTTGATACATTTAATTAAAATGGGATGGAAAATCAATAATAATTTTATATGTTATTTATGTTTGCATACACTCAGGTAGAATGATTGGTCCTCATTTTCTATCGAGTATCAGTAAGCAAGGCCTTATCCTGCTAAATATTGATGTATGTTTAATAAGTTAAATTTAAATGGAGAAATTTAAACCAAGAGTTTTATTGTTAACACTGAACCTATTGAATGTGATAAATGGTAGATTTGCCTTCACCTTGGAAAAAATGTTTAATATATTTTTATAGAAATTTGTCAGTTTTCATACCCATTGGAGTATATAAATAATTTAGACATTCACTACTTATAACTTTCTCCAAAACAAATAACTTGGTGTAAAAATTGTAATTTGATTAATAATTTTTTTTTTACTTAAAAAAGTCTAAAATGCTTTAAAAATAATAAACATATCCCTTTTTAATTTCCTATGTGGGGTATTGAATTCTTAAAAGTATTTTTTATTTTTTTGAAGTGAAATGTGTCTTTTTAATGCCAAGAGTTTGTTTCCAATAACACTTTGTATACAGAAAGATATACCAAAAAAGGACTTTGATATAATTCATAGGGGACTCGGGTTGGCCGTGCGAGTTAGGGCATTGGTCCTAATCTCGCATGGCAGACCTAGAGTGGCGGGTTCGAATCCCGCCCTGGGCAGTGGAAATTTGTTTAATGACGGACTCATTAAATAAACTCCTTGTGCCCACCCTGGCTAGAAAAGGATGGTAACCTGTAGATAACCCATCCCGATTAACCTAGTAGCATAAAGTGGGCGTAAAATAAAAATAAAAAAAAAAAAGATATGATTCATAATGAACTGCATTGCTTTTTATCATGAGAAGAGATTACGCTTTTCATAAAAAAGCCTCTATACACATAGTAAATCAACAAAGGTTGAAATAGTAAATTCTTCAAAGACACATCTGTTGGAAACTATGATAACTTTATAAAAAAATGCTTTGAAGGTTTTGGTAATCTGTCATTATTTTGTTTCTGAATGTACTGGCTGGCTTTTTTTCAAGGAAGATAAAAGTAGAATGGTTCCTCTTCTATGCCTTGCTTAATGAGTTTCATTAATTATATACTCAGGAAGCTAAATATTAAAGGAAAATTACCTTGTAGGCCAATTTTAGTAGTGATATATAAATTCCCATTTTATTCCTTTTTATTAAATGACACCTTTAAGATAATCTGTCCCAATTAATCATTGTAGGGTAAAATGAAAACTATTTTAATCATATAACGACTACTTATGCTATATTTTTATTAATTTGATGGGTGGATTACAATTTCATTAAAAATTACTATTTTCAATTTTTATTATATGGAACAAAACTTATTTGAATCTGCTTAGACTTGAACAAGAGCTGGTTAACTAGACCAATTATCTCCCTAGTAACCTAGAGTATTTTCCTGTATGGTTGTTTTTTTTTTTTTTTTTTTTTTTTTTTTTTTTTTTTTTTTTTTTAATAAATGAAATATTTCATTTTTTATAATGGAATGGATGGAATTTGCTATCAGTAAATATCACTTGCTATTTTTATTGGGCTGAAGTCATGGCACATTTAAATAATTTTCTCTCAATTGAAAGTAATATTTAAAATAGTGTTCATTGCCAGTGTATTCCATTCATCCCATTTTATAATAATAATAATATTTAAAAAAAAAAATAGTTTATACTCAGTTGGATCTATCTGCTTTAAGCCTTAAAATTATAGAATTATTTGTCTCCACTTATAGTCGTGGGCAACAAACTCAGACAGATTGGCTTTAAGAGAGAGATATTTGTATTTGTCATTAAACAATTTTATAGTGAGTTGGGTGAGTAAAATGACTAGCAGTGTGGCTTGGATTCAAATAACATTCCTCATATAAATAAATATTGAAAATAGTAAACACTTCCAATTTTTTCAGAAATTATTACTTATTCTTAATTTTTATCAGATAAACACGAAAAATGATGAACAATCTTTTTTAAAGGTTATTTTTAAAATATATAAGTAGGTACTGGAATTCTTGTCATTCAGTTCTGGAATATTCTTTTTGTTCTCCCAATATTGTTTCCATATATATTATATTTAGAAATAAATTCTTTGGCCTACTTTCTTTTTTTTTTTCATTATTTCAACCAAACAATAACTCATATTTAATTTTTTATATTTTTCTTTTTATTATTATTTTAGCCTAAGGTATGGCAGTACCATTTACTTGATGTTTGTGCTAACCCAACACGCTATGCCTCTTGGGCTGGCCTTGCGCTTTCTCGTGGGACAGAAATTGAAACTAAACTTAATTCTGTAAGTTTTACTTTTATATAACCAAAATATAAGTATAAATATGTTAAACTACTTTTCTAATAAATTCCCTCCTGCTACATCCTTTTAAGAAGTAGGACGAGAGTCGGGCACAGAGAGAAAGTAAGTAGCATAAGAATTACATCTTGACACTGGATACCAACTTGCAAAATGACCTAATGTCATTATAAAGTAACCTAATGGCCATCTGAAAAAGAACATTGATGTACAACTAAAAATTCATATGTTAAATCTATGTCGCTGCTATCCAAGAAAAATGGTGTGGCTATCAATAATTATGCCTAGCATGATTTTCTGATTTTTATGACTAGCTGCTGGAACTGAAAGCCAAAGCACCTCATCTGTTAAAATATAGTTTATTATTAACACCTTCACTGCGGAGCCTCGCAGCATATGCGAGGTCCTGAGTCACTCCCTGGTGCGGGCCTCGCATACGTTGCGAGGTTAAAAAAAAAAAAGATTATCGTTGTTAAAAATGCATAAAAATTACCACAAATAGGTTTTTACTTAGTTTGAACAACTTTAAAACAGAAAACAAAAAAAAAAAAAAATCGTTTTTTGGAAGTGATTTTCGATTCGGGCATCCGCAGCGAAAGTGTTAATTATTTTAAATGCATATTTTTTTAAACATGTAACTTTTTAAATTATTATTTTATTTAGTATCTTTCTATATAATACTAGACTAAGGTACCCAGCTTTGCTCAGGAAATTATTAAGAGCAATATTTTTTTTTTTGGCAAGGTTTTACTATACACAATATTTTTACATTTCCTCATCTCAGTATTTAAGGTTTAAGGATATCTGAATATCTAGTTACTAAAGTGTACTTATAGAATCTTCTAGTTTTGAAGAAGAATAAAAAGTAATAATTTCCTGATTAATCCATCTGCACTGTTCAAAATACCATGGACAATATTTATCATAATCATGGATAGCATTCATTCATCATTATTAAGTACCATTACTGAGATATCTTTGTTCGGGAAATATTTAGACTAAATAATGGGTGTGAATGACATTTATTGCAAGGCTATAATAAGCCCTATCTATTTATACTCCCTGCCTGTATTTGCTTTTATTAAATTTTCAAGCTTTCTGGGAACATAAGCGATTTAGTATTCCTAAGTGTGTCTGACTAAACATTTAGTGTTTACTATTCAATCCAACAAATTTTTCTATTTTATTTATTCAATAATCATAATTAAAACTATTCTATTGTATGCCCAAAGAAGAAACTTAGTATTCATAATTTATTATAGTATGGTAATTTATATGTTATATATTAACGATACACTGATAATAAATTGCAGGTATAACTGTTCACTTCCCCAACACTTTCAGTCCCTTTAAGTTTTATGATATTTAAACAAAATGATATTTCTTAAGATAATTTATCATTAAAATATTAAGCATTAAATGTAGTGTAAGTCATTATCATGTAAAGTTTAATGAGTACCTAGTTACTTTTTATTTGTTTTAACACTGTACGCAATTTTATGTTTAGTTGTAGTATAAGTGCATGTCATCATTACTTTATGTTATGTGATAAAAGTATATGTGAGAAAAATTACTCTTATTTGTGTTGCACTGAAAGCAATCTGGTAACTATGGCAAGCTGTAAACTTTTATTAGGTCTTACAGAATAATTGTGAATCGCAAAAAAAAAAAATATTTATAATTCATCAAAAGATAACCACTTCCTACTCGATTCCTCTTCATTATTTAGAACCATGCCAACAATTTAAATATAATCATTGATATCATTTGTTCGTCATTACTACGTATCGTTTACCACTTTCCTGTCAAAAGCTGTTAGTGCCCAAGGAAGTAGTTGACTCCCGCTTTAGCTTTTAGTGAATACCTCTTATACTAAAAAATAGTTGCCAAAAAAACCAATAGAAAACTAAATAGCGTGATTTTTCATTTCAGGCCTCTCTTATAACCCCCACCCCAGTTTGTCCCTAGAAATGTTAATATAGCTTATAATCATGGAGGAGCTAATGCTAATTCACATTTTGAGTTTTGTTGTTCAGTTCGTTAAGTCATTAGTGACTAATAAAATTGTTGATTCCTGCTATATTTTTTAGCGAATATCTCATTTATACCTCGTTATATGACAAAAGAGTCATATAACAAAGTATAAATGAGTGTTAGTCTAAATAACAAAATAAACAGCTTCTATTTATTATTTGTATGTTTGCCAAAAAACCAATAGAAAACTAATCTCATGATTTTTCATGCAGGCCTCTCTTAAAGCCCCCACTCCTGTACGTCTCTGAGAATATTAGTATAGCCTAAAGCCTAAGTTTGGTTAGTAGTAATATATATATATATATACTAGCTCAGATACCCGGCTTCGCCCGGGAATTCATTTGAGGCTGAATGGTGATGGTATTTTTTAGCAGGCTTTACATTGCACAATATTTTGACATTTACCCGTCCTAGTGTTTAGGATTGATACCCGTTGTTGCCGGTGATTTGCTAATAATAGAATTATTTGTTCGATAATTCTTCACAGTCTTCGATATTTTTATACTTCCCGTCTCTTATACATGTAAATATGGTGAATTTTTATTTCAGGCCTCCCTTATAACCCCCCTCCCGTTCGAACCTAAAAATTTTAATATAACTTATAATCATGGAAGAATTAATGCTAATTGACATACCGAGTTTTGTTAAGTTCGGTTCAGCCGTTAGTGCCTGCTAAAGTTTTAACGTATAACTCATTTATACTTAGGTATACGACAAAAGTGTATATAACAAAAGTTACTCCAAATAATAAAATAAACAACTTTTGTTATGTTTATATTTGCGGAAAAACCAATAGGAAACGAAATATCGCTATTTTTAATTTCAGGCTTCCATTATAACCCCCACTCCTTCCCGTCCATAGAAATGTTGGTATGGCTTATTATAATGAAGGTCTCACTGCTAATACACATACCGAGTTTTATTTAGTTCGGTTGAGTCTTTTTTGGCAAATAATATTGTTGACTCCCGCTATAATTTTTATCGTATAACGCATTTAAACTTCGGTATACGACAAAAGTGTATATAACAAAAGTTACTCTAAATAACAAAATAAACAACTTTTTTTATGTGCATATGTTCCGAAAAACCAATAGAAAGCGAAATATCGCTATTTTTAATTTCATGCTTCCCTTATAACCCCCACTCCTGTTCGTCTCAGAGAAAATTAATATAGCCTAAAGTCTAAGTTGGGTTAGTAGTAATATACATACCAAGTTTCATAAAATTCGGTTCAGCCGTTTATGCGTGAAAAGGTAACAAAAGAAACAAACAAACATACACGAAAGAAACAAAATGCAGATATGGTGTCTATGACATGTGAAACGAAAAGTTATCGTGAAATTTCGCGAAAAAAATCAATGTACAGACAGAGGTTACAATTTTATATATATATATATATATATATATATATATATATATATACACCAAGTTTCATAAAATTTGATTCAGTAGTTTCGGCGTGAAAATGTAACCAACAAACAGACACCAAAGCCAAAAATTGTTGATATCACTTCAATTCTATATAAAAATAGTATCGTGAAATTTTGAAAAAAAAAATTAAAAATTTTATATATATATATATATATATATATATATATATATATATATATATAATCATGGAAGGAACTACACCTTACTAAAACTCTGATTAGTTGTTCTAAGGACTTCTTTTCTTGCAAATTTGTGGTTGCATAAAATGTTTGTTACATTCAATTTTAGTATTAGAAAACCTGTATATGAACTACTTGTTCTGTGATTATGCTTTGTGTTTCATTGAATTTATTGGTTTTACAGTGTGAAACTATAAAGAATGAAGGTCAGTTACTATCTTTGGCATCAACAGTATGCAGATGTTATAAGAGATCACTTGATTTAGAACCTAATCAGAGTGCCTTGTGGATTGAAAGAGGCACATTTTCTTATACTATCCATTCATTTTGTTCAAATGTTCTTAAAAAAGTAAGTAATATAATAATTTTTTTTCTTTTATTTTTTTGAATACTTGTTGTAACTTGCAATTTTGTTTTATTTAGGAACAAAACTTAAGCATAGAAATGTACCATACTTTAGAACAACAAAAGGAAACTATGTTGGAGGCTGCCTATCAATGTTTTTTGTCTGCTAATAAGGTTTGATTTTCATTTTCTCAAGCACATTTAATTTCATTGCAATATTACCTATTTCCTTGGATTTAGTAAATCAACAAGATTATTTGCTTATTTGTATTCTTCCTTGGCCAAAGTTTCGCCTTAGTAAGTCGTATCAGTCTGTTATTAAAACTCATTTTTAGGAATAAGTGCATTTTGATATCAAAAAACCATTTGACATTTGAAAATGTGGCATAAGGATTTCTAACGAAGTGATTCAAACGTTGGCATTTCTTTAATAATAAGATTTGTAACAACCACTAAATAGTATTTACCTTATCCTTATTATTCCTAAAATTTTAAAAAGACTATTTTTTAATACAAAGTGATACAACCCATGAAGTAGAGGGGTGTATAAGAGCGCGTATAAGCCATGGTGGCTTAAACAATTGAAAAAAGGATATTTTGCTTTTTGTTTGAAAACAAATATTGCAATGGATGCCATAAATCTATTGATTCAAAAGAGACACTGAAAGGATGTTTAAAAAATGATCTATGCACAAGCATGCAGAAACTGCTCATGCAATTTTCTATAAAATTGAACAAAAAAAAAATACTTAGGACTTAGCATTAATGGACTTGAGTGTTATTAGGCCTTCTAATTAAAACATACTATTTTTCCCTATTTAGATATGGCATGATTTTAGTGGAAGAGACATTCATGATGAAAGATGGCTGCATCACTATATGTTTGGTAAAATTTCAAGAAAGAAAGATGAGGATCCAACAATTTATATTAATCACTATTTAAAGGTAACTGACTTTTTTCAATTCTAACTAATTTCCAACTCTCTCTGTCATCTACTTGGAAGATTTGGAAAAGTGTAAAATCTGAAATAGTGGTGTAGATGTAAATTTTTCCCTTATTATATGTCTGATTGGAAATGGCATATAACAAACTAAAAAATTAATGGAATGTTTCACAAAATATTTTATATATTCATTACAAGGGTTATTGAACTTATGAGGGTCTCTGAATAATACTTCTTTCATTCCAAAACTTTATTTACTAACTGCCCTACATGTTTATGATCTCCTCTTAACCTTCTCTACAGTGGCCTTTGTCTTTACTGGATCAGAAGAACTATTAAGAGGTTTTTTTCATTTTCAGATTTTACTAAACGCTCACCCTCTTCTCATATCCTGTCTTTAATAGACAAACTGTCTTTAAAAACTTTAAAAGAATCAGTGAATTTTCGAAACTTCAAATTGAAAAATTCACCGATGTAAACTCATTTTAGAATTTGATTTTTTGCAAGAATCCGTCATAAAAAATAGGGCATTCCATTAGAAATTCCCAAATTATGGTTGCTGGAGAAGGTTAGGAGGTTGAATATGGAGGTTAGGAGGATTCTTGAGGGGTGCTAATTATGGCACATTAAGTTTCAGCCTTCTATTAAAATAATTGGAGATTTTAAGGGGGTGGCACGGGAACTTGGGACACCCTGTTGTGTGTGTGTATTATATATATATATATATATATATATATATATATATATATAATCAATCTTATTGCAAATTTAATTCTCTATAAATATAGTCATCTACATATACTCTCTATCATGAATATTAAACGAGATATTTGGATTTTTTAGTTTTCAATCCTCTACAAACTCCCACTAATACTCATGTCATATTAACAATAAGCCATTTTATCTTGAACCACTTTATTCAAAGCTTAAATACAAAATACTGTTTTCATTGAACTTTTACTGTGTGAGATATGTATAAATATTTTTGGTGACTCCATCATTTAAGATTTTACGTTTTAAACTATATGATTTTTATTTGATCATCACCATTTTACCATTTCATGGAAAAGTAAAGATTATTGGGTGTTTGAATTAACTCAAAGCAAATCTTCTCAAAAATTGAGGTTTAGTTTTATAAAAATAGATTTAAATATATAACTCAAACAATTGATTAGCCACTACCTTTTTCCATCTATCTGGCAGCATGCCTTTTCTGTGATAGGAGAATATTCTTTGTTAGAAGCAATCCAAGTATTGACTCATGATTCGCAATCTTCATAACAAGCGAAGCATTGCTCTGGTGGGCCATGGGCCATTGATGGTGGTAATCAGTTGAAGGATTGTCTGGAGAATATATAGTGGGGTAGAACCTCACATTTGGTTGTTTCAAAGTACATTTTCAGAGGGTTTCCTTCAGTCAATATGCCCTAACCAAGATAGTCTGCCGTTCTTAATTGAATAGTTGTGAGGTTTACCTTTAAGCTCCATTTGTTCATCTAGGGTCTTGTAGAATCCGTTGTTGGAAGAAGCTAGTGAAGAGTCCAGAACTTTATCAAAATTGGTTGATTTTATTTATGAAAATGATTTATATTTCTTTCATTCAATTTTCTACTGTTTATTTTGCACTTACTGCTCTTAATATATGTACAGTTCCATTTATTATTGTTATTGTTTATTATCATTATATAGAAACTATATGTTTACGCTTTAATTTTTCAGTCAGCTGCCCTTCTTCATGAAATCGGGGCTAATTATCCTTACCTTATAACCTATAATAGTCCTCAACCATTGGCTGTAGAAGCTTTAGAGGTTTGTTACATTTATTTTGAATTTATATTATATAACTTTTATTTTAAAGTGAGGCAATGTTTCTGTCATGCGTTAATTTTTTTGAGGTGATTGATTGATGAAATCCATTAAGTAAATATTGATTTTTTAAATATTATTTTCAATTGATTCAGTTCTCAATTTTTTTTTATTTAGATATTTGTTTTTCATAACTAACAACTCAGTTCTATTTTATGTTTTAATTCAATTTATTTATTTTTTTAGCTATTTTACAGAGTTCATGTGTGCATAATGAAAAGTTTAGATGAAGCCAGTGATAAAGAGCTTCCTATAACCACTATGGAAATTTTTAAACAAGCTGTTACTGTTTTGTCTCAAAGCCCTTTTGTTACTCAAGTCAGGGAGTATGTGAGGTCTGTACTTTATTTTTAAGGTTTCATTTTCCAAACTTTCTAAGTTAATTTATAAAGCAATATTATCTTTTGCAGGCAAGAAAAGCCCAAAAAAGTCATTCCAAGAAGGGCTAGCAGTACCAGTGAGGAGGTATATTCTCTTTTCATTCATTTAGAAGGTTTAACAATACTTCAAAAAATTTACAGCTCATTTATTTTTAGGAGCTACCAGTTTCTAAAGATGTCCAGGACATGATACAAGATATCCTTGGAAAAGTTGAAAGTGATCACAGTTCTTCTAATCCTTTGAAAAGAAAATTATCTACCATTGAAGAAGAACAGTCAGAAAATGTGACTCCTCCAGAAAAAAGTGGAGAAAACTCCACCGATGGAGATGTAACTGAAGCTGTCACAGCTGCTAGTGCTACAGACAAGGGAGCTACATCTAGTTCTACGAGTGAAACGGTTAAAGAGAAATCTCAGAAAAGTGGAGGAGAAAGTACTACTACAACTACTTCTGACTCTGTTTCCTCTTCTTCAGACTCTTCATCCGATTCCAGTTCTAGTTCAGATAGCTCAAGTTCTTCAAACAGTTCTTCATCAAGTTCAAGTTCATCTTCTTCTGATTCAGTATGAATAAGATCACTTAACTCTTTTTAGATATTAATGTATGGGAGTCTCCTGAGCAATTATGTTATAAATTGTTGAAAACTGGCAATTTTGGGGATTTATATAATAGGTCAAATACAAAAAAACTAGGGGTGTTTTTTTTTTTCGTTAGTCTTCACCCTATATAGATATGTCATTAAATAAAATAAGATATCTTTGGATCTATTTAGATCCTCTCAACTTTCATGCAGCATAGTCTTGATGCAGTATCTGTCAAAAATGGATTTATCTCCTGATATTTTAAAATTCTAGCTGTAGTTAATATATTTTTGGTCCTTTCTGTTTATGACACATACATAATATAAAAACTAAATTATATTTTAGCAGATTTCCCTTGGGGGAAGTCATCTATTGAGGTTGTACTCATGATGCAATTTTTGAAAAACTTTCCTCATATGTCCATTGATCCTACCCTGGGGATGGAGAAAATTGAGTCTGTTCAAAACTATATATATTTGTCTGTTAGCGCTCTAGCAATTGCAATTTTTGTTATATCATCATTTATGTTGTTACCAAGACATTTTTTGTAAAAATGAAGTTCAAGTTCGTTAACGAAATTGGACTAGGGGGAGGAGGGGTTTTGGGGGGAATTTCGAAAATTCTTAATATCTTTGTTATTATGTGTGGGATCAAATAAGTTTTTAGAACCAATCTTATTTCAAATGTAATGTTCCATTAATGTTGTTATGTGCGTTTTTTCACTATCTTGATTATTAATCAAGATATTTCCTTTTTTTAGTTTTCGGCCTTTAATAAACCCCCACTCCTACTCATGTCATATTAATAATAAGCTGTTATATTATGAAGCACTGTATTTGAAGCCTAAATAATATCGATCAAATATCGTTCTCATTGAACTTTTACATTTTGAGATAAAGCAAATACGTGACACAAATGGGAAATCTGCTTAGTTAATGTTGCACCTGCATGACAGACCTTTTAAGTATGATATTATACTGTTCTTCAAGCTGCATCGCTGGGAAAGGTTCAAAGTGCCTGTCTTCTGGCTATCTGCTCCAGAAGTGTTGGTTTCCTCCCTCCTGTGAACATTTGATGGCTCTCAAACAAGTTACATTTCCGTAAGGTTTTTTAAGAGTGCTGTTGGGGAGCCTATGTATGCCTGTGCTGCCCCTATATTCTGTCCAGTCACCCTACCATCTCATTGTAACTACCTGGTTGGCTGATTTGAGACCCAGCAAAACCTCTAAAAAATATAATTTGCCTCCTGAAGATGGCCGGAAAGCCATACAAAATTTACGTGAGGATGAAGGAAGCCTCAATCACCAGATAACCAGGAGGTAGAAACTATGGTATTGATTATTATTATTTATTAACGTCCACTTTTTGCAACTAAGGCTAATTGGGACGGGTTATCTACAGGTTACCACCCTATTGTATTGAAATAAACTTCTGAATATTCTATAAAGAGAGTTTTTTTAGCTGCTTTATATTAATGAATTTCTTTAACACCTCTGGTCCTGAGTAGTTGCATTTTTTTACTAGCTAAAATTGAAAATGCCTGTATTTAAATTAAAAGATAGTCAGTACCTGATTTCCTTTAAGGCTAGCTGGTGTTTAAAATATATCAAGAATGTCTGTTCAAAATTGCACATAGGAAATATAGCTTATGCATTCCATACATTTTTCAATAAGATCATATGTATTATACTTTCTAGTTTTATTGAACATTGCCAGGATTAGAACTATCCCTGTCTCAGAACTTATTCACAAGGAAGTTTTATGTTTTGGAGTACTATCCTTCTAAGTTGTTTTTTCTATTAATGGAAACCTGCCTCTATGGTCATCCACATTGTCATTCTGAGATCATCTTGGGTTCCTTCATAAGAGCAGATTATACTAAATATTTGGACTGATTTATATATTTGCACAATAATAGTTGATTTATATCATTTAAGAGCCTTGTGGGTTTAAAGCGTTGGCCTTAATCTCACATGGTAAACCTAGAGAGGCGAGTTTCATTCCCACCTGGGCAATAGGAATTTATTTAGTGGCATGCTCATTAAATAAAATCCTTGGTCCCGCCCCTGCTAGAAAAGGATGGAAACCGCCCCTAACTTGTAGATAATGTGTCCCAATTAGCAATAGTAGTAAAAAGTGGCCATTAACAAATAATAATATCTTTTAAAAACAAAATCTTCCCTTTGGCATTTAAATAATTAAACATCTACATAAATAGTTCAATATATTCTTCTATCTTAAACCCTTGGAAAGAATGTTTCTGATTACTGGGTGTAGTTCAAATTATGGAAATAGTGTAAACATGAAAGTACCACTTAACATCAATGTGGGTGAAGTATTTTTCTATCCTTCATCCTTTTTTTTTTTTTCAGAGTGGAACCGAGGATGGCCCACCTAGGAAAAAAACCAAAATAGAACCAGAATTAGCTGAAGTATCAGAAGAAGGTGGTTAGTACTTAAGAATTTATTATAAAGAAGGTCATATGTTCCGTACATATTTATGAAACTATACATTTTAATTGGTACTTTGATTTTGTAGTTCCAAAAAAGATGTACATGATACTGCATTTGAGATTCCCATAAACATAATAATTCAAATCCAAGAAATAGTATATTCTTAGTTGCAAATTTCCTTCATTTCTGTTAATAAATAATTCAATTTCTAGTTTCAGAACGTGACTGGCTTTATAAAAAGTGTGTTGCTGCTTTAGAACTATGTAAAAAACGATTTCCAGAACATTATAAATCAACTTATCATTTGGCACATTTTTATTTTAAATCTAAAGCATTTAAGGATATTGAAAAAGTAAGGGAACTCTTACTTGGCTCAAATGGATTATTTGCTGAAAGAAAAATTGCAAACTTTTTCAATGTAAGTATAGTTTACCCCTTTGAATTTTAATCATTTTTATTCAATAAAAATAATATGATAGTCAACAAAAAAATAATCCATCAAATATTTCTTAATCCCAAATTACTCTTGGAAACTCTCTTGATAATATTCTGTAAATTTCATGCATATATTACCTTTTCTTGATTTATGAAGTTTGTTTGGTATTCAAGAGTGTCTCCATATCTAATTGTTGGATCTTTGACTTATGTCATCTTTCTTTTATTCTTTAAGGCGATGTTATCTGACTTGCGATTAGTGGCACACCACTCGTGGTTGATGCCCTGATATTCGCCTAGTATGACATACCATGGATGAATTCTAACCCCCACCTAAAGGGATAAAATTTGTTAAAAAATATTCATTTCTTGCTCATGTAGTGGCACTTGATTGAAAATGGATATTGTATGGCAACAGATCATGTACTGGTTACTAGATAAGAAGAAGTGAAGCCCATTCCACTTTCTGAAGATCAATGTAAAATATAAAAGCTGTAGTGACTGTTTAGTGATCCCCTGCTATTATCATCCACTATAGTTCCCTCAAAAGGCAGTCACTACCCACTTATACTGATAAAAGATTGACAATATTATATTTTAATACATTAAAAGCTGAAACATTTTTTTGGACTTTGATTTCGCAAATATGATCACAATCATCCAAATATGATAATGTGTGTGTGTCACAACATTGATTGTGATTTAAATTCCTTTTTAACAGCCTACCCAACTACCTACTAACAACCACCACTCATCACCCAACTGAATAACAATTAAATGTAATAAATTACTGGAATAAATACGCTCATTTACACAGAATTTTTCTTTAATGATAGTAATTACATGGTTTAATTATATTTTCCTATAGTATGTACAGATGTATACTGCATTCTCTTTATACTCATCAAGTCTTGGGACTGTGAGATAATAAAACTTATAAATTTTTAATTGTCTTTTATTAAGTCATTTCACCTTGCATGTTTTGTGGCTCCAATTTCTACCTTTCCAGAAGTTTAAATATGTAAAACAATCAAATAAATATCTCTAAAATCTCAAAATTCTAATTTTTCTTTAAAACTAATTTTTTAAATATATTTCATTAAAAATAACTTTATTTTATGAAACAAATAGGTCAATATCATGGATATTTCTTATGAATTTACTACATGAGATTATTTATATCCCTAATTTTGAAATGTTCAATGTACGTAATATCTAAGGACTATTGCAATATTTCTCAACCCTCTGGTCAGTCAAATGGTAAAATGGTGGTCACTTGGAGCATAGTTATCTCCAGTTTCTACAATAATGATTAGGGGAATTAAACTAATTTGTAATGATGTATGTTTAAAAATATAATAATAATATTTCAAAAAAATTCAAGAGAATATTTAAATAAATAATCCTTCCCACAGGTGGTGCATAAACTAAGCATATTTCGCACATGCTGGCATAATACTGGTGATATCATCACATATTCTCTATTTCTATCTAAAAAACTGATGATAATAAGGTTTGGGGAGGAGGGTTATTGAAAGCTGAAAACAAGAATGTACAAATAACTTGCTTAATACTTCAGTTATGAAAAAATGTGTACACCAACAGTTGTAGAGCATCAATAGCTTAACAAGATTGGTTCTTTAACATTTTGAGATACGACTCATAATAAAGAAGATATTGTGAATTTTCAAAGTCCCCTCTGTAAACCACCCCTATTCCACCCCCGATTTCAGCCATTAACTAATATGATCTTTAGTGTGTAATGATACACTTAAATATCGAGCATGGTATAGAAGAAATAAATATTTTCAATTCTCATCCGCAAAATCTTAATTGACACTACATATTTGCATGTATCTCACACAGCTAACGTTCAATAGAAAAAATATTTTGTATTTAAGCTTGGAATAATGTGGTTTCTGATATAACATTTTATTGCTAATATGACATGAGTTGGCATGGAGGTTTACTGAAGGCTGAAAACTAAACAATGCAAATACCTCCATTAATATTAAAGATAGAGAATAAATTTATATAACAATATTTATAGTAAATTTTATTTGTAATGAGATTACTTCTATACAATTTTTCGGCGTATAATAACGGAAATATTTCAAATTTTCGATATCGAGTTTGCATACGATCAAACAAGAATCGTAAATGCATAGGTGCTTGTGACTTCTATTAAAGAGAGTAAAACAACATGTTTAAAGTGTAGGTAACAGAAATACAATACAGCATAAATGAAACATGCAATATTAAACAAATATTTCTTTTTTAAATTTTGTATCCAAAATATCTTAGAGGAAAGATGTAGCATAAAACATACAATAAAGGAAAACATTCATATTAAAAATAAAAATATTTGTATCTAAAGGAACTGAAATGAAATTCCTGAATAATATTTTTGTAGCATTTACCTTTGAACTAAAAAAATTATTTCAACTCATATCATAAATAATCAATTCACATCAGCTGACATAACTTGCTTCAGCTAACGACCATTTACCATGTGACCTGCCAGAAAGGCTTGAGGCACATTGCAATAGTCCTTAGATTCAACGAGCAGCTGCTGTCTGGCCCTGACACCAAGACTGAATTGAGTATAATCCCTTATTTATTTAATTTCAAATGTACTTTTTAACATATCCTACTATTTAAATATGATAAATCTTTTATTGTAGGGTATATGGAGAATTCCAATTGGTGAGATAGATCGTCCTGGAAGTTTTGCTGCACATATGGGAAGGTCTATTCTCTTGCTTTTAGAATTTCTTCGTGAAACTAAAGATTATAATATGCTATTTGAGTTGGCTCTTCATTTAAAGATAACACCCGATGCTGATAAGTATGTTTGCCTCTATTGTTTTTCTCAAGTATGCCATAAACGATAATGGTTAATTAATATTAATGGACTATTTAGATTTTATAAAAAACATAAACAATATGATTATGGATTGTCCAGGTTCACTTTTAGTGATCATTAAAAATATTTAACTTCTAATAAATATACATGGAAAATTATAAATTGATAATAATAGATTTCAGGCAAACAATAATAAATTTTCAAAGAAATTATTGTTTGCTTTGTCATTGTAGCAGCTTGACCTGCTCTATAACAACCCTTAACCTAACCCCTACTAGCTGCCACGTGGTCTCAGTGACAGTATTGCCAGGAACTATTTAACCTAAAACAATTAATCTAATTTTAAGGTGGCTACACTGCGAGCAACCTCATAATATCCTGCCAGTTAGTGTGTAAAATTGACCCCTTACTCTCGCAGTTGTGTTTGTTGTGTTTTTGTGAACTCTGCTCCGAACCATTTTGTTGTTATCTATTCAAAGACCGATTGTTATTATTTATTGCATTTTGTGTTCTTCAATCTTTTATTTTTCGACCAGTTGTTTGTTTTTTTATAAATTATAGTGCCTTATTACTTTCAAGTTTTGTTATTGTACGTTATAAAAACCCGTACATTAAATCATCATACACTCAGATAGCAAAATAGTTTATACTAAACCTTAAGAGATATAATTGGTTAATACTATAAATGTTTTATATTTTAAAGACTTATTATTAGAAGGAATGAAACTTTTTATTAAAAATATTTGCTCAGAGTCCTTTTCTCCTCAGTTATTATGCATAAATTAAGCTCTTCATTCATTAGAAAAGCTATTTTATTTTCTGAATTACAATTTAAAAAGCAACAATAGATTAAGTTAGGATTAAAGTATTTTACACATTCTGACATGAAATTTTGTTTCATTTTAACAGAAAGTATGTTAGAGATAGTGAACGAGAGGAGCTAAGCAGAGAAGCTGCAACTTTGTGTGTACAAGTTCTCAGAAAAAAAATACCTGAAATGGAGAAAGAAGACCTGAATAAATTTATTTTGGAAGTCTATAATATGTATAAACGAGCTTCCAAAAATAACCTCCCAAAATTTAATAATGCCCTTACAGAAGCTTATGTAAAACTTAGTACTAATCAGGTATGTACAACTATCTTATTGTAGTATACATTTGTTTGATTATAAATTATTAGCCATTCATATATGAGAATTAGGTGTAAAGAGAGATTACGCTACAGCTCCCTCTCTGCCATCCGTCTCTATGAAAGAGTCATTTAGACTTTCCTTCCTTCTCCCTGACAACTCAGACAAACATTTTATATCAAACCTTAATCTTTTTTACCATGCTAAAGAAGACTGGCACGTAGGGGTGGCATAAACTGAGCAGATTTCCCACGCGAAGTTTTGCAATAGATTAATGTGCATACTGGTAACATCACCGTGAATATTAAGTGAATAAATACAAGTAGTAATGAGAAATCTTTCAGTCAATTTACAAGTTAATAATCTCTACAATGGAAAGCATCTGAATTGTAAAAAAACAAATCAGCTAACCTCGCAGAGCTGAATAGATAGATGGAAATATTCTAGACTGGAAAGAAAGGAATTAATGAAATATATCATATTCATTTTATTGAAAATTATTTACTATAGCTAGTGCTGTAATTTATAATGAATCAGAATAATTTTTATCTCAATCACTCAAAATTTAGTAATCCAAGAACAGAAAAAGGGGGGGTGGATCAACAAAACTTATTTGCATGTATCTCATAAAGAAAAAGTTCATTGAAAACAATGTTTGGTATTTAACCTTATAATGAAGTGGTTCATGATATAACAGCGTATTAATAATATGTCATTAGTAGGAGTGGGGGTTTACTGAAAGCGGAAAACTATAAAATCCAAATATTTCGGTTAGTATTAATGATACAGGACATATGTATAGAACATTTATAGATCATTCAATTTGTAATAAGATTGATTCTATACACTTTTTGATCTGATGTATACTAATGGAGATATTTTGAATTTACGAAATTTCCCCTCTTAATCCCCTTCCTCCCACTGAAATGCTATGAATGTGAATTTTGTAATAGAAATCCTTGTATAAAGGACAAGTAATCTCTTGAAATTGAAAGCACCATGTCTTCCTTTTATTTTAGTCTGTTTTTTTTATTATCACGGTAATTTCTTATTTTTAATACACATTTTATTTACTTTAACTTGATTATTGGATTTTGTTAATAATATTTCAATTGTATTTTTATTTAGAATAATTAATTTGCAATAAAAATATAAAATAATTATTAAACATTGATATGACCCTCCACTGTAAGCAATATCGAAAAATGGGGGGAGGAGTACAAGTAGAGAGAATTCTGAAAATATCCTCCCTCATTTCGGGGGTCCTTAGATGAGGAAAAAAAAGTCAATAAAATACCTAGTGTTAGAACGAAATAATAAACTATTATCATTTCACCAGGGACAAGTTGATTAAAGTAGTCAAAGTTTTTAAATTATGATAATATTACAATGGCAATATGAAAATTATAAATAAATTAATTATTCTTGTTTCAGAGTGGAAATGAAGGATCTTCTACTTTAGACAATGCAATTCGTTATTGTACTCAGCAAATTCAGTTAGAGCGCCAACAAGCTTCAACTCCACAACAATTTCAGTCTAATTCGTTATCATTACCTACTCCACCTCAGGCTCTTCCTACACAAGCACCGAGCCAGCCATTACAGCAACCTCAACTGGTACAGCATCAACAACAAAACCAGCCTCAACCTCAGCAGCAACCAGTTGTTGCAAATACACCTTCAAGTGGCACTGTTCCTTCCAACCTATCTAGTCCTGCTTCATCTCAAGAAGGCACTTCACTCCCAGCAGTTCAGGTATTAAACTAATAGTTTTGTTTGTAAATATATCAATGATTATATACAAGAGAACAAAGTTCAACCCAATGTTATTAAATATACCTTAAGAAGAAAAACAGTTTTTGGAGACCAGCTATAATTTTTAATGTCATAGGCTGTATCAAAGTGTATGGTAACAGACATCATATATTCCTTATGAGCCTGCCTCTAGATCAGCCAATTCATTAAAAAGTATATTTCTATTGGATGAAACCCCCATAAATGCTCTTTTGTAAACTTATAGAACAGTTTATGCAAGTTATGTTTTACTACGGGAGTCGGAGGGAGGGGGTTCATTGTTTTTTATAGCCTGAAATGAGCTTAAAGAATCGCTTATAATGATGTACGAACTTCCACAATTTCAAAAGTGTCTGGCATTTTTATATTCAAATTATTCAAACATTTTTGAAAATTGTGTTGGAAGGTAAGCTGTGAGTTGCTCTAGTTTCTACTTTAGGCTATCCACAGGAGTAGTATGAAAGGCTCCTATTGCCACTCTTATGCTGGCATTATAGATACTATCCAGCATTTTCAAAGCAGAAGGGCTACCAGAGCCATAGATCGGTGATCCGTAATCAATTAATGACCTCACTATTGCCCTATAAATTTTTAAATATATTTTTCTATCACAACCCATGAACAAGTTATAATTATAGAATAGGAGTGTGGGGTTCATTTTACAGTTTCATTTATTTTTTGTTAGCACCAATGCAAACATTTAGTTTTTCTTTCGAAGTTTTGAAACCAGTATGTCTACATCATTCTTCCAAATTTTCTATTGAGCTTCAAAGTTTAATTTTCACGATGGCCATTGTTTTTCAAAGTATATAGCATCATCTGTGATCAAGGAATATTTTACGCCAGGTTGAAGATTATGTATCATTTATTACTATTTTAAAGATCATGACAATGAATGTAAATGCCTGAGGGGTCCATTTTCTAATAAATAGATTTCAGATGCGTGTCTTGGTAATTTTAATTGAAATCTTCTATTATTTAAAAATTTGCTTATAAATTTTACTATCCTTTCTTTTTAAACTGTGTTTCACAAGTTGGGCAATGACCCTATTACTCTACATTGTATCATTCAAAAGAAATGGTGACTTAGCTTTTTTCTTCTTAGCGAAAGCTTTTGGAACATCATGATGAAGAATAACTTGGTTGATAGGCAAGTAGGGTTTTCGGGGGAGTGATAGTCGGTTTATTAGTTTAGGTTTATTCATGTATTAGACTAGCCGAGCATTGATAACTTTTTCCAACACTTTTGAAAGACATGATATGAGAGATTTAGATCCCTTACTGTTTCAAGATGGAAATTATCGTATGCAATTTCTACCTATCGAGAAACTCCTTTTCACCAAATATTGCAATAGAGGGATAATTGTAAATAATTTGATATGGACTTTTTTTTTTTTTTTTAATTTGTTCATTGTTAGGGGAGAATTTATTTCTTTGTTAATGTCATAGTCTATGATAAGTGTTTTCCCTTCTATTTTTTTTTTTATTTTTTTTTTAAAAGCTTGCAATTCAAGGGGGGTTTTCTGGTTTTTATGTTTACGTCTACTTTATGCTACTATAGCTAATCGGGATGGGTTATCTACAGCTTACCACTCTTTTCTAACCAGGGTGGGCCTAAGGAGTTTATTTAATGAGTCCATCACTAAATAAATTTCTACTGCCCAGGGCAGGAATCGAACCCACCACTCTAGGTCTACAACTTACCATTGTAGAAGGTTCTGCTCTGATTGTTATTAATAGTCACACAGCATTTCTCTTAAACCTGTAATTTAAGAGATCCAAAATGTGAGGGCCTTGAAATATTTTTATTGAACTCAATATTGTAATAGACCCCCCACCACCCTATCTTCACCCCATTAGAGACCATTTTTGAAAATTTCACAGCTTTCGGCTAAAATCTTTTAGTTCCTTTATTTTGTTAAGTAAATGAGAATTCTATATAAACCACTTTTATTTCATTTTTTTGCTGGAAGTAATATAAAATATAATATCAACTTTATTCCATTATACAAGAATACAGGCTTTTAATTTATATAAGAAGATGCAAGGCAATGTATGTCTGAAGTTTATGGACGGGACAAGTTAGTTTAGTCACAATCTTCCCACATCCAATGTCACCACTATGAAACATATTATAATGAATTTATATATTTCTACTTTGCTGAATTTTATAAATCAACAATATGATTAATAGATGCCATCAAGGAAAATGTTGATGAAAAGGGCATTGTTGTTTGTTTTTAGCAGATTTCCCTTGAGGGTTTGTCAGCTATTTATGTGATGCATCAATATTACAATACATAAGTTAAATACCATTTTTGGTTCAATTGGAGCGCATTTTTTTTTGTTTCAGCCACCCACTGTGATTAGTATGCCACGTCGTGGTGCTCGTGCTGGAACATCAAGGAAGCCTCGAGGACGTCCTCCAGGCTCCAGCTCTTCAGGCGTTCCTCGATTACCTCGTGGAATGACAGTTTCTTCATTTGTCTCGTATCAAACTGAACTTCTTCGTCATTACTCCCAACAAAATGCTGAACTTTCACGACAATTAGCAGCCCAATCCGCAACTGCACAGGGCCAAACAAGTACTTCATCAACAGGAGGTTCAGTTTTGAAGGATCGACCAAGTTTGTCCATTACACCTCTGAAACCTGCTTCAAACCCTATAAAACCACCTTCAGCAACTAGCCCAGTCAAACAAATTCCACCTCCAAGTTCTTCACCTATTTCAGTTTCTGTTAGCAGGAAAATTAACCCACCATATAAACCACGTAAAACAAATCCTCCCTCACCAGTTCCTGCAACTCAGTGGATTCCTTCTGGACAACCATTCCGGCCACCAAGTATAAGTATCCAACCAATCCCTTCTGTTCAACCTTCTATTCCTAAAACGACCACCCAAGAAGTTAGCCTGCAACATAAAATCTTGTCTGCAAAAAAAATAGTTTCTACTTCTACAACTCCTTCACCCACACCTTCTAATTCTTCAGCAACTTCAGTGGTAAACACTTCTTCTCCAGTACCTCTGCCATCAAATATTTTATCTATTACTCCCAACACTATTCCAACTCCAAGTTCTCTTACAATAACTCCTAATTCTGTATCAATGACATCACCATCTGTTTCAATTACTCCAACATCTGTGTCTGCCACTACTCCTATATCAATTACTCCCTCGACAGCAATAGCCCCCTCCCAAATTTCATTTGATAAAACTCATACAAAAAAGCCACCTGAACTACCTTTTCATCCTTCTAATGAACTTACTGTCAGACAGATAACACCTAAGCCCAAATCAGCATTTAGCATTCGTTCTCAGCCTTCTGTGCCTCGAAAAGACATAGTTAACTCAATCAGTATTATACCAACTACTAGTCAACAAAAAGTTATACCTTCTCGATCACATGGATCTGATGAAAAAATTAAATTGCCTAATAAGGTTCCCAGTATTGATAGTAGTGTTGCTGATGCATTAAGGAACTTTGGTAGTAGCATAACAATAACAGCCACTAACAAAAAACCAACTATAGTTCAAGATGAAATGTCGATTATTCCTGTTCAGCAACCAAAATCTAAAAATTCTAAAGACCCTTGTGAAGTAATTGTTCTTGATGATTAGGTTGTTTATGTATATTGCTTGCTTATTTATTATCTGCTAATGTTTAAATGATATGTATATATTGAACTTTTTCATTAAATAGTTAATTCTTAGTATCTAAACATATTCATCATATTTTCTTAAACATCTAAGATTAAATAGCAAACATATCACAAATTATATTGAAACACAACTGTAAAGAAGACCTGTTCTTAATAAGTTGTAAGATTTCATAGATTATTAGAAGAAAAGAGTTTGGTAAATAGATACCTAATTCTATTTAAATATTGCTTATTTATAACATTAATAAACAACAATTTACTATCATTCAGTCTTATTCTTCCAAGCAAAATTATTTCCTAAATAGCCTTTTTAAAACGATCTACTGATGAGCATTTGCTATTGTTAGTTAATATTTTCATAATGCTCACTCCTATTTATTATCAATACGTTCTCAATTTATTTAACGAATGATCGTTAAAGTGGTGACCAACCCATGTTAATGCGAGAAGATGCTCAAGCTCGACATTGGTCTCAGGTGCATCATTCAGTAGACCTTCGTAGTAGCTGATGTTGGTCGTCCCATACAGCACAAACTTTCCCAATTACTACAAGCTCTCTGTGGCCAGCACACTGGTCTCAAGACGATAGGGAGATTCTCCACTGTCTCAGCATCTTCAATTTCCATCATCCCTAACAGTTGTCCTTAGGCCCAGATACTACAGGATTTCCCAAGCTGATATCAGTCCCCGGAACAGAGTCCAGGCTGCATTGTGAGACCTAGACAGCAACTGTATGACCGTATGTCCCTCTAGAGGCACTCCACTTTTGACCAGCCTGAGCCATCCCGGCATCAAGGCGACAAGGAAACTCATTCCTAATGCTCTTTTTGGCCTGAGATGAGCTCCGACTTAGGCACCTGTGCGAAGTCCTGTGTCTCCGTCAACGAAGTCAAGTCAGTCTACCTCATGAAGGAACACAGCTGGGACACCATAGTGCCGCATCAAGTTCCCCAGGAACCTCCAGAGCCACAGACAAGCAAGCAGCCCCCCAAAAATCCTAGCACCGATCCACAGCCCACCAGAAGTGGCAAGACACTCCCTGCAACATCTGATGGATACACAGCTAGGTCCGGCCGTCTAGTGAAGGTGTCAGTTTTTCATCAGTGACTCCATCCCGACCAGGGGGAGTGCAATAGCGGCAGCATTCATTATCATGACAACAAATGCCAACCAGCTGTGAACAACAGAAAGTTGTGAAGGCTAGTTTTTTCTTCTTTTCACTCAAGTTAGAGTTCCTTATTTTTACGTGTTTAAAATGTGTATATTTTGCAATTAACTAAAAAAACTGTGTTATTTTTTTACATTTTCATTTATTTAACGAATGAACGTTAAAACTACAAACTAGTACTCTAGCGCATAGACTAACTCCTTCGGCCTGAAATATTTTACGGCATTTGGTCTTCCTTCTTCCACCGATTTCCTCTTGTTCTCTTTCATATTCTTGTATGCTTCTTTTTGTTCCGGTCATAGAAAATCCATCTGACACCTGAGTCTCCTCCCCATAAATATTTCTGCTGGAGAAAGACCTGTGGACAAGTGAAGTGTTGCCCAGTATTTAAAAAGAAAATTATTCAAATTATCTGCAAAACTGCTTTAACTCACTAGATGATAATAAGTACCATTATCGGTAACTAAGGCCTTGGGTATGTCAAAATGTGAAATCCATGCCATTATATTTTTAATAATGACTTGTTGAGTATAGTTTTAAAATTTCCACCCAACCTTGAATGGGCATCAACAGCTATCAAAAAAGTCCTCGCAAGAAAGGTCCCGCCAGGTCTAGATGTACAGGATCATATTTCTGTAGTCTCTGGCCAACTGCTACATTTCCTTCCTGGTTCTTTTTCCTCATACCGATTACAGACAGAAATGGCCTTATCCTACCAAGGCCACCATACTCTTTCTCTAGCTTTCAGTTTTACTATTCCCATGTAAGTCTCATGCAAATCACGCAAAACAAGAGTTCGGTATTATGAGAAATCACCGTTCGCAAACCCCACAGGATGCTGCCTTCATGAACTGTTAGTTGACCATTTTTACTCTTGTACACTGTAAATTCTGGTGAAGTATCAGTGAGCCAACCTTCGACAATGTATTTTCTAGCTTATATACATTGATACAACCTACTGATGCCCATAGTCTTCATTATCAAATTATTCTCCTTCAATGGGTAAATGACTTAACTCAAAAAGTTTACCAAATTTCTTCGTCGAAATATACTCAATCTTGAATGTAAAATTGGTCAAGAACAATGCACATCTTTGTAGCCTACAGGAAGTTGTACTTGGTACTCCTCTCATTGATCCAAAAAGAGACAATAATAGACGGTGATCTGTCTGAAGCGAAAATTCCCGTCCCTACAGATAAATTCTAAATTTTTGAACTTAAAAAAAGATCGCCAGTGCTTCCCGTTCTATCTTTGAATATTGTTTTTCTGTGGATGTGTTTTTGATACATACGCAACAGGTCGATCCTGATCATCGGAATATCTATGAAATATTGCACACCCTAAATCTGTTGTAAACGCATCAGCTGCAACAACAATTGGCATCTCATCTGAATATGGCACTAACACCGGGGCAGATACAAGACAGTTTTTTATTTCTTTTACCGCATTCTCACAATCTTGATTCCATTCCCATCGAACCCCTTTCTTTCTAAGAAGAGCATTTAGGGGTGAGCAAAATTAGGAAGCTCGTGTGTGTTTAATTTTGCAATCCAAAAGAACTCTAATAAACAACGTTTATTACTGATTTTGGTAATAAAGCGTAACAATATATAGTTTCATTGTTACCTTGGGGAACACTGTACTCAATGACTTGTTAACCAAGTTCAGGTCTCTGATACTGCCAAGTATGTTGGATTACTCTCATTTCTAACAGCCTCCAACTCGTGTATATTAGCAGATTTCCCTTAAGGGAAATCAGCTATTGAGGCCGTACTCATGACGCGATTTTCGAAAAATTTCTTCAAATGTCCATCGATCCTACCCAGGAGATGACGAAAATGAGGTACGTTCAAAATTATATATATATATATATATATATATATATATATATATATATATATATATATATATATATATATATAAAATTGTAACCTCTGTCTGTACATTGATTTTTTTCGCGAAATTTCACGATAACTTTTCGTTTCACATGTCATAGACACCATATCTGCATTTTGTTTCTTTCGTGTATGTTTGTTTGTTTGTTTGTTTGTTTGTTTGTTTGTTACCTTTTCACGCTTAAACGGCTGAACCGAATTTTATGAAACTTGGTATGTATATTACTACTAACCCAACTTAGACTTTAGGCTATATTAATTTTCTCTGAGACGAACAGGAGTGGGGGTTATAAGGGAAGCCTGAAATTAAAAATAGTGATATTTCGTTTTCTATTGGTTTTTCGGCAAATATGCACATAACAAAAGTTGTTTACTTTGTTATTTAGAGTAACTTTTGTTATATACACTTTTGTCGTATACCGAACTTTAAATGCGTTATACGCTAAAAACTATAGCGGGAGTCAACAATATTATTTGCCAAAAAAGACTCAACCGAACTAAATAAAACTCGGTATGTGTATTAGCAGTGAGGTCTTCATTATAATAAGCCATACCAACATTTCTATGGACGGGCAGGAGTAGGGGTTATAAGGAAAGCATGAAATTAAAAATAGCGATATTTCGTTTCCTATTGGTTTTTCCGCAAATATAGACGTATCAAAAGTTGTTTATTTTGTTATTTAGAGTAACTTTTATTATATGCACTTTTGCCGTATACGGAAGTATAAATGAGTTATACGCTAAAAACTATTGCGGGAGTCCACAATTTTATTTGGCACAAAAGACTCAACCGAACTAAATCAAACTCGCTATGTGAATTAATACTAACGTTTTCCTTATATTAAGCCATACTAACATTTCTAGGGACGGGCAGGAGTGGGGGTTATAAGGGAAGCCTGAAATTAAAAATAGCGATATTTTGTTTCCTATTGCTTTTTCGGCAAATATGCACATAACAAAAGTTGTTTATTTTTTTATTTAGAGTAACGTTTGTTATATGCACTTTTGCCGTATACCTAAGTATAAATGAGTTATACGTTAAAACTTTAGCGGGCACTAACGGCTGAACCGAACTTAAGAAAACTCGGTATGTCAATTAGCATTAATTCTTCCATGATTATAAGTTATATTAAAATTCTTAGGTCGAACGGGAGGGGGGTTATAAGGGAGGCGTGAAATAAAAATTCACCATATTTACATGTATGAGACGGGAAATATAAAAATATCGAAGACTGTGAAGAATTATGGAACAAATAATTCTATTATTAGCAAATCACCGGCAACGACGGGTATCAATCCTAAACACTGGGACGGGTAAATGTCAAAATATTGTGCAATGTAAAGCCTGCTAAAAAATACCATCACCATTCAGCCTCAAATGAATTCCCGGGCGAAGCAGGGTATCTGAGCTAGTATATATATATATGGCTGAAATCGGACCAGAGGGAGTGGGGATTTTCGAAATATCTCCGTTATTATGCATCGGATCGAAAAATTGCATAGAACCAATCTTATTGCAAATTAAATGTACTATAAATGTTGTTTTACACATTTATTCTCTATCTTGAATATTAACCGAGATATTTGCATTTTTATGAAGTCTGTGGTCGGGTATAGTTCGGATTATGTCGGCCATTTACGTCATTTCTCGGCTCAGGTGGAAGCTTCTTCTAAACTTACCTCTCGTTTCTAACCTTACTTTACCTTCGTTACTTTGTGAGATATAAGCAAATACGTTCTGCTCATCCCCCCCCCCCTTTCTTTATTTCTTGGACTACTAAAATTTGAGTTATTAAACTAGAAATTATTCTTACAATTCAGAAGCCGTTTCAAATGGGAATTTATTAAAATTAACTGAAAGATTTCTCATTACCGTTTGTATTTACTCACGATGTTGTTGTGTTACCAGTATGCAGATTTCTCTATTGTAAAACTTCACATGGGAAATCTCCTTAGTTTACGCAGCCCCTGCGTGACGGACTTTTTTTATTCGGTTTGAAATTTCTTGTAATGTCTTGTCCCCCTTCGTTTACATTTTGCACACTAGGGATTTTTAAGTTTACAGAATTGTTTTACGTGTGGGCCTCCACATATGTAACAAGAGCCAAAACAACTATAATCTGTGATTGTGGAGGTTTTGCTGAGGCTTGAGTTATTGACGTTAAAGTGTTTGTTAATTCCAATAATTCATTAAAGGATACGTAATCATTCTTTAATAAACTTGACTTTAAATCATTAAGGCCCATAACAAAAGCAGATATCAAAGTCTGTTGATAAACTTTTTCTGGAAACATACACCCATTTGTATGTGATCCCAATAACTTGTAGGTGATCCTGTTCTCTGTTCAGAACAATTTTACTCTTTCGGCTATTACTACTTTCTTAACTATGTAATTGGCTAACAGAACTTTATACAGTTCATCCTTCAAAAATTCGTCTAAAGGCTTTGGTTTGCATAAGTTTAACAAATTCCTAAGTACTGATGTGTCTAAACATTCAATAAACCAAGAATTTTTAGTATCCTCCAACTTATATTACAGAACTTGAAGTACCATACCTCAATGTCCATATTCTGCGGATTCAACTTCTCCCATAACCTCTCTTCCGACACCACGTGGTTTTGCTCATCTTCTTCTTCAAGGCTAAAGTCAGTTTTACCTCAACCTTTCTCCGCTATGGTTCCAATTACCCCGTCGTAACTGTTATGTTTACAAATAACGTATTTATAATAGAATAGTTACGAACGAATGTAGACCATAAATAGTTTAACCAGATTCATTCTATAATATTTTATGATTTGATTTATTACAATGGAGATATTTTGAATTTTCTAATTCCTCCTCTATTCCCGATATGATTTCAACCAATAACAAATATGATCTTTAGAGTGGCTGAAACGGTTACATATTGAGTATAGAATACATTAAACATTTTCGAGGCAAGAATGAAAAATATTGAAAAGTTACAACATAGGCTATATGAAAATTCGAATTATCAAATAGGGGGGGGGGTGTTACTTTTGTGTGAAAACACATTATGTTTAGAATAACGATTTCGGTCCTGAAATGTCATTCACTTTTAGCAGATTTCCCTTGAGGTAAATCAGCTATTGAGGTCGTACTCAAGATGCGATTTTCTAAATTTTTCTTCAAATGTCCATGAGTCCTACCCAGGAGATGACTAAAATGAGGTCTGTTCAAAACTGTATGTATATATATATATATATATATATATATATATATATATATATATACTAGCTAAGGTACCCGGTGATGCCCGGGAAATCATTCTTGACTGACTAATGATGGTATTTTGATAGTAAGACTTCAATGTGTACAATTACACTTCCCTCCACGACGCACACTGGAGCGATCCTTCAGTAATGTTGGACATTGGGAGAAAAAATAAAAGTTTTAATTTGGGATTTTGATTGTATTCTTAGTACCACATAAACCCTTTTCAATTGAGCAGATTGATTTTTAACCATATTATGGCAATGGTTTTTACATAATGCCTGGTTATAATTGCTATGTTAAAAAAAGCCTTGGCTTATTAAATTCGACGTGAACTCTTATTTCATTTTATAAATTATTGTTGCTTCCAGTACACATTAAGGGTATTATAACAAATCAAAAACTGGCACAAAAGGTTTTTAAAATTTCTCTAATTTTTTTTTTTTTTTTTTTTTACATCGAGCTGAAAATAATTTTATTTAATTGAATTCGCAAATCGCTTGTATTTGCCTGAAAAAATACCACTTGGCATGCTTTTAGGAGTATATTGTCTTATTTACAACGTCGTCAGATCTTGCCTAAACTTGCCTATTCGTTAAATATTTTACTTTTAGTGTTAACACTTTCGGTGCGGGAGACGTACGGGGTGTGGCTATTAAATAACGAGACTGACGCTGCTACAGAAGAAGTGCGCATGCGTCAAACGCCAGCAACTAACAGCTGTTATCGTGAAGCTTCCTCTTTCGAATATAGTGCCTCTCGCTTCTGTAAACAAATCAGTACAGCCGTAGCCTTCGTTCGCATTAGAGTTGTTTTTTTGTTTCGCCGGAAAAATGTTAAGTGTAACAGTAGAGCAACGAATTGTTGTGAAATTTCATGTGAAACTTGGAAAAACCGCTACTGAAACTTATAATTTATTGAAAGAAGTGTATGGCAATGAATGTTTATCGCGTGCACGTGTTTTTGAGTGGTTTAAGCGTTTTCAAGATGGCCGAGAAGACGTTCAAGATGATTCACGCCCGGGTCGCCCTTCCACGTCGAAAACGAATGACAATATCGAAAAAATCGGTAATCTGATTCGATCTGACCGTCGGTTAAGTATTCGTGCGATTGCTGAAACTGTACGAATTGATAAAGAATCCGTACGGCAAATATTACATAACAATTTTAACATGCAAAAAGTGTGTGCCAATATGGTGCCTAAAATTCTCACATTTGAACAACTGGAAGCTCGCAAAAATGTTGTACTGACACTTTGAATGCCATTGAAAATGACCCAAACTTACTGGAAAGGATAATAACATGTGACGAATCATGGTTTTTTATGTATGATCCTGAAACAAAGCGTCAATCCATGCACTGGAAGAGCCCATCTTCACCGAGAGCCAACAAAGCCCGAATGAGCAAATCAAAATTCAAAGCAATGTTGATTGTTTTTTTTCGATATTCATGGGATTGTGAACCTTCACTGGGTTTTCTGAAGGTCAAACGATTAATCAACATTACTACCTTCACGTTCTTGCTGAACTCCGCGAAAGAATAAGGAAAAAACGACCTGAATTGTGGAAGGGCAAGTCATAGGTTCTCCACCAAGACAATGCGCCGGCTTATTCCGCATTGTCTGTTAAGAGGTTTCTAGCCAAATTCAGCATCCCAGTGTGAGACCATCCCCCTTATTCGCCGGATCTTGCGCCGTGCGACTTCTCTCTGTTTCCTAAGGTGAAATCTGCATTAAAAGGAACAAGATTTGAGTCTGTTGAAGCTGTGAAAGAGAAAGCGGCACGCGTCCTGACAGAGAAAGACTTCCAGCACTGTTTCGAACAATGGAAGATTCGCATGGAGCGTTGTAGGGATAAAGGAGGGGTGTATAATATAAATCTTCTATATTATAGAAGGTGATAATAAGTAAAAATGTATGAAATAAAAATAAAATGTTTTACAGCGTCAGTCTCGTTATTTAATAGCCACACCCCGTATTATACCTTCCGCGGAACTTTCCCAACTACATACGGTGTAAAACGCCTCCTCTACGCAATTGACACCGCCATTCACGTTCGAAGAAATAGTTAAATACGTGTTTTTCTTGTCTAAATATTTTTACTGTCCTTTTAAAAAGGTCCAAGGTGTCTGTCATAAAGTGAACTCCGTTTAAAGTTAGCATTATTGATTAAAAGAATAAATGTAATTAAAGCAAATTCATTTATCGTATTCTTCAGAGCCTAACCATAAATACTTCCGCGCATACAGAGAATCTTTTTCAAGAAAATTTTCATGGACGGCTACCAACAGAGATATCCTGAATAATTTGTTAATTAATTCAAACCCTTTAATATCACATTTAAGGCCAACAATAACAACGATAGCGATCGCTTAGAAACAATATCTACGGAAGTAAAAGAACTTCTAATTGAAAAATAAAAATCATTTGAAATTTTAGAAATGTTAGATATTCTTCCAGCTTACAAATTCTCATTATTAAATTAAATACATAGATTTTTTTTTTTTAATTTTTATTCTAGATATATTTTTGTTTACAATTTTAGTATTGCGTATGTGAACTTCAATTTATTATTATTATTATTATTTATTAACGTCCACTTTTTGCAACTTAGGCTAATCGGGACGGGTTATCTACAGGTTACCACCCTTTTCTAGCCAGGGGTGGGATTTTAGGACGTTATTTAATGAATTTCGTCACTAAATAATTTCCTTTGCCCAGGCAAGAATCGAACTCGCCACTCTAGGTTTACCATGTGAGATAAAGGTCAACGCTTTAACTCGCATGGCTAACCTGAGCCCCTTCAATTTATTAAAAAAATAAAAACTTATAAAACATATGTTGATATTATGTGTCTACAAATCACAATTCTCTACTTAGTAAGCGCGATGCATCTGTATGTACACATTTAAAATTCATCCTACCGTTGTATCGCATCTGGCAAAATTGCTGATCAGGAAGTTCAATGGAGTATTCGATGTGCTTTAAAATGACACCTGAATCAATATTCTAGGACCAGTAGAAACGGAGATTTAATGAATGTCCGGCTTACCCTATCACTCGCTCCAGTGTGCGACGTATTGATTTTCCGAAATAGCCAACCCTGAAGAAGGTAACTTTTGGGGATTAATAGAATAGAAATTTTATTTTTGAAGGATAAATGAAAATGTGTTCCTATTCTATCCCTCTACACTTATTGACTCACCGTTTTCCAATAATTCAAACCATAATCATGGGTAGCATTTATTACAATTAAATATCATCTATAATGAACATATTTCCTTTCAAAAGCCAATCCGAGCTCACATAGTTTGGCAAAGTTTTGTACGTAAGATTATATTTGTAATAGTGAATCTCACTGGAAATTAATGCCAGATGGGAAATAAGTAAACTCAATTAACTGGTAAGGCCACATCTTCCGCTCCCGCATGAGACTTCTCAACATTCTCCTACTTAAATTATTGATTAAAACATTATTTTATAATTTATCTACCGGATGGAATTAAATAATAGTAGTACCCTGAAAATATCATATCTAGTTTAAACGCATATTGTTTTTTGTCATAATGACATTACCATTAACGTTTAATTGTTATTATATTACATATTTGTTTCAATAACATCAAGGTGCATTATACAAATTAAATAATGGTAATGCTCTTATAGTTTATATTTCTATTGGAAATAAATAAAGTTATTTTCTACGAAAAATAAATAAATGAGGGGGTGACGAAGATTTATAACCTCACTAATCCGAATCATACTTTGAACTACCATATAAGACGAAAACATAACATCATTTGTCATAATATTCATTTATTAAAACCCCTTAAAGGTTACAATTTTATATATCTATATCTATCTATCTATATATATATATATATATATATATATATATATATCTATATATATATATATAAAATTGTAACCTCTGTCTGTGCATTGATTTTTTTCGCGAAATTTCACGATAACTTTTCGTTTCACATGTCATAGACACCATAACTACATTTTGTTTCTTTCGTGTCTGTTTGTTTGTTTGTTACCTTTTCACGCATAAACGGCTGAACCGAATTTTATGAAACTTGGTATGTATATTACTACTAGCTCAACTTAGACTTTAGGCTATATTAATATTCTCTAAGACAAACAGGAGTGGGGGTTATAAGGGAGGCCTGAAATTAAAAATAGCGATATTTCGTTTCCTATTGCATTTTCGGCAATTATGCACATAACAAAAGTTGTTTATTTTGTTATTTGGAGTAACTTTTGTTATATACACTTTCGTATACCGAATTATAAACGAGATATACGCTAAAACCTATAGCGGAAATAAAATAAATAAAAATAAAACTCGGTATGTGTATTAGCACTGACGCCTTCCTTATAATAAGCCGTACTAACATTTCTAGGGACGAGCTGGAGTGGGGGTTATAAGGGAGGACTGAAATTAAAAATAGTGATATTTCGTTTCCTATTGGAGTTTCAGCAAATATGCACATAACCAAAGTTTTTTGAAGAAAGAAATTTGCTCAACAATTCTTTTCAATATGAACTCCCAGGTACCTTACCTGGAAAAATTAAATCAAATTATAATATTTTGTCCTTAATTTAAATCCATGCATAATGCACAGGAAACGGGAAAGAAGACAATATGTAGGACAGTGAGTCTTACATAAAAAATTAATATTATTATTAACAAATCCACAGAAACGACTGGTATTGACTCTAAACACTGGGAAGGGTAAATGTCAAAGTATTGTGCAAAGTGAAGACTTGCCAAAAAAATACCATCACCATCCAGAATAAAGTCCGTCACGCAGGGGCTGCGTAAACTAAGCAGATTTCCCACGTGAAGTTTTACAATAGAGAAATCTGCCTAATAATAACAGTAGTAGTAACCTATTCTCACGAGGACGAATAGTTAGTGAAACAGCCACACTAGCGCTCGGCGGAAACTCCCGACCACACTCACAATACAAATCCAAATATCTCGGTTAATATTAAAGACACAGAATAAATGTATAGAACAATATTTATAGTAAATTTAATTTGCAATAAGATTGGTTCTATACAATTTTTTGATCCGACGTATGGTAACGGAGATATTTCGAAAATCCCCCCTCCCACTGATCCGATTTCAGCCATTAACGAACTTGATCTTCCTTTTTACATAAAACGATTAAATTCCGATTTTGGTAACGATCGAACAAAAATTGCGACCGCTAGAGCGTTAACAGACAAATATATATATATATATATATATATATAATTTTGAACGGACCTCATTTTCGTCATCTCCTGGGTAGGATCGATGGACATTTGAAGAAATTTTTCGAAACTCGCGTCATGAGTACGACCTCAATAGCTGATTTCCCTTAAGGGAAATCTGCTAAAATGAATTCCGGAGCGAAGCCGTGTATCTGGGCTAGTATATATATAAAATTGTAACCTATGTCCGTACTTTGATTTTTTTTTTTCGAAATTTCACGATAACTTTTCGTTTTACATGTCATAGACACCATACCTTCATTTTGTGTGTATGTTTGTTTATTTGTTCTTTTCACGCAAAAACGGCTGAACCGAATTTTATGAAACTTGGTATATATATTACTACTAACCCAACTTAGGCTATATTAATATTCCCTGAGACGAACAGGAGTGGGGGTTATATACGAGGCCTGAAATTAAAAATAGCGGTATTTCGTTTCCTATTGGTTTTTCGGCAAATATGTACATAAGAAAAGTTGTTTATTTTGTTATTTAGAGAAACTTTTGTTATATACAATATCGTCGTATACCGAAGTATAAAGGCGTTATACGATAAAAATTATAGCGGGAGTCAACAGTTTTATTTGGCACAAAAAACTAAACTGAACTAAACCAAACTCGATATGTGAGTTAGCACTAACGCCTTCCTTATAATAAGCCATACTAACATTTCTAGGGACGGGCAGGAGTGGGGGTTATAAGGGATCCCTGAAATTAAAAATAGTGATATTTCGTTTCCTATTGGGGTTTCGGCAAATATGTACATAACAAAAGTTGTTTATTTTGTTATTTAGAGTAACTTTTGTTATATACACTTTGGTCGTATACGACGTATAAATGCGTTATAAGCTAAACACTATAGCGGGAGTCAACAATTTTATTTTGCACAAGACTCAACCGAACTAAATAAAACTCGGTATGTGTATTAGCACTAACACCTTCATTATAACAAGCCATGCCAATATTTCTAGGGACGGGCAGGAGTGGGGGTTGTAAGGGAGGCCTGAAATTAAAAATAGCGATATTTCGTTTCCTATTGGTTTTTCAGCAAACAAACGCGCACATAACAAAAGTTGTTTACTTTGCTATTTAGAGTAACTTTTGCTTTATACATTTTTTCGGTAACAATGTATGAAGCATGTAATTTGCGTAAAACTATTGATATTCTCAACAATTCTTTCCAATATGAACTACCAGGTACCTCACCTGGAAAAATTAATTCAAATCAATGTTAATATTTTGTCCTTAATAGCTGAAATCTATGCATAATGCACAGGAGACGGGAAATATGACAATTTGGAGGACAGTGAAGACTTACATAAAACATTAATTTAATTATTGACAAATGCCAACAACGGGTATGAACCCAAAACACTGGGACGGGTAAATGTCAAAATATTGTGCAAAGTAAAGCCTTGCCAAAAAAATACCATCACCATTCAGCCTCAAATGAATTCCCGTGCGAAGCCGGGTATCTGAGCTAGTATATATATAATTGTAACCTCTGTCTGTATATTGATTTCTCTCTCGAAATTTCACAGTACCTTTTCGTTTCACATGTCATAGACACCATAACTGCATTTTGTTTCTTTCATGTATGTTTGTTTGTTACCTATTCACGCATAAACAGCTGAACCGATTTTTATGAAACTTGGTATATATTACTACTAGCCTAACTTAGACTTTAGGCTATATTAATATAATCTGAGACGAACAGGAGTGGGGGTTATAAGGGAGGCCTGAAATTAAAAATAGCGATATTTCGTTTCCTATTGCATTTTCGGCAATTATGCACATAACAAAAGTTGTTTATTTTGTTATTTGGAGTAACTTTTGTTATATACACTTTTTTCGTATACCGAATTATAAACGAGATATACGCTAAAACCTATAGCGGAAATAAAAATAAAACTTGGTATGTGTATTAGCACTGACGCCTTCCTTATAATAAGCCGTACTAACATTTCTAGGGACGAGCTGGAGTGGGGGTTATAAGGGAGGACTGAAATTAAAAATAGTGATATTTCGTTTCCTATTGGAGTTTCAGCAAATATGCACATAACCAAAGTTTTTTGAAGAAAGAAATTTGCTCAACAATTCTTTTCAATATGAACTCGTTATTTAGTCGTTTTATGTAAAAAGGAAGATCAAGTTCGTTAACGGCTGAAATCGGACCAATGGGAGGGGGGGTTTAGAGGGGAGGATTTTCGAAAATTCAAAATATCTCTGTTACCATGCGTCTGATCAAAACATTTTATAGACATAATCTTATTGCAAATGAAATGATCTATAAATGTTTTTATTATCTTTAATTTAAACGAGATATTTTCATTTTTTTAGTTTTCGGCCTTCAGTAAACCCCCACTCCTGCTTATGTCATATCAACAATAAGCTGTTATATTATGAAGCACAAATAACATATATTGTTCTCATTGCACTTTTACGTCATGAGATAAATGCAAATACAGGATGCATGTGGGAAATCTGCTTAGTTTAAGCAGCCACTGCGTGACAGACTTTAATTGTATATCCCCTAGTTTAGGAAAATGGAATCAGAGACTAGACTAGGGTTATTGAACCAGGGGTACCAATGAATTTTTTTCAACTTCGTGCACATCTGGCACCCACAGATCAGATTAACCATAGAATGTGAATATTACCTTTTCTTGAACTTTTAAAAAAAGACCACCCCTAAACAACCACGTCTACTAGTTGGATTTTTATAAGGAAATAGTGAATAAATATATGGTGAGATGAGATCAATAAGTATGTGTCATGTCAGCTAAGAAATCTGCTTAGTTTATACACCCCCCCCCCCCCAGAGTGACAGATTTTTTTAAAGTAATGAATTAGGCTTCAGGTGTACTTTTTTCTTTGGATCGAGTTCTGTCTTCAAAGCAAATAATGGTTCAACCTAGATGTGACAAGAAAGGAGAGGGGCAGAATCAAAAATTCAAGCTTAGAATCTTGTTCCAACTTTAATTGTCTTGCCTATTGTTTTATATGTTGTCTCTAACTTGAATATTAACCAAGTTATTTCTACCTTTTTTTTTTTTTTTTTTTTTTTTTTTTTTTTTTTTTTTTTTAGTTTCAGCCATCAGCAAACCCTAAATTTCTATTCATCTGATTTTTGCTTTGTATAATTGAGTCACTAAACATTCATTTCCAGCTTTTATTTCAATTTATTTTTATATAGGTTTCTTACCTATGAGAAATGGAGAATAAATTGTGACGTGAGATCAACATGTCCATGGGACCAGCAGCATGTCTTTCCATAAGATGGGAAATCTGCTTAGTTTACACAATACTGTGTGACAACTCTTTTTTAATCCATAATTAATCTTCTAAAGTAGGTCTTTCAAAACAAAAATTGTGATATCCAAATGCTTTTTGCGTTCATGAAAGGAAACATTTGTTTTTACATATAGTATGCATAATGAGGCCCTACGTAGGAAGGACATTCAAATAATAATAATGTACTCAAAGGAATATTGCTTCACCAGCTTTATACAATTAATTCCTATGACAAACTCATTTTTTAATTCATTTATGCCAATGATTATGTTGTAATTGTAACAAAATGTTGAGATACATAAATTATAATAATAAATACTACCAAGGTGATCAAAAAGGTGCGTTTTATTATCACTTTATTTAAATTTTTTTGTTTAAATATATTTTGATTAACAGACACTTGCTAGAGAATCTTGGATGTGGGAGGTCTTACAGTTTCATCTTGCAAATGAACTTTATACCCATTCACTGGGCTAGTGTAGAGCTTCCTTTCCCAAGTTGGGAAGAAAAAGATCTCTGAGGTAATTGCTCAAACTTCAGCCAATATACACCCTTATAAATCATGCACAAATCATAATTTTTAAAAAATCTTTTTCTTCTTGGGACAAGAGAGCTGATTTCACTGTTATAACTCACCATTTTGGGTATTAGGTTTTTATTCGTTTGGGGTTTTCAGCCGATTTTTACCAATTTCCACCCTTCTTCATGCCTGTTAAAACATCAATTGATGTGGGCACACTTTTGAACCTGAAACCAATGATATGCAAGCTATGGAAAATTGCACTCACTTCGCGATACTCCTAGCTTTGTAGAAAGTTTATGTAGGCATGTATGTGAATCTCTTTGTGCACCTTCTTTCAGAGACTCTGAATGGAGGGATCTAGGTCACTCTGCAATATTTGCTTACAAGAGTAAAATTGGACTAATTTGAGTTTAGAATAGTTGATATCCATAAATGAATTGAAATAATAATGGATTCCCATCAAAATATAAAGATTGGATTAACATACACAATAAATAATTTCCTTATTATGATCAAATTAGTTGTTTTATAGTTTTAGGAATGGATTATCAATCATAGGTTCAAAAGTATAGTCCCTTGTCAAAATGTAACAAGTGCATCATCTTAGCAGCCAAAAAATAAAAAAATACCTTAGGAAGTATGTATGAGATGGTGAATGAAGTCATAAGTAATCAGTTAACCGTTATCCTTCTCTGTGGGTTGAAATAAAAGTGGCTTTCCATGGTAATGTAATTATACTCTCCTCCTACCAATAGTAGAAGAGGTATATAAATGTTTCAAACACACATCATTTCATTTACAAATTAAAAACAGTAAGTCTAGATCAGGAGTAAAACATTTAGGGTTATTTTTTTTTAGTTTTAATGGAAACAACTAGTTATTTATGAAATATATTTTAGTACTTGGTCCTATTTTAACTTAAGTGACACAAATTTAATAGAGCTAATGATGACCAACTTAATACTGCTTGAATTATTTTTTTAGGCTGGCAAAAGATTATATACAAACTATTAAAGCACATTTCAAAAATTTTAACAATATAAAAACAGAAAGTAAAATGAATTATTTCAATTTAATTATTAATCATGTTTTATTAAAAATTAAATCTATCTACAACGTCCAGTTCAATATACAAGCATTACATAATACTTTTTTTGAAATATAATTATTTTTATTTACTTAGTCATTAAATTGTTACTTTATACAATTGCAATTCTTAACCCTCCTTATTATTGTAAATAAATAAATTACTTTCTTCAAAACAGTAGAAAAAATACTTCATGAATTATTTTATTATTCAGAGTATTCTTATACAATTTTAAATATGTCATTCATTGAAAAACTGATAAAACATTGAACTATTATTTCCCTTACTTTATTTTATACTCAATGAAATGATAGTTTATTAACTGCCTTTATGATTATACATTTATTCCCTTAGGTTTCTTTAGATGATTCTGAGTTTGTCAGATATAGATTAGACAATATGAATAACTACAGCAATGTTCTGCATACATATTATATCTTTGTAGAATAAAGAATACTAAATAAAAACTTAATATCTGAATATTTACAACTCTTACTATTTAAGTTAAATATATTAAAACATAAAATATGACCAATCTAAACTTTATAAAACCATAATCTATTTAAAATATTTACAATATAATGGGCTAAAAAATTATAACAATTTACACGAGAAAACAGACTTTCCTTGTCTTTGAGCAAACTATTTGGCAGTCACCATATCACCAATCTTTTTCTGTGCATAACGAAGATTTTCATAAAGACCTTTACAGACAAAGCCTTCTTTTGCAATAGTACTGAACCTGTAGGTGCGGAAATTTTTGGCAGCATCTATATATGTCACAGCACCCATTAAAGGGCACATTATGATTTTAGTATGGTCCATGAAATTAACCTAAAACACAGTAAAATATGTTACTTGGTACAATAGAAGAAAATTTGACAGCTAATTATTATTTTATTTAAAATGAAATTAATTGTATGTATGTATATGATTAACTATACATTGGAAAACAATTATTTTCTCTCGAGGGCTCTCAAGCCGTTCATTTTGACCTTTGCAAATCTATTTAATGAAATTATTAAATAGGTTTCCGCAACTGTTCAGCACTTGTATGGAGATTTCTCTATTGTATAAATTTACATGGGAAATCTGCTTAGTTTATGCAGCCCCTGTGTGTCGGACTTTTTAGATTTATGACATTATTAACCCTTTCATTATGCAAAGCCACTTCTCTATGCTACTCCTTTGTCAGACCAACAGTGCATACCTGTATTTTTTGTGAGACTTATTGCTCACATTTTCCTGCTATACATGTTCGTAATCTGATTACATACATATTATTAAAACAAACACTATCTTATATAATCTAAGCGGTTAAGACATTAGAAAATATTCTTTCCAGTTTCATCCTTGCCAATTACATAAGCCGACTAAGTATGCCCAGAGACTGCAATGCTACACAGATACTAGAAAGATGATATAGATCAATATCATACTCGCATGTTTTTTCTAGCATCAGCCTAATGGCAATGATGCTGTCTATTGTTCTGGGCAAAAGTCATACTGGTATTCTCTCAGCACCCACTCACTTCCCTCCGTTGACCTCTGACATATGGCCACAACAGTATCTTGCAAGCTTCTGAGTGAAGCACTATGACGAAATAATTATAATATATTAGTTTATTCTCTACAAAACGAAATTGTTTCGTTTTAATTTTCCCCTCCTCTGCCCCAAAAATGAGAACAAATTTGAACGAATAAAAAATACCTGCACTGTTCCATTAGTAAGTTGCATTAGAACTCCAGATGAAGAACGATGCCACATTTGTAGATAAGGAATCCTGCTAAGGCTATCTGATTCTTGCACTCTAACAGAAGCTCCAGCTTTCATTAAATGTTCTGACATGTACCTTCGGAAATATGATAGGAGTTTCATCTTCTTTTCCAAGGTGTGAGGAGTCTGACCCATAACATGATAATGTTCTGATCCATCTCTTTCAATATAATGTACATTCCTGAAAAATGTTAAAAGTAGTTGATCATTCTCCCTTTAGAATAATGTAAAAGATTAACTTTTGAATTTAGCAACTTTAAAAGGCAACGAAACATTAATTTAAAAAGAATGGAAAATGAAATAGTGATAATTAAATGACTTTTTATAAAGGAATTACTTACCATATACATTTTATAGCATTTGTTTCTAACAACCAATTTAGAATAGAGAACAAAAAACACTTCTTGTTCTTATATAGTACATTCATGTTTAATTCAGAAATTTCCCAAATCAAATTAACTTTTAAGGTCAAGTAAGGTATTTGTAAGTTTTACCCTTAAGTATTATCACTGAATACTTCCCTACTAATTTTCAAGGCAACTACTCAAACTTTCATTAAACTCAGTTTTTCAATATAATATTGTAAATTTTGATTTATTTCTAGCACACAAAGCTTTAAGGTACTTCTCAAAGTAAAATTTTCCTTAAATGTACTGTAACTAAGCATTATAAGATGAATATTTGATACAGAAAATGTCTAACACATTAGAACCACCAATAAGGCCCTATTGTTTGAAATTTTTATAAATTTATTTTCTGATGAATAAGAAATTGGATTTTGTAATTAGTGAAAAACTAATCTTTGTGAACAGAGAAAATGATTCTGTAATATTTATATATTACCAAAGTCCAAATATTATCAGTGCTATTTTAACTATTAATCTCAACTACAAGAATACACATGTGTGTGTGTGTATATATATACATAAACGCATGCACACACACACACACACACACACACACACACACACACACACACACACACACACAATGCCCAAAATAAAGTTAGGTAGGTGCTTCTAATATTCATTGGCATGGAAGTGATTTTTAATTTGTTATTAGTTTTAAATTTTATGCTGTTAACAAATATTTTTTTCTAATTTATTAAAATCTGAATAAGCAGAATTGTAATTGCTAAATAATTTACAAAAAAAAAAAAAATGTCACAAAATATACCTCTGATTAGGAAGGAGGACCAGTCTTGTAGAATCATTAAACATAACACCAACTCCATCATCACACAATTGGTATCCAAAACCATACTTGTCTGAATAATCCACCCATTTACTAATCCAAACAAATGGTTGGGCCGCAGGATCACTCATTTCCTCTACAACAATCAAATTTTTGTTAAATTGTTTCTTCTAAGCCTTTCAAGTAGATAAGATATTATTAAAAATAACAATAAAAAATATACCAGCCTTATAACGATACATGTCTAATTTGCAAGCACCATGGCAATACTCGGGGATGGAAAAAGGTATCAAGTAAGTTCTTTTGATTGCTCTGATGCATGACAATGATATCTTGTTTTTGCATTCGTTTTTAAAATAAATAGATTAATTTTATAGATGTTAGCATTAATTTGTAATATGTGAAGAAAGCTTTAATGTTTCAATACAACAGATTATACTTGAGAGGCACAGGTTCATTGTGTACAGGTGAGCAAACAGGCCTATTTTCTACAAGTAACCGAGTGTATTTAGAGGGGGCTTATTTGGCAAATATGAGAACCGAGAAATCTTGGGATGAGCCATATTATACTGCTATAATAAGCTACTATTATAGCACTTTATTTGAAGATTTTATAATATTATAAGGCAGGAATATAATAACAAAGAATATAATAATTACCTGCATCCTTCTCTGTAAAAATTGGGTTCTTATTTCTAAGCAAGTCCACTAACTGGGTATGCAATTGTCTCATGTATTGACTGCATTGAGCTGCTGTTGCTGTAGTCTGAACTAGAGGGCCACTGCTTGAGCCAAATACGCTTTGCCGATGTTCTGGTTTCTTCACAGACTGTCTCAGAATATTTTCACCCTCTGTGCAAAATAAATTAACAAATAAGCATATTAATCTTTAAATATACTAATGTACATACTATAGGAATCTTATTTTCCCCAATATTTTTGAGCATACTGCTCTCTAAGGAAGTTATTTTTTCGTATATCTAAGATAATGATGTCTCATTAATTAATCCTAAGAGTATGGTCATTGTAAAGAAATATAAATCTATAAAATAATATTAGCTTTAACGGTGTAAGAAACTTGGAAAAAATAGTCAACAGTTACACAATTTTGTTGTATTTCTGGATAATGGTTGTTACTACATTAAACAAGAAACACCCAACACATTCTAATGTTCAAGATATTTACTTTAGAATAAATAAGAGACCATCTCCCTGTTATAACTATATATGGTTTTCACAACATACTCAAAGAGAAACATAATGCTTTAGTATTCGGTAATAGTTATACTTCAAATTCTTTTAAAAGAAGTGCTTTCCAATTTAATAAACTTTATAAATTAGAAATTACTATCAGCTAACTTGTTACTTGAAAAAGATAAACCTATCTGCTTAATTAAAGAATTTGGAGAAATCCCTTTTACTCTAGATACACGTTTCCCCCCAACAGATGAAATCCTACACGCATAGTTAATAACAGATTTCTAGAAAGTTCCTTAATTAGGTAGTAAGATTCATTTTAAATCACGATTCCTATTTTAATTTTTATCATTATATTGTTAATCTATCTATTGTAAAATTGTAACCTCTGTCTGTACATTGAATTTTTCTTCAAAATTTCACGATACTTTTTTGTTTTATAAATCATAATTATCATAATTAGCTTTGGTGTCAGTTTGTTTTTTACCTTTTCACGCATAAACGGCTAAACCGAATTTTATGAAACTTGGTATGTATATTACTCCGCCGTATGTATATTATATCGCCCCCTTCTAATTTATTAATTTTTCCTAGAAAATAACTTTGTTATTTACTTCCAATAGAAATGTAATCTATACAAGCATTTCCGTTATTTAATTTGTATAATGTATTATTTAAACAAAGCCATGCTGAATTGGCACAAGGAGTGATAGTTATAGGGATCAAACTCTTTGGTTCTGCTAATATATTATCTTATTTCCAATATCTTGATGTTATTGAAACAAATATGTACCATCATAACAATTAGATGTTAATGGTAATGTTATTATGAAAAAAGACAATATCCATTTAAATTCAATATCATTTAAAGTATTACTTATTTTGCAGGAAGGGCTACAATCTCTTCCCCTCACCTATATTTTTGAATATAAACCAAATTATTTTTACGGTAATACTATTATTTAATCCGTCAGGTAGATAAATTATTAAAATAATACTTTGAATCAATAATTTAAGGAAAACAATGGTGACAGCCCTCATGCTGGAGCAGAAGGTGACCAGTGACAGGAGGCTAAAACAGTTAATTGAGTTAACTTATTTCCTGTGAAATGCTGCCATTACTGGAAGTGATTTCTAGTGAGCTCTACTATTACAAATATAATCTAATGTACAAAACTATGCTCAAACTATACGTGCTCGGATTGGTTTTTGACAGGAAATAAGTTTCATAATAGATGATATTTAATTGTAATAAATGCTATCTATGACTATTGTTTGAAGTATTCAAAAAGGTGAGTAAAAAAATGGAGGGATAGATTAGAAGCACATTTTCATTTAGTCTTCAAAAGTATAATTTCTTATCTATAAGTCCCATGCCTGACCCTCACGGGAAAACAATGTGCCCAGACGGGAAGTGCAGTTGTAAACATTGAAGCCTTGCCCAAAAAAAATACTATCATTCAGCCTCAAAAGATTTGCGAAGCCGGGTACCTTAGCTAGTATATATATATATATATATATATATATATATATATATATATATATATATATATATATATATATATATATATACAGCCGACTCTCGCTAACACGAACCTCAAAAACACGAAATCCTCGATATCACGAATTATTTTTAATCCCCTTGGAAAAACCTGTCTAACACGAAGAAATTACCAATGTAACACGAACTAATTTTCCGGTTATATTTCACCTCTATAACACGAAGAGAGACAAAAATTACCTCTGTAGCTCGAAATTCAGTAGATAAGACGAATTTGATTAGCGCATTACCTCTATATCACGATGTTCTCAGAATGGATTTGTTTAACACGAAATCCCGGCGTTCAAGTTGCAACCTGTCGGTGAGTCATAACCGAGGACAAGAGCCTTTAGTCTGTTTGCAGTCTCGTCTCGGGTCTGTTTACATTGTGTGGAGCGTTTTGATTTATGCAGTGTCAACTGTTTGTGTGTGAAATATTCGAGAATGAGTGCGAAAAGACAACCCAAGGCATTGACTGTTGGTGAAAAGTTAGAAATGATAAAGTTGGAGAACAAAGGGGTAAAGAAGAAAGACATCGCTACCAAGTTTAATATTCCAGTTAGTACGCTATCAACAATTATAAAAACACAGGTAGAAATTGAAAAGCGGGCAAACGAAGGTAATATTAAATGTAAGCGGAAGAGATTAGCTGAATTTCCTGATGTCGAAGAGTGTATGACGAAGTGGTTTAAGCAATGCAGAAACAAAAACATTCCTCTTGGGGGTCCGATAATTAGAGAAAAGGCCGAAAACTTTGCAAAATCTCTAGGTCATGAAAATTTTTAAGGCCAGCAACGGTTGGCTTGAAAATTTTAAAAGGAGACACAATATTACGTTTAAGAAAGTTTGTGGTGAAAGTCCAGCTGTGAATGATGATATTTGTGAAGAGTGGAAGAGTTCGTTGAAAAATATCTTAGCAGGCTATGATTCGAAAAATATTTTTAACGCCGATGAAACTGCTTTGTATTTTAAGTGCCTCCCTGACAAAACATCAGTTCAAAGATGAAAAATGTCATGGTGGCAAACATAGCAAAGAGAGGGTAACAATTTTACTTGCAACCAACATGACAGGTTCTACCAAGTTAAAGACTTTAGTTATAAGCAAAGCGAAAAATCCTAGATGCTTTAAAGGAGTAAAATCATTCCCAGTTGAGTACACATCAAATCAGAAAGCCTGGATGAACACGGAGTTATTTTCCTCATGGTTGTCTAAACTAGATAAGACTATGGGGGGGGGGAAGCGTAAAAACTATTGTTTGTGGACAACTGTACAGCCCACAATACTATTCCTCCTCTGAAATGGATTAACGTAAAAATTTTGCCTGCCAACACCACATCGAAATTGCAGTCATTAGATGCAGGGATTAACAAGAACTTCAAGTTGCTATACAGAACTGAAGTCGTTAGAAAATTTATTTCTGACATTGAAGACGGAAAGGCGTGCACTATTAATCTCTTAGAGGCTGTGTGGTTTGCCAACAAATGTTGGAATAATGTAACTGACAAAACAATAGCCAACTGCTTCAAGTCATGTGGATTTCTAGAGGGAAAAAATCTATTTGAAACAGAAGTCGGACCACAAATGGAACCTGACCCAGAACCAGAGGCGGAAGCTGAAGTGTAGCTGCCAAACGTCAACATAGAGGCGGAGTGGAACGAGGTGACAAGGCAGCTGCCATCTGAAAATCCACTAACATTTGAAGAATTCGCCCTTGTAGAGGAAGGAGTAGCGGTAACCGGCACGTTGACTGATGACGATATTTTGGATTTCTTAACCAACAATGAAGACACTCCTTCTGACAAAGATCACGACGATGAAGAACCAGCAGACGTCACATCTAAAGAAGCCAAAGCTGCAGTACGTACTCTACGTATGTTTTTAGAAAAAACCAGTGATGCACCAGACAGTGTGTTTTCTTCAATTGTTTCAATCGAGAATATGATTGACAAACGTGTTGCTAACAGTCTTAAACAGAAGAAGATAACGGACTATTTCAACTAATAGTGGGATTGCAGTAATATGGTCGGTACTGTTTACTCTGTTTTACACGATATTTATTATGTTTACTGTAAGTATTTTTTATTATACTGTACCAAGTTAAATGTTTAATTTTGAAGCTGTAAGGGAAACAGCAAAGTTTTTTTTATTTTAATCAACATTATGACTGATAGTGTTTTTCAGTTTTAAGCAAAGGAAGATTAAGGACTTATTAATCAGTGGAATTAATATTATATTTTCTGTGTTTTACCATTTTTTTTTTTTTTTTAATTATGTATATATACATATTTTAATTCATTTAAATATTCGTAAAATATTAAGATTATGTAGATTTGAAGAAGATGTAGAGAATAAATCACAGTACATTTTTTTACCTCTGTAACACAAATTTTCATTTAGTTCACCTCTATAACTCGAACTATGCCTAAGACGAACTATACATAACACAAACAAAAATGGCAGTCCCGTGGAATTTCGTGATAGCGAGAGTCGACTGTGTATATTGTTGTTGTTGTTTACAATTTCTTTTAAAAATATTTTAAGTACAGTTATTAATGAATACTATTACATTTTACCCTGAAGATGGTGTGGTACTACGAATGAAGTTGCAAATAAATAAATTAATAGGAAAATCAACGATTTATTAGAAAGTCTGTATAGTTACATAAGATTGTAGCTTTAAATACTTCTTCACTGAGCTAAGTAGATACTCGACCCTAACTGATTATATATAAAGGATGTTGCATTTTAATTTATGTAATATAAATAATAAAAACATTCTAAGGTAGCACTTAAAATGTTGTACACTTCTATCAGTGATATACAAAATATAAAATAAAACAAATTAACCTAATATGTTTATGAAAATAACAAGTACTTACGGTTAACTTCAAGAAGAGGTTTACGAGAAGACATTTCTACAAGATTATCAAACCTTGGAGCCATAGTTAGACAAGACACAGGAAGTTCTTTGGGGCAGTAACCTAAAAAACAAATAAAATAATTTAAAAAAAAATTAGAGTCATAAAAATAATAAGATACAAGCCAATGAAATATGCATCCACAGGTAAGTAAATGCACATGCATGTGGCGTGTGTGTGTATATATATTTATATAAAATTGTAACCTCTGTCTGTCCATTGATTCCCCCCCCCTCAAAATTTTAAAATACATTTTTTGTTTTGAACTGTATGTGAGTTAGAATTAGCTCCTCCTTGAATAAAACTTATATTAACATTTGTAAGGAACGTTTACATTTACAAATTTAAAACTTTTGAGTACTGACTTCTTGTGATCAACTAGGATTTAAATGTGTTCCATGAAAATGGTTCAAAAGACATGAATATTCTTAATGTTGGTTATGAATATTGATGGCATTCACTAAATGATGTTAATTCTACCACAGGCAGGAGTAGGAGTCAATCAAAATATGCATTTTTCATTATTGTAAATATTGATTTTCTCGGAAAAGTGGAAAGGACTTCCAGATAGAATTCATTACTATCCTTTCAGAATATTTCAATGTTATTGAGAATCGTCTTTTATATGTTAAGAGATGAATATTGTCAATAAGAGCTATTTTATACTAAACAAACAAGAATGGGGCTTAACTTCAAAGCAAGTGTAATGAAGCTTCTATACAAAATATGGTAAATAAGTTTATGAATGTAGTCCCTATTAAATTTCAATTACAGGAATGATTCCTTAAGATATATAAGACATACAAAAAAAGTTTTTATAAATCAATGGCAAACCTGTTATTCTAAACACAGTTAGAATAATATGAAAATTTAGACTTAACCATATTTAATTGTGTTTAATAGTAGTAAGACATACATTTTTATTTAATTCTTTTCTGTTAACTATAAGAACTTAGTTTAAAAATATTTTTTAAGTTTAAGATATGAGAGGAAGTAAAACATACCAGTAACCATGAATTCCATTTCTTGTAACTGCCTAACAGTTGGCCGTTTAGAAGGATCGGGTTGGAGCATTTTGTTAAGCATTTGTGCAGTACAAGGGTTCAAGCTTGAAGGCAGCGTATATTCACAACGTCGTATTTTGGCATATGTTTCCCTGAGAGAATTAGTTTCAAATGGTGGTTTTCCAACAAGTAAAGTATACCTGTAAAATTACAAATTATGAAGTTAATTTAAGTAAGTTGCAGGATTTTATTTTGAATGTAAAGGAAAATATAGAAATGTCACCAGCCAACCATTTTATGAACACACAATCTTGGCATGTAAATAAATTACTCTCTTAAATAAAATATAAATAAATAAAAAATTAGGAAAAAGTATAGGCCAAATTTCTATAAAAACATGCTTACCAATAATTATAAGATTTGTTGGCCTTCGTCATTCCATCAATGGTTATCATATGTTCATAATCAAAATCCCAAAACTATAATAATAAATGATCACCAATTTGCCATCTAAGAAATTAACTTATAATTATTTTTCAACCTTACTATTGGATGTTCGAATTAATTCATTCTCAAAAATTGAGGTTTTCCCTACTTCCGTTATCATTCCCATGGCTTTCAGGCATTGAAAAGTCAACTCCTAATAAATCAAACAAATCTTAGAGTTTGGCATGGATCGTCATTAAACAATAACTTTAATTCTTCTCAACACCCTTTAAAAGTGTTTAAGCCGAGCAAACCACTTCCGTTTGCTCTACTACAGCAATGCTCTCCAAAACATCCACAAACATTCGATGGCTTTTGGCAGCACTTTTTTCATGTTAAAGTATTGAAGCAGAAATTCCTGCAAAAACACTATCTGGTACGAAGTGCGCCATTAGATAAAGTAGAACTATTAGTTATTTATACTTCAACTGAACGACTTACAGTAAAAACAAAGCCCAATGACAGTAGGATTATGTGGGGGAGGAATATACAGGTTAATATAGGGAACGCACTAGTAACACCATCAATAAGAAATAGCTACAAACTAATTCAAGTACCCACCCAATAGTACTTCTATTTCAGCTTACGCGTTATTGCTTGAGTTAACCTAGTCATGGGTTGATTCCCATGTGGAAAATAGGAATTTATTTAGTGAAGAACTCACTAAATAAAATCCTTCGTCCCATCCTGTCTAGGAGGGTACTCTGTAGTTAACCGTCCCAATTAGCCTCAATAGCAGTAAGTGGACATTAATAAATAATAATAATAGAATTTCTTATATTGGATGTCATAACATTGAAAAAAGTGGAAAATAAGAATCTACTAAAACTCATTTCCTGATGTTGGAGAATGGAGGTTGAATTCAATTCTTCCACACTAGCAATTTAATTTATCTCATAGCGGTTTCAGATCTCATGAACAATGCCTGCATATAAAATATTCCTATCCACAAATAAACTAATAAACCTTAAGTATTATTAAAAAAAGTATTTGTCACTGACTGTATTCAGTTTCATGTATTTCATGAGCCTACTTTGTTCATATTATTGGTACAAGAATTTTTGGTCTCTATAAGACATTTCCCATATTGGAACTTCCTAAGAAGAGTAGATTTGTAAAACATGTATTAAATTATGAATTCATCCATTCTCATTATGAAATTTGGAGTTGAATGTCAATTAATGTTAATGATCAATACATTCTTAGTGAATCAGTGTTTAATAACTTACTAATAATAAAATACTAACTCAATATCTAATGAAATAAAATAACTTACATAATGCATCCTATTGACCAAACGTCTACTTCATAACTGTGTCCTTGTTTTGTAAGCACTTCTGGTGCAATATAATTTGGAGTACCACATAGTGTTCTAAAATCAGATGGCATAATTAGATAAATAATAATATATAATGAGAAGAATAAACAGATAAAAATGTTTAAAATGTGTGGTTACGCAAAAGCTCAAAGCAACATAACAGCTGCTGAGGGTGAAATAACCAACTTTTATTCTTGGAAAAATGAGTATATAACACAACAGATTAATGTGCATAAAATAAACTATTTTTCCTAATCATGAAAAAGGTAGATTTCAGCCAAAAATTTTTGAATTGTACGAAACTGTTGCGGTGTAGTGTATAAGAGCAATATCACCCATATTAGAGATGCCAGTTTCGAGAAGGCATTGTACACTAAAGTTAATACTGCTGCGTGGTTCCCAGGCTTTGAGGTCAGAATTCTATCCTATCCACCAGTCTACACTCAGCATCATGAGGTAACTTGAATAAAGAAATAGAAACCTTTGGTTTGTAACACCACCAAAATAAAGCAAGGGAGTGGATCAAAAGCTGATGAGTGACCTCCCACTAACCAGTGTGGGGAGGTCGCCCAGGCCCTTCATGGACTGTTGAGTCAAAGATTTGCAGTCTCATTTTCAATCTGTAGACCACTTGAAAATCTTTTTGTTTTATTTAGACCTTATATTGCTTGCCTAGTAATGCATGTCCTTAAATTAACTAGCTACAAGTGGGGTTATGACAGATGTCATTCATTTTGCTAAGATTCGCAGTACAGTGAGCAGATGTAAAAAGTAAAATAAACAAATATAACTATATCAATGTTCTATGAGCAATGGTACCCGAATTAGAAGTAGAAATATAAATGGATTCACCTATAGAGGAAATCATCCAGTCAAATGAGTCATATAACACAAAAATATCTAGTAACACACATAGAGTAAATGTGCACCCATTCAGTTGTTTGTATTTTAAAATAAATTTATTTTCCAGTCAAAATATAACGATTGCATCATATTAGGAACCAAAAAAAAAATTCAGGTATCCTTCTGTAATATCATATGAGGTTCATAACAATGTACAATATGAGTTGACCAAAGATGGGAGTAATTAGCTAACAGTGTTAATCACTGATGTGCATTGAAATAAGAATGTTTTCCTGTGGAAATATAATTAAAGTAATTCAAAGTAAATCCTCACTTCGGTCAATGGTAGAAAACCGGATGTTAGAAGTCAGGATCTAGAAATTCATAAATCTAAGCCAACGAGGACTGAAAAATACATTTTAGTCACAATTTGTTCTTTACATTTTCCTGATAAAATCATTACTAACAAAGGTATTGGCAAATATAAGCTTTGACTTCCAAGAAAGCATTTCTGTCTATGGTAGTAAAGTATAAAATATCCCTTATTAACAGTATTCATATATTTGATAAATATTTTAAAAAATTCACAATTCTACACTCCCATGGAAAACTATACAATTCTATTTGGTGACAAAGAATCATGACCGGGAAGAAAAGGTGATGAGCAAGCTCTGCCACTTCTATACAGAAAATAAATCTTCCAACAAAAAAAACCTGCCTTCAACTTCTTAAGTTACTTCAAAAAGACTGCACAATTGTTTAGACACATACCAAACACAAGACTAAATGAAAATTTAAGCGTAACTCACAATGTTGGGCCACCAATGGTGGAGGGTTAACTATGGTTTTTCCCATCATACAATAGTAACAGAATGAGAAAGAGAGATGATGAATTATGTTTACCTGGTTACCATTATTATTGGCATCTTCTGGTGTGTGTTCTCTAGTTTAAAGTTTCAAAAATCGTTACTGTTATTAATTTTAATCCACAATTTAAAATGTTCATAATCAAAATATATAATATTTACTTGACATTGTTTCATTATTCATCACCAAAAGAAAAGATAGGTGTAGTTGTTGAGTAACCAGCACAGTATAACATATTAAAGGAGCAGTATTAATAAACACTATAAATAACTGGGTACACTTCCCCAGCACATTCACTCCCCCCAGTGATTATCCTATTAAATTACTTATTTATGACAATTAAACAAATTCACATTTCTGGGAATAACACTGCATTACTATAAGTATAAGCATCAAATCACATTTAATCATAAACCATTGAGAGGTCAGAATAGGCGGTGAAAAAGTGATTATTACTTTATCTGAGAATCCTGCCATAAATAGGTGACAAAAACCTGTGTATAACTGGGAGTTGCATAAGTTCTGTTACAATAGAGTAATTTCTTCTCACTTCAAATCCTCCCAGTATTAAAATATAAGATTTTTATGCATACATTGAGAACATTAAAGTAAATATAAATCATAAGAAGATTCTAATAGTTCACTAATGGTTAGCCATGTAAGTTAAAGCTTTGGCCTTAATCTAACATGGTAAACCTAGAATGGAGAGTTTGATTCTCGCTTAGGCATTAGGAATTTATTTAGTGACAAACGCATTAAATAAAATCCTTTGTCCCATCCTAGCTAAAAAAGGGTGGTAACCTATAGATAACCCGACCTAATTAGCCTTGGTAGCACAAAGTAGACAAGGTGGTTTGCCAACCAACCTACCGCTCATTTAAGATCTCAGTTCTGTTAACTATGTCCTAACATAAGGATAAATATAGTTGTCATTTATTACAATTATAAATGATAAGGGAAAATATTTATTAAGGACAGCACATATACAAAGAAACTAAATTACAATAACAAAAGGTAAACCAAAATCAAAAACAACTATTAACTACGTATAAATAAAAATTAATTTGTGTGTTAAAATAATATTGGCTTAGTCTTCCCAAAATAAAGAGAAATAATGTACTTACTATATAAACTAACTTTTTCTCATAAATAATGACCTTAAAACATGCATGCATATATATAAAGATTAACTAATTCAGAACCAAATAACTCTTACTTTTTACGCTGACCGTTATATTCTATTTTTGCAGCAAGACCAAAATCTCCAATCTTAACCACAATATTGTCATTCAGAAACAAGTTTCCAAGTTTTAGATCTCTATGAATAATCTGTCTATCATGGAGATAAACAACACCTTCTAAAATCTGTTTCATATAGTATCTCACCTCAGGCTCAGTCAATGCTTTTCGCCGCCTGAAAAAAAAAAAAATGAAAATTTTGATTAAGTTGTTATCGGTAGGGGTTTGAGTATAATATTAACCAATTAAATATTTAGAAAATTCAACTTATATATTTTAAAAAAAATCACCTCATGAGTACAAGCTCAATAGCTAACAGCTATAAAGTTATTTATTATTAAGGTTAAGTTAATAATCAAATATTGCACTGAAATTAATTGTAGTATTCTACTTTTCAGGAGAACTCCTTTTGTCCATTAGAATAAAAAACGATAAAAAGTCATAAATTGAATGATGCAGTAGGGCTTAATGCCCTTGGTACGACTTAATGATATGGATTAAAATCTCATTAAGCCAATACAAATTTATTTAGTAATGAACCCCCACCCTGGCTATAAAATAGACCTGTATGTAATTTGTCTCAATTGGCTATTGTAGCATAAAGTAGGTGTTAATAAATAAATACAAATGGAATATATTGAAACTTCTTAATTGTTCAAACAAAACCTAAGGGAATGTAGCCAGCCTGATCTTACCGACTCTACCTGGGCCCAAATCATTTTATGAAAGTACATTCAAAGGCATAACTTAATAGAAAATTGTGTACCAAATAATTATGCGAACATTAAATAGAATGATGCATTTCAATGTTGAAATTTTTGTTATTTTGACAAAAGTTTACTTATGATGCATGGATCACCACTGATATCTTTATGGGAGTAGAAATTATTTAGATGAGATTTCATACATTGAGGGGGAAAACAATGGAATGTATTATAGGAAAAGTATAAATTGAAGTAAATGTTAGTTTTGAACTGACACTATCTTAGAAAGTCTATCATGCAGGAGCTGAGTAACCTAAGCAGATTTCCCACATCCTGGTATAACACACCAAACTGATGAGTAAAAGGGGGGGGGAGTTACTGACGGCAGAAAACAAGTTCGAATAACTTGAATTAATACTTGAGTTACGAAAAATTGCAAAGAAAAACAATTATAGAGCACCAATAGTTTAACAAGACTGGTTCTATAACATTTTACGATCCATTATTATAATGGATATATTTCGAATTTTCAAATACCCACTATTCCAGGGCACTTTCAGCCAATAACAGCACAATCTTTAATGTTGAATGGAACGATTAAATATAGAGTATGATAAAAATCAATAAACATTTTTGAGTGAAGAACGAAAATCTTAATTGATGATGTCATCACATAACGTATTTGCCTGTATCTCACAAAGTAAAAGTTTAATGAAAACAATATTTGTTATTTGACCTCGGAATGAAGTGGTTCATGATATATCAGCATATTGTTAATAATATAAATTAGGTTTACTAAATACTGAAAACTAAAAATTGAACTCTCTCCATTAATATTAAAGATAGAGAATTAATGTATATAACAAAATTTATAGTATATTTAATTTACAATAAGGTTGGATCTATACAATTTTTTGATCCGACATATAATAACAGAGATAGTTCACAATTCCCCTCCCACTAGGTTGATTACAGCCATTAACAAACTTGACCTTTAGTTTTGCATGAAACACTTATAGATCAAGTTTGGTTATGATCAAACAAGAATTGTGATCGCTCGAGCAATAACAGACAAGGATATATATAAATAAATAAATAATTTTGAACGGACCTCATTTTCGTCATCTCCTGGGTAGGAACCTTTGAGGAAATTTTTTAAAATTTGCATCATGAATTACTTAGCGGAAATCTGCTAAAAGTTAATTAGCATTAAGGAAACAGAAATTGTACTTCATATTATGATAAATGGTTAATTCATTATAAAAGATGTTAGATATGTACTTAATAGTTGGACATGAAATAATTATAGAAAGACATAGAACTCACCTGAAGGGTCTAAATAAAAGCGATTGCAGTTGTAAGAAGTATAATTCTTTTATAAGGCATATACATAACTAATTTATAATATTGTAAAATCAGTCCAAACAACACATTATTTGACATTCCAAATAATTAATAGCCCTATACTAGTAACTAAGAAGAGAAAAGAAGCATTAACAGGAAAATGCAATAAAAAACATAACAGAATCGTTGAGAAAAAAATTGCACTTGATAATGAAGCCATCAAAATATAAACCACAGGTAAGGGGGTAGAGGGTTTCTGTGTATATTAGAGTCTCCACAATTCTAACAAATTTTATTTTGTTTAACATTTAAGCTTATTTCATTGTACAAGCAAGCATAATCTGCTTGTTATTAAAATTAATAAAAAAATCAATCATGCAGGCGCTGCATACAAATTTCCTCCCAAACTAGAATGATCACCCCCTCCCCCCACCCTGATATGACAATCCACTCTCTATTTTGCCCATAAAGAAAAGAAACCAAATTACCAGGACTTAAAATCTATGAACATGGACTCATGTTCTATCATACAGTTGTTTTAAACCCTTAATGTTCTGTGGCAAGTACAGTGACCTCACTTAAACTTGACCCTGTTTGTTCCAAAGGCTCAGTAAGTGGCTATGATTCTGCCTGTGGCTTTGGATGAAATAAATAAATAAAGAATTGTAGGGAATTTTTGTCTACATAGGGTTAAATGAAAATCACATGAGGGGAGGAGATTAACTCATGACTAAAAAAAAAAAAATTCAACTGTTATTATTTGAGTTGGGAGAAAAAATTATATAGTAACAATGTGTGCACTTCTTTATATAGGTTATATAACACTTTTTGGTGTGGTACATAACAGAGTAATTCATAATTTTGTGTTTATGTTTCTAAAATCCCACTTCTCCTCACCTAATATAAACATTACATTATTATTGAAATCTATAACAGACGGCTTTTCTAACGGCTTTGGGATTTAAGAAGTAAAGGTCATCAAACATTATAGTAAAATCATTTTAACATAAATAAATGATAGGGAGTATAAAAATATCATGAGCTAGTCCTTACCATTTATTTCCATTTTAAAACCTTAATTGACAACTATGTTATTTTCCTGAAACTTAAATCACAAATTTCAATGGGACATACATGCTTTAAATTTCCTGACAATGAAATATTTAAACAAACTATGCAAACTTTTACGTAACTGATATTGCATATAAAATCTAATAAATTACCCTCTAAGATATAAATTGTCGTGATTTCAAAGCCACAAATTCATTATCATACATTCAACGAAGTATGGTAGTTTTTAAGTCTGTGTGGGGACTATGTAAACTGAATGAATAATGTAACTGATTAAGTAACATGACTTGAAATTATTTGATAACCTTAGGGATCAAGATTCAAGAGCACTTAGTACATAACAAGCTATACTATGAAACTCTTAAAAAATACAAATTTATTCGGCTATACTAAATATTTGTATTATAATTTGAAAATGTAATGTGTTGTGCATATTTGATTATATCCATGAAGTATTTTTAAAAAAAGCTACAAAAAAAAATTCATGAATTATTAATGTTAAATCATGGTATAAGGGTATAGAAGATAATAAATAAGCAGCAATCAATATACACTTTGAAAAGCCAAAACAATTCGAATTTAAACTTACTCAAGAAAAATTCAGAACTTACTTGTGAAGTTCCATCATTGACCTTTTTCGGCACAGCTCCAAAATAATGTACACAAAATTAGCATCATCAAAATAACTGTGAAAATGAACAATATTTTTATGATTTAGTGATTTATGAATTTGAATTTCTTGAGACATTTTCTCTTTTTCCTTCTGACTAGCAAGAAGTCGTTTAGAAACAATTTTTCCAGCAAATACTCCTTTGGATACCATCTCCGTCAACTCATAACACTTAGCAAATCCACCCTAGAAATTATAATAGTAAATAATAAATATAAGGCAAGCCGATAGTCCAAATATATTGTCATTTATACATAATTTAACCAACCTTGCCAAAAAACTGTCCTTTCTTGTAAGCAATTCCAGAACTAGCATCATAAATAGTTTCAGGAATCGGCTTATCTTCTTCTACGTTACGTTTAGACATTTTGAACTTAAGTGGTTGCGTTAATAGTCGAGTAAGTACCGAGTACAAAATTAATTGCGTCTAATTAACTAATCCTAAGTGTTTAAAATCTAACTATAAATATATAAATACACCAAGAAAACTCAAGACGATTGACTGGCACCGAGTTCCACGGATAGCATGGAGAACCGTTGGGGCATCTTTTTCAAACAAACCAATCACCTGAAGCTTCAAAGCCCGCGAAGCTGTTCGATGCCTTCTTAATACTAGAAAACCATCTAAGTTCAAGGTATTTAATATTATTTAAAGTTAAAAAAGTAAATGTTTTCGAAAGTTAACAAACTTAGAATAATTCTTAAAGTTTGTGAGTTAGCCTCTGTGTTAATAAAGAAGAGTTTTATATTTTAAAATACAATATTTGACAATTTCTTGTCAGCCTGTTGAAGTGATAACAGAGATAAAGTTTCAGAGCCCATTAACACGTATTTTCTAAACTATCGCCAAAATTCTTACAAGTGCTTAAATTTTTAAATAACGTTTTCTTAAAGAGTATTTTTATCTAAATTATCATGAATTCAGTTTCATGAAGAAAAAAAGTTTTATAATTTTCGTCAATGAAGTGATAAACTTTAGGAATTATTCCTGAGGGAAGTTCAGAGGCATATATAACAAGTTTTATGTAGCCCTAAATACTTGAAAGGTTTACTAACCTTAGTAAAGGGTTACTAATAAAGGTTTACATGGTGACGTTTTACATTTATAAATTGAATAATACAATTCACTACTAAGTAATATTTCTTAGTTTTTAACCAGGAACCGATTATTTTATGTTACTCCTGCTGTTCGAGGAGTAATGCCATAATGTTAGCATACATTACCAGCCACGGTGAAACTCGTTAACTATTTAATGCGTTTATCACTAAATTCTTGTTGCACATATGGAAATCAAACCTATGACCATTCAGCTTAGAGAACAATAGTTATGTATTTGTAGCGTAAGTTATTTATTTTAAATATTATTATTATTTATTAACGTCCGCTTTTTGCAACTACGGCTAATCGGGACGGGTTATCCATAGGTTACTGCGCTTTTCTAGAGGATGGGATTAAGGATTTTATTTAATGATTTCGTCACTAAATAAATTTCTATTGCCGAGGTGGTAATCGAACTCGCCACTCTAGGTTTTCCATGTGAAATTAAGGTCAATTATTTAACTCACATCGCTAACCTAAGCCCCTTTTAAATATTATAAAAATTACTGGTCGTAGGTTCTTTCCTGCGCGGGGAACTAAAATTTATTTATTACCTAACTCATTAAATAGTTATCAAGCATTCAGAATCAAAAGTTCCCAACTTTTGATTCGGAGTGTTTCACTTGTTTTAACCAAGAGCTGGTATATGACACACAGATTAACTCAACTCTATCTATTTATTCTCTATTTCTTCAGTAATAAGACGCCTAAGTAAACAGGAATCAAAATACCAGTTTGAAATAATGTTTAGTGAGCCACTTATTCAATGGGAATCAGTATGTAGAAGTGTAGGCTTATTTAACTAATTTCTAAAAAAATCCAAATCAGTTCGTGATCCAGAAGGTTTATATTAAAAAAAAAAAACATTTGTAATAGGATTGGTTATTTGTTTAATTTTCCGACAGGTTCGTAATAAATGAGATATTACGAATTTTCTGCTCTCTTCCCACTTACAGGAAAAAGGCAATCCTCACCTAAAATCCTTATCCTATCCTACAACACAGCCCGGTATGCATGTGTATATGCGTGTGTACATTAGGTACTTGTTTTAGCAGATTTCCCTTAAGGGAAATCAGCTATTGAGGTTGTACTCATGACGGAATTTTCGAAATTTTTCTTCAAATGTCCATCGATCCTACCTAGTAGATGACGAAAATGAGGTCCGTTCAAAACTGTATATATATATATATCTATATATTTGTCTGTTACCGCTCTAGCGGTCGCAATTTTTCTTTGATCGTTACCAAACTCGATATTTAGTCGCTTTATGTAAAAAGAAAGATCAAGTTCGTTAACGGCTGAAATCGGACCAGTGGGAGGGGGGGTTTAGAGGGGAGGATTTTCAAAAATTCGAAATATCTCCAGTATTATGCATCGGATCGAAAAATTGTATATATCCAATCTTATTGCAAATTAAATATACTATAAATATTGTTATATACGTTTATTCTCTATCTTGAATATTAACCGAGGTATTTGCATTTTTCAGTTTTCAGCAAACCGCCACTTCTACTCATGTTACGTAAACAATACTCTGCTACATAATAAATCACATTTTTGGAAGTTTAAATACCAAACATTTTATTCAAGAGACCTTTATTATACGAGATACAAGTAAATATTTCCTGTTGATCCCCCCCCCCCATCTTAAAGTTTTGGACTACTAAAAGTTTATTAATTGAGATAACAATTATTCTGACTCATTATTAATTACAGTACTAGATATAGTAAATAGTTCTCAATAAAATTAATGTGTTATATTCTGATATATTTCAGTAATTGTTTTTCTTTCCGGTGAGGCGGGCCGACCAGTTTGATTACATTTCTAACCTAACGCTTCCTGTCGGCAGGTTATTGAAATTGGATGAAACATTTCTTATTTCCGTTTGTATTTATTCACGGTGTTGTTGTGTTACCAGTATGTATATTTATCTATTACTGAACTTCACGAAGGAAATCTGCTTAGTTTACGCAGCCCCTGCGTGACGGACTTTATTATTTTGCATGCTTGCACGTTTTCTTTCTCTTAGTTTTCTTCGCATGCCCTTCTTCTATGCATGATTTTTCTTTTGGTCTTTCTTCTTTAGTCAGGTGTAGGGGGGGGGGGACTGCCGCTATTACCCCCCCCCCCCCACCCCAAGGCTTCTAATATAATCTTGAGGTTTCCATGAAACTGTTGAGCATGGTGTTGATGAATTGAGAATCGCCTAGTTTAGAACGTCAAATCTTAAATGATGACATCACACCGACAATATTGACACGTGTCTCACACAGTAAAAGTTCAATGAAAACAGTATTTGTTATTTAAGCTTCAAATAAAGCGGTTTATGATGTAGCAGCTCATTCTTAATATGACGGTAGGAGTGGGGTTTACTGAAGGCTGAAAACTAAAAAAGCCCGTCACGCAGGAGCTGCGTAAACTAAGCAGATTTCCCACGTGAAGTTTTACAATAGAGAAATCTGCCTAATAACAGCTGTAGTAGTAAGAAACCTCTAAACCTATTCACGAGGGACGAATAGTTACGAAAACAGCCGCCAGAGCTCACGGCGGAAAGTCCGAACATAGCCACTGCTGCCGAGCACATGCAGAATACAAATCCAAATATCTCAGTTAATATTCAAGATAGAGAATAAATGTATAGAACAATATTTATAGTAAATTTAATTTGCAATAAGATTGAGTATGTAATATTTTTCGATCCGACGTATAGTAACGGAGATATTTCGAATTTTCGAAAACCCTCCCCTTTAAACCCCCCCCCCCCTCCTACTGCTCCGATTTCAGCCGTTAACGAACTTGATCTTTCTTTTTACATAAAACGACTAAATATCGAGTTTGGTAACGATCAAACTAAAATTGCGACCGCTAGAGCGGTAACAGACAAATATATATATATATATATATTTATATATACAGTTTTGAACGGACCTCATTTTCGTCATCTACTAGGTAGGATCGATGGACATTTGAAGAAATATTTCGAAAATCCCGTCATGAGTACAACCTCAATAGCTGATTTCTCTTAAGGGAAATCTGCTAAAATACAAATATATCGGTTAATATTCAAGATGGAGGAAACGCGTATAGAACAAAATTTACCGGAAATTAAATTTGATTTTATACAGATGAATAACTAGTAAGAATTTTCAGGCAAATATATGAATGAATCTCTCGATATTTGCAATTAGAACAGAGCTCAATTTCTTCATCTCCTCAATTGATGGTCAATTGTTGAAATTCTTTAAAATTCGCGCGTTTTGGCGCTCCACTGGGGCTTTTCCTGCTGTCCTCAAACGCTTGTATAGACTCAGGAGTCCATTAAATGTGTGTTTTATCTTTTCAGTTGGTTTTATGGAAGGACTGGTTTAATGGAACCCGATATTGCATGAGGAATGATACGGCAGTAGAAATTAAGCATGTCTATTTACCTTCTCAGCTCATGTGTGCTTTTAGGCTGTGGGCAATCTAGCATGCTCTACACTTTAGACGGAGGTGGCTTAGTTCCTTTAACGTCGACTCGGTACTCTGGGAAATCAAATTGAAGTCCACCTAATAATATTGATGTTCAAGAATCACGATCATCGAGGCGATTAAAGTCTTTTCCAGCGTGGTCTTCATGTTTTTTTAGCAGATTTCCCTTAAGGGAAATCAGCTATTGAGGTCGTACTCATGACGCGAGTTTAGAAAAATTTCTTCAAATGTCCATCGATCCTACCCAGGGGTGACGAAAATGAGGTCCGTTCAAAATTATATATATATATATCTATATCTATATATATATATATATATATATATATATATATATATATATATATATTTGTCTGTTAACGCTCTAGCGGTCGCAATTTTTGTTTGATCGTTACCAAACTCGGAATTTAATCGTTTTATGTAAAAAGGAAGATCAAGTTCGTTAATGGCTGAAATCGGACCAGTGGGAGGGGGGATTTTCGAAAATTCGAAATATCTCCGTTACCATACGTCGGATCAAAAAATTGTATAGAACCAATCTTATTGCAAATTAAATTTACTATAAATATTGTTCTATACATTTATTCGGTATCTTTAATATTAACCGAGATATTTGGATTTGTATTGTGAATATGGTCGGCTATGTTCGGGAGTTTCCGCCGAGCGCACAAGCGCTAGTGTGGCCGTTTCACTAACTATTCGTCCTCGTGAGAATAGGTTATTACTAGGCAGACTTCTCTACTGTAAAACTTCACGTGGGAAATCTGCTTAGTTTTCGCAGCCCCTGCGTGACGGACTTTTTTTCTTCACTTGTTGAACACATGACGAAATCGAGAAATAGATCTCTAAAGACTGCGTCAACATCAACTATTGAAAAGATAGTATATTTCCGTCGAGCTGAGTAGTAAAATCCACCAGGTTAGGAACAGCGCTGGACCTGTCTGGAGTGGTTTGAGTATTTAGCTTTTGGTAGTGACCACAGAATTGGAAAGATTACAATTGAAAAAGTGAAAGAGATTTGTTACCTAGGGAGCATCATCACTGAAGACAATGAAAAAGTCCGACAGTGGCTGCGTAAACTAAGCAGATTTCCCACGTCCTGGTATAACAACCACAATACAACAATTTTCATACGAGTGCCGAACAGTTACGGAAGCGGCCGAACTAGCTTTTGGTGGGGAACTCACTCGTCCGTTATCCGTCCACATTTAATAAAAATGCAAATAGGCCCTTGGCAAAGGGAAGCCTAGACAATCCAATTTTGAGGGCATCAAGCGTTGTTGGATTTCGTGGGTATAGTAATATGAAAAGAGCGGCTTCTGAAAGAACACAATGGTTGCAACTAATAGGCGCAGCCTTTAGAACATCATTGAGTCGCCACAGAAGCGGATACCTCCACTTTTAGCAGATTTCCCTTAAGGGAAATCAGCTATTGAGGTCGTACTCATGACGCAATTTTTGAAAAATGTCTTCAAATGTCCATCGATCCTACCCAAGAGATGACGAAAATGAGGTCCGTTCAAAATTATATATATATATATATATATATATATATATATATATATATATATCTATACTAGCTCAGATACCCGGCTTCGCCCGGGAATTCATTTGAGGCTGAATGGTGATAGTATTTTTTAGCAGGCTTTACATTGCACAATATTTTGACATTTACCCGTCCCAGTGTTTAGGATTGATACCCGTCGTTGCCGTGGATTTGCTAATATTAGAATATTTGTTCGATAAGGTTTCACTGTCTTCGATATTTTTATATTTCCCGTCTCTTATACATGTAAATATGGTGAATTTTTATTTCAGGCCTACCTTATAACCCCCCTCCGCGCGAACCTAAAAATTTTAATATAACTTATAATTATGGAAGAATTAATGCTAATTGACATACCGAGCTTTGTTAAGTTCGGTTCATCCGTTAGTGCCCAATAACATTGTTGGCTCCCGCTAAAGTTTTAACGTATAACTCATTTATACTTCGGTATACGACAAAAGTGTATATAACAAAAGTTACTCTAAATAACAAAATAAACAACTTTTGTTATGTGCATATTTGCCGAAAAACCAATAGAAAACGAAATATCGCTATTTTTAATTTCAGGCTTCCCTTATAACCCCCACTCCTGTTCGCTTCAGAGAAAATTAATATAGCCTAAAGTCTAAGTTGGGTTAGTAGTAATAAACATGCCAAGTTTCATAAAATTCGGTTCAGCCGTTTATGCGTGAAAAGGTAACAAACAAACAAACATACACGAAAGAAACAAAATGCAGATATGGTGTCTATGACATGTGAAACGAAAAGTTATCGTGAAATTTCGCGAAAAAAATCAATGTACAGACAGAGGTTACAATTTTATATATATACTAGCTCAGATACCCGGCTTCGCTCGGGAATTCATTTGAGGCTGAATGGTGATGGTATTTTTTGGCAAGGCTTTACTTTGCACAATATTTTGACATTTACCCGTCCCAGTGTTTAGTTTAAATACCCGTCGTTTCTGTGGATTTGTTAATAATAAAATTATTTTTTTATTTAAGACTTCACTGTTCTCCATATTGTCATATTTCCCGTTTCCTGTGCATTATGCATAGATTAGAATTATTAAGCACAAAATATTAACATACATTTGAATTAGTTTTTCCCGGTGAGGTACCTTGTAGTTCCAAAGAATTGTTGAGCAAATTTCACTAAATAATAAAATAAACAACTTTGTTATGTGCATATTTGCCGAAACCCCAATAGGAGACGAAATATCACTATTTTTAATTTCAGGCCTCCCTTATAACCCCCACTCCTGCCCGTCCCTAGAAATGTTAGTATGGCTTATTATAAGGAAGACGTTAGTGCTAATTCACATACCGAGTTTGGTTTAGTCCGGCTGAGTCTTTTGTGCCAAATAAAATTGTTACTTCTGCTATCACTTTTTGGCGTATAACGCCTTTATAATTAGGTATACGACAAAAGTGTATATCACAAAAGTTTCTCTAAATAACAATATAAACAACTTTTGTTATGTACATATTTGCCAAAACCCCAATAGGAAACGAAATATCATTATTTTTAATTTCAGGCCTCCCTTATAACCCCCACTCCTGCCCGTCCCTAGAAATGTTAGAATGGCTTATTATAAGGAAGACGTTAGTGCTAATTCACATACCGAGTTTGGTTTAGTTCGGTTGAGTCTTTTGTGCCAAATAAAATTGTTGACTTCCGCTATCATTTTTAGCGTATAACGCCTTTATACGTAGGTATACGACAAAAGTGTATATAACAAACGTTACTCTAAATAACAAATTAAACAACTTTTGTTATGTGCATAATTACCGAAAATGCAATAGGAAACGAAATATCACTATTTTTAATTTCAGGCCTCCCTTATAACCCCCACTCCTGTTCGTCTCAGAGAATATTAACATAGCCTAAAGTCTAAGTTGGGTTAGTAGTAATATACATACCGAGTTTCATAAAATTCGGTTCAGCCGTTTATGCGTGAAAAGGTAACAAACAAACAAACAAATAATCAAACAAACAGACACGAAAGAAACAAAATTTAGTTATGGTGTCTATGACATGTTAAACGAAAAGTTATCGTGAAATTTCGCGAAAAAAATCAATGTACAGACAGAGGTTACAATTTTATATATATATAAAATCGTCCCTAGAAATAGTATGGCTTATTATAAGGAAGGCGTTAGTACTAATTCAAATACCGAGTTTGGTTTAGTTCGGTTGAGTCTTTTGTGCCAAATAAAATTGTGGACTCCCGCTATAGGTTTTAGCGTATAACTCATTTATACTACCGTATACGGCAAAAGTGCATATAACAAAAGTTACTTTAAATAACAAAACGAATAACTTTTGTTATGTGCATATTTGTTGAAAAAGCAATAGGAAACGAAATATCGCTATTTTTAATTTCAGGCCTTACATATAACCCCCACTACTGCCCATCTCTAGAAATGTTAGTATGGCTTATTATAAGGAAGGCGTTAGTACTAATTCAAATACCGAGTTTAGTTTAGTTCGGTTGAGTCTTTTGTGCCAAATAAAATTGTGGACTCCCTCTATAGTTTTTAGAGTATAACTCATTTATTCTTCCGTATACGGCAAAAGTGAATATAACAACAGTTACTCTAAATAACAAAATAAACAACTTTTGTGGTGTTCATATTTGCCGAAAACCCAATAGGAACGAAATATTGCTATTTTTAATTTCTGGCTTCCCTTATAACCCCCACTCCTGCCCGTTCATAGAAATGTTGGTATGGCTTGTTATAATGAAAGCTTTTGTGCTAGTACATATACCGAGTTTTATTTATTTCGGTTGGGTCTTTTGTCCCAAAAAAAATTGTTCACTTCCGCTATAGGTTTTAGCGTATATCTCGTTTATAATTCGGTATACGAAAAAAGTGTATACAACAAAAGTTACTCTAAATAACAAAATAAACAACTTTTGTATGTTCACATTTGGCGCAAAACCAATAGGAAACGAAATATCGCTATTTTTAATTTCTGGCTTCCCTTATAACCCCCACTCCTGTTCGTCTCAGAGGATATTAATATAGCCTAAAGTCTAAGTTGGGTTAGTAGTAATATACATACCAAGTTTCATAAAATTCGGTTCAGCCGTTTATGCGTGAAAAGGTAACAAACAAACAAACAAACAAACATACACGAAAGAAACAAAATGCAGATATGGTGTCTATGACATGTGAAACGAAAAGTTATCGTGAAATTTCGCGAAAAAAATCAATGTACAGACAGAGGTTACAATTTTATATATATACTAGCTCAGATACCCGGCTTCGCCCGGGAATTGATTTGAGGCTGAATGGTGATGGTATTTTTTAGCAGGCTTTACATTGCACAATATTTTGACATTTACCCGTCCCAGTGTTTAGGATTGATACCCGTCGTTGCCGGTGATTTGCTAATAATAGAATTATTTGTTCGATAATTCTTTACAGTCTTCGCTATTTTTATATTTCCCGTCTCTTATACATGTAAATATGGTGAATTTTTATTTCAGGCCTCCCTTATAACCCCACTCCCGTTCGAACCTAAAAAGTTTAATATAACTTATAATCATGGAAGAATTAATGCTAATTGACATACCGAGTTTTGTTAAGTTCGGTTCAGCCGTTAGTGCCCGCTAAGGTTTTAACGTATAACTCATTTATACTTAGGTATACGACAAAAGTGTATATAACAAAAGTTACTCTAAATAACAAAATAAACAACTTTTGTTATGTTCATATTTGCCGAAAAAACAATAGGAAACGAAATATCGCTTTGTTTAATTTCAGGCTTCCCTTACAACCCCCACTCCTACCCGTCCCTAGAAATGGTAGTATGGCTTATTATAATAAAGGCGTTAGTGCTAACACACATACCGAGTTTTATTTATTTCGGTTGGCTCTTTTGTCCCAAATAAAATTGTTCACTTCAGCTATAGGTTTTAGCGTATATCTCGTTTATAATTCGGTATACAAAAAAAAAATGTATATAACAAAAGTTACTCGAAATAACAAAATAAACAACTTTTGTGATGTGCATAATTACCGGAAATGCAATAGGAAACGAAATATCGCTATTTTTAATTTCAGGCCTCCCTTATAACCCCCACTCCTGTTTGTCTCAGAGAATATTAATATAGCCTAAAGTCTAAGTTGGGTTAGTAGTAATATACGTACCAAGTTTCATAAAATTCGGTTCAGCCGTTTATGCGTGAAAAGGTAACAAACAAACAAATAAACAAACAGACACGAAAGAAACAGAATGCAGTTATGGTGTCTATGACATGTGAAACGAAAAGTTATCGTGAAATTTCGCGAAAAAAATCAATGTACAGACAGAGGTTACAATTTTATATATATACTAGCTGAGATACCCGGCTTCGCTCGGGAATTCATTTGGGGCTGAATGTTGGTGGTATATTTTTGGCAAGGCTTTACTTTGCACAATATTATGATATATACCCGTCCCAGTGTTTAGGGTTAACACCCGTCGTTTATGTGGATTTGTTAATAATAAAATTATTTTTTTATGCAAGACTTCACTGTTCTGCATATTGTCATATTTCCCGTTTCCTGTGAATTATGCATAGATTTGAATTATTAATGAGAAAATATTGACATACATTTGAATAAATTTTTTCATTTGAGGTACCTGGTAGTTCATATTGAAAAGAAGTGTTGAGAAAATTTCTCTAAATAACAAATTAAACAACTTTTGTTATTTGCATATTTGCCGAAACCCCAATAGGAAATCACTATTTTAATTTCAGGCCTCCCTTACAACTCCCACTCCTGCCCGTCCCTAGAAATAGTATGGCTTATTATAAGGAAGGCGTTAGTGCTAATTCAAATACCGAGTTTGGTTTAGTTCGGTTGAGTCTTTTGTGCCAAATAAAATTGTGGACTCCCGCTATAGGTTTTAGCGTATAACTCATTTATACTTCCGTATACGGCAAAAGTGCATATAACAAAAGTTACTCTAAATAACAAAACGAATAACTTTTGTTATGTGCATATTTGGTCAAAAAGCAAAAGGAAACGAAATATCGCTATTTTTAATTTCAGGCCTTCCATATAACCCCCACTCCTGCCCGTCCCTAGAAATGTTAGTAATGCTTATTATAAGGAAGGCGTTAGTACTAATTCAAATACCGAGTTTGGTTTAGTTCGGTTGAGTCTTTTGTGCCAAATAAAATTGGGGACTCCCGCTATAGTTTTTAGAGTATAACTCATTTATACTTCCGTATACGGCAAAAGTGAATATAACAAAAGTTACTCTAAATTACACAATAAACAACTTTTGTTATGTTCATATATGCCGAAAAACCAATAAGAAACGAAATATCGCTATTTTTAATTTCAGGCTTCCCTTATAACCCCCACTCCTGCCCGTCCATAGAAATGTTGGTATGACTTGTTATAATGAAGGCCTCACTGCTAATACACATACCGAGTTTTATTTAGTTCGGTTGAGTCTTTTTTGGCAAATAATATTGTTGACTCCCGCTATAATTTTTAGAGTATAACGCATTTAGACTTCGGTATACGACAAAAGTGTATATAACAAAAGTTACTCTTAATAACAAAATAAACAACTTTTGTTATGTGCACATTTACCGAAAAACCAATAGAAAACGAAATATCGCTATTTTTAATCTCAGGCTTCCCTTATAACCCCCACTCCTGTTCGTCTCAGAGAAAATTAATATAGCCTAAAGTCTAAGTTGGGTTTGTAGTAATATACATACCAAGTTTCATAAAATTCGGTTCAGCCGTTTATGCGTGAAAAGGTAACAAACAAACAAACAAACATACACGAAAGAAACAAAATGCAGATATGGTGTCTATGACATGTGAAACGAAAAGTTATCGTGAAATTTCGCGAAAAAAATCAATGTACAGACAGAGGTTACAATTTTATATATATATATATAGATATATTGATTATATATTGATTGCTATATATTGTGGTGCTGCGGAGAAGCCAAAAAGATAAAATACCATACAATAGGAGATGTAGGTACCTCTCATTTTTCTAATGAGAGTATGATATTTTTAATCCTGAGGAGGAATAAGATTCTCAAGAATTTTAAGTTGAACACAACAATAGGTCTGATAAGATATGTGAGCACCTTTTCCTTTCTAGGATTGGGGCCAGACCATTCAAGCTTCTTGTTTAACATTTCAAGAAACTACTGCATGGATCTGTGTTTGGTGGCCACAAAGGCAATGACTACATGATGTTGAAGAGGACCTAAAATTACGGGGTCACTGGATGGAAGGCAAAGGCCAGAGACAGAGAGAGTTGGAACAACATTGTCAAGGAAGCCTAGGCCACTCCAGGTTGTAGAGCTACTCTGTAAGTAAGCTCTAATTGGGGCTGTCATTTTTAGATGACACAGCAGTAACCAGACATTACCGTGAGGAACATTTTGAGAAAAACTCGATGAAGCCTTATAATGCTATTCATCGATGGGTATTCTATATTAAAAAAAACTAAATACAAATTCTTAAACAAATTAGCCACTTATTTAGATCATAAAATTTATGCAGTAAGAATGCATCCTATTGACCACCACATAAACATAAAGGTTTAGTTTATGCAACCTTCAAGTGTTTCTAGGTGTGATAAACTATTATCAGAAGTTCACACCAAATTTGTAGGGTATTTTCACTCCTCCATTATCACTGAAGAAACTCACCTTTTTGAGGAGCTTAAAAAATCCTCCCATCGTCGGACACCCTAGTTAATTATGGTTCAAATTTGCCTCTCATTGTAGATTCGGATGCCAGTGACAACAGTCTTGGAGTTGCTCTAAGCCACCAGTTTCTAGATGGCTCGGTACAACCAGTCACTTTCACTTCTCGGGTTTTACAGGCGCCAGAAAAGAAGTATTCTGTTCTTGATAGAGATATTGGGAATAATATTCATGGTAACCGAATTCTATAATTCTATTTATGGCTAGCGTTTTTTTACTGTGGACTAATTGGAGGCCATGCCAAAATGGTTAGACATCATCCCTTCAACTGCAATAACCTCAACCAACACCATTTTTATTCTTGAAGAAATTTTCTAGACTTGGCCTCTCAAGGATTATTCTTTCTAATAATGGCGCTTGTTTAACCTCTTACAAGTTACAACAATTTTGCACGACTGGACCTATCTTCACAAATTGAAGCAGCTTTGGCTAAACAGAAAAGAAACCATGACAAGAGGATATTCTGGTGAAAATTCCAAGGAGGCAAAGCAGTTTGGGTGAAGAGTACTAAGGAAAGAGATCACCAGAAGGGAGTTATCTTAAATGCAAAGAACTGGACCTGTATCATACATCGTGGAGGAGGAGGTGAAGAATGCAAGGTAACATGCTGATGACCTGAGTACACTTCTAGACATTAAATTCAGAAACCGGAGGGAGAAATATGATGACACCAAATTCTAATCATTTTATACTATCTGTATTGAACCTGGAACCTCAGTATGGCAGTATGGTACTTTTACCCACTGGACCACCATCATATCAGAAAAACTTTGAATTCCTTTATCTTCTTGATATAGCTTAAGGGAAACTGCTAATAGAAAATTTTACTAATACTGTGGACATAGAGGAAAATTCTGACAATGAGTTGACTACTCATAGAAATGAAGCAGAATGCTTCAAAGAAATAAAGGAGAAACCACCTTTTTTTAGCGTTAAAGAATATGAAGTTCAAGAGGAAGTCAGTGGAGATTTGAGAAGTTTTGCCAACATAAATTAAAAAGACTGTTTATTTTTCAAATTAAATTGACACAAAGCAACATTATTCAAAACATTAAATTTCGCAACACAAGAAATATTAAATGGACCTTATTCAGAAAAGTTGCAAATTGCAATGAATGAAAATATAAACTGAAGGTCAGAGAATAAAACCCTTTTTCTCAGTAGAAAAGAAAAAAGAGCTAAACAGTTCAAGGCTCAGTGTAGAGGAAATGTGCCCAAAAGGAAGGCTCAATGAAGAAAAACTCTCATCTGTGATAAGTATTTGTCTTTACAATATCCTTTTGCTTTGAATGAAAAGGAAAATTTGAAGATTATTCATTGGGATGTAAAGACTACTTACCTTCACTATGAAGAAACGTTCTCAGCTTTGATGAATATTCATTTTTACAAAATATTTTTGCTTTGAGGAGGAAAATTCGAAAATTTCTTAATTGGATGTAAAGATTACTTTTACCTTCACGACTACTTCAAAGAAGAGATAACAACCTCCTGATAAATCATCCAATGTATATCCCAATAAGGTTTGGTTTGCTCAAGTGAATCAGAGAACAGACATTTAGAACAGCTGCTTAATGAATTCAACAGTCTCAGAATGTATCTCAAATTTATTTTAAGTATACCAAACAGTGCTTTGTTATCATTCCAGTTTAAGTGGATGATAATCGCTAAGTTAGTCTTTATGACCCAGCAAGGGAAAAACAAACTCAGCTCAGACTTGAACAAGAATTTGATATGAACAAGCCTTGCAGTAATAAAAGAGTTTCTGGGAATGCAGATTTCCCGAGACAAGCAAATTCATTGATAAGATTTTCTCAAGATTCAGAATGGCTGATTGTGACCCTGTCATTACACCAATGGAAGTAGGGATTCTGTGAAAAAGGTACTGATATTTTTAGCAATAAGTTTATTTATTAACATCCCACAGACAGTGTTATATACCTTTCTAAGGTTTCAAGGCCTCTCATTTCTTATTCAGTTAACGTGCTGTCATCATTTATTTTTTAAATTTCATGGGTGGCCTGATCCTCAGAATATTATAAAAAGCAAAGAAAAATTTCTTTAAGCATGATGGAGGCAGAATATATGGTTCTATGCTTAACTGTACAGGAAAATGTATGGTGAAAAAATGCAACCAGAATCTGTTGTATATTGTGATAATAAAGGATCAATAAATTTAGCTAAAAATGATGTTATTGGTCAACGAACAAAAGATATTCATATAAGATAACAATTCTTGAATAAGTGCGCGTGAGAGGATAAAATCATTAAAAAAGCCAATATTACTTCAGAAGAATTGTTGTTGGACATTTTAACTAAGCCTCTCCCTAAGGTAAGACATAACTATATTATGAATTTACTTGGCCAATAATGTTTTGTTTTTTCTATTGATGCTCTGATCTTAGTTCAAATCCAATTTAAGGGGAAGTGTTAGGTTTATAAATTACATTTGACCATTATACAGTTGGCATTGCCTTTGTTTTGTTACAGCATGTATATGGTAATAAAGTTACATATGTGTGAGATGTTTGTGATTTATTTCTAATAACCACACATTAATTCATTTAATGAAAACCTAAACTTTCATGGAGTACATAACCTAGGAGAATTTGTCTCATTTTAAAAATTGTGTTCAAATTTAAGGGCAACTGTACAAACGGCCAAAAATAATGGCTTATCATTATATTCTATTCAGAAAACTTTAGGTTTCAACTGAATCTTCCATTTGTTCATAGGTTTTCTGAGAAGAAATGGAAATTGATGTCAGAGTATCAAGGCCATGATGATTTCTCAAATGTGATTCAAGATATGCTGCTCTTGTAAACATATTAGGACACATATTACAAGTATAAATTAATTCATTCTTTTTATGGTTTTCCAGATGCTTCTTAGCAAAAGTGAGAGAATAAAAAGCTCTTTTACATTCTACACAAACAAAAGGCTTCTTGTGAGATTTTTCATGTAACTCAAGCTTTTCCTAAAATTCCAAATTAAAACATATAAACATATCATAATAAATTAAGTTATTATAAATTTAAATATTGAAAGAATAAAAATGAGTTACCCTCGTCCGAAACTGCTTGTTACAGCTTTTACATTTAAATTGTTGTTGGCCACTGTGAGTGATTATATGGGATCTCTGGAGGTGTTTAGTTCTAAAAGTTCTGTCGCAAAGGGAGCACTTAAATGGTCTTTCACCAGTATGGATTCTCATATGTGTTACTAATGAATAGCGAAGTCGAAAGCATCTACCACATTCACTACAGGAATGAGGCTTACTTTTGGTATGAACTCTTTCATGAATAACCTAAAACAAAGTAATATAAGGGGTCCAAATAAAACTTTAAGCAGCCTGGTAGTACATTTTATAGATATAGGTATGCTATTCCATTTAAAACAATTATAGGGGTCTGGTTACATAATACTTCACTTCTTTTATAACAAAATACAAATCACATTACAAATAGAAATAATAATATGTTAAAAAAATAGTAATTTTTAACAGAGAAGGAAAAAAATAAGACCTAAAAAAAATTAATTTGTGACCCAGAAAGTAAATAAATACGACCTCAATAGCTGATTACCCCTAAGAGAAATCTGCTAAAACATCTTTCTGATACTGTTATCCTAATCCCAGAGTATGAATGATCTAATTTTGAGAAACTCAATGATCAAACAGTTTATATAATACAGTATCCCTTAAGGACCTAAAAGGCAAGTAGATGAATTTATTATCAATGTTACCATTATCCAAGTAAAGAAGATATTGAGTACAAGAAAGCATGTAGACAGGGCATATCAGGAATATATTCAGATCTCCATTAATTACGAAGATTGCAGCCAAGTTCCCTGCTGATCTTAAATAAAATACTTAAATGGAATAAATTACATCAAACAAAAACTTCTTAACTTCATCAGTGAGGTTCTTAAAAAGTTCAGCTGGTCTCAAACCTCAGTTGCTTTTAGCAGATAAAGGGAAATCAGCTAATGAGGTCATACTCATGACTAGGTTTTCGAAAATGTTCTTCAAATGTCCATCGATCCTACCCAAGAGATATCGAAAATGAGGTTTTATATGTGTGTGTGTGTGTGTGTGTGTCTGTTAACACACTAGCAGTCAAAATTTTTGTTTGATCATTACCAAATTCGATATTTAAACTTTTTCATGTAAAAATGAAGATCAAGTTCATTAACAGCTAAAAAACAGTGGACTAGTGGGAGGGTTTAGTGAGAGAGAATTCCGAAAATTCGAAATACATAAATACGTATCTCTATTGATATGTGTCGGATCAAAAAATTGTATTGAATCAATCTTGTAGAAAATGTAATGTTCTATAAATGTTGTTTTATATATATGTTTTCTCTATATTTAATATTTCTATATTTTAATTTTCGGCCATAGGTGAGTACCCCCCACTTCTACTCATGTCATATTAACTATAAGCTGTTATACGAGTATCATGAACCACTTCATTCCAGGTTAAACACCAAATATGGTTTTTATTGAACTATTACTTTGTGAGACACATACAAATACGACTTGTGATGATGTCAATAATTAAGTTTCTCCATTCTTTAAGCAAAAATGCTAATTTTACATTATTTTTGGTTGCTTATTTAGCCGTTTCAGTCAACACTAAAGATCATATTTGTTATTGACTGAAATCGGACCTAGAATAGTGGTGGTTAGAGAGGGGGAATTAGAAAATTCAAAATATCTTTGTTATTATGAGTCAGACCATAAAATGTTGTAGAACCAATCTTGTTAAACTTTTGATTTTCTACAATCGTATTCATACGTTCTTGTTTTCTGTGCCTTCAGTACCCCCCCCCCTCCATTCTACTAATCAGTTTTTTTACATATAAATAGAGAATAAGAGTGATGTGACGTGTTATATCAACACTTGGGAAATCTGCTTAGTTTAAGCAGCCCCTGCATGATGGACTTTTTATTTTTCAAACTCTGAAGTGTGTGGTTGAATTTCTCCATCAAAATGGGAGGGCAGAAGTAATATTCATCAAAATCTAATATTTACTCTAGCACTTCCTCATTAGTAGTAACAGAATAACTGTAAAGTTATTCTAATATTCTTTCCAAGTCACATATTTCATTAATATAAAATAGTATTTGGCCATTTTTGTTTTTCACTATGTTGGACCCACATTTTGGTTTGATTTGAAAGGATTTGATTTTACTGTATTGTATGATTTATCAGTCCTTTCCAGTCTGGTGTTTTCATCAACTTCTTTAATTTCTTTAGTCCATTTCATCTCTGTATTTGCCTCTAATCTAATTCTGAAGGTTTTTGTAATTTTTGACATAACTTGCATATTTATATATGTTCTTTTGATCTATGGAAATGAAAATTTACCCAGGGGAAAATGAAAATAAGGTCCATTCAAAATTTTATATATATATATATATATATATATATATATATATATATATATATATATATATATATACTAGCTAAGGTACCCGGCTTCGCCCGGGAATTCATTTTAGGCTGAATAAAGATGGTATTTTTTTGGCAAGGCTTTACTTTCCACAATATTTTGACATTTCCCCGTCACAGTTTTCAGGGATTATACCCGTCGTTGCTGTGGATTTGTTAATAATAAAATTATTTGTTATTTAAAACTTCACTCTTCTAATATTATTAGATTTCCCGTCTCCTGTGGATGTAGGTTTCTTTATAACGTAATGAACTGTAAAATTCATAGTCGTAGAAAGTATTCTGTCTTCCAAACCATGGATGAATTAAATTTCCTTTCACTTGATGCGGTCCAAAGCTTAATGGTGACAACTGTTTTAGATACATAATAACCGAAAAACAAATAGAAAATGAAATATTGCACATTTTTATTTCTGGCCTCCCTCATAACCCCCACTCCCGTTTGAACCTATAAATTTTAATATAGGTTATAATCTTGGAAGAATTAATGCTAATTCACATACCGAGTTTTGTTAAATTCGGTTCGGTAATTTCAGGCCTCCCATACAACCCCCACTCCTGCTCGCCCCTAGAAATGTTGGTACAGCTTATTATCATGTAGGAGTTACCACTAATTCACATACTGAGTTTTGTTTAACTCGGTTGAGTCTTTTGTGCCAAATAAAATTGTTGACTCCCGCTATAGTTTTTAGTGTATAACTCATTTATTCTTATGTACAATACGAAAGTGTACATAATAAAAGTTACTCTAAATAACAAACTAAACAACTTTTGTTATGTGCATATTTACCGAAAAATCAATGCGAAACGAAATACCGCAAATTTTTATTTCAGGCCTCCCTCATAACTCCCACTCCCGTTTGAACCTATACATTTTAATATAGCTTATAATCATGGAAGAATTAATGCTAATTTACATACCTAGTTTTGTTAAATTTGGTTCAACCGTTAGTGCCCAATAAAATAGTTGGCTCCCGCTTTAGTTTTTGGTGTATATCTCGTTTATAATTTGTTATACCGCAAAAGTAAATATAACAAAAGTTATTCTAAATAACTGAATAAAGAACTTTTGCCATGTGCATATTTGCAGGAAAACGAAATATCGCTATTTTTAATTTCAGGCCTCCCTTATAACCCCCACTCCCGTCTGAACCTAACAACAATAAGATTTAAAACATTCAATTAATTTACTAAGGCACAATAAAGAAGTGACAAATTATGGCTAGGTAGAGATATATATTATTAAAGAAAAATATAGTTTGAAATTCTTAAGAAGCAGATTTACAAATTACCTTGTCAATTAGGCGATAGTAAGACTTTGGACAGAATGAACATAAATGAGGTTTAATTGGTATTTCATGAGTAACCATATGCTCTCTCAGTGAGTTTAAATCTGTAAAAGAGATTCTGCACAAAATGCACTTAAGGTTGTCCTCTTTGTTTTCTTGAAGATGACACTGAGGCATATGAAAATTCAATTCATTAACACCTTTAAATGGCCGATTACATAACCTACAATATAAAAAACATACAAGTTAACTTGCACATAATGGATTTTTAAATAAAGAAAATACGATAAAGGACATATTAAAAAAGAAAAACATTTATGCAAATGTTTCCCCTTATATACAGAAGTGATATTTAATTTGAAGTGTGTTTGTTCAATTGTAAGCCCACAATTTCCTTTAGATTAACTAAACTGCAACTCTATAATAGTGGAAGGCCCTGCCATCAAAACTCATGGAGTACAATGTCTTCTATTTTTTCCTTCATGTAAAATTTACAAATCATGTAAAAATTTGTAAAACCTCAACACATCATGTGTCAAACTTATTTATTTATTATTATTAGAGTTAGACAGCTAAACTTCGAAAGAAGTATACAATGTTTAGCTGAAAAGGATAAATCAGAATCTACAGTCTACTCTAACTCTCAAGACAATACCTGAATCTATTGGGTTGTTCGATAATTAATGTCTTTTTTTTTTTTTTTTTTCATATTTTTCAAAATGAAATTATTTATATTAACTACAACATTAATCAATGATATATTGACCATTTTGTTGGATTACCTATTGCCATCTTTCGGTGAGTTGAAAAATTCCATATTCGAAGAAGCCTTGGTTTTTAGAAGGAAAGAACTGGTCCAACTCATTTTTAACTGCCTCATCAGAATCGAAAGTTTTACTATTGAAATGGTTTTGAACAGAGCAAAACAAATGGTATACTGATGGTGCTAAGTCAGCGCTATATGGTGGATGTGGAATCAGTTCCCAATTGAGCTCTGTTAATTTTTTTCGAGTTGTCAAAGAGGTGTGTGGTCTGGTGTTATCATGATGGAACATCACACCTTTGCGATTGGCCAGTTCAGGGCATTTTTTCTTGATTTCTTCGTTCAGTTTCAATAGTTGATGACAGTAGACATTCGAATCAATAGTTTGGTTTCTTGGAAGCAATTCAAAGTACACTAACCCTTGTAATCCCACCACACTGAAAGCATAATCTTTTTTTGGTGAATATCGGCTTTGGATGTCGATTGTGGGGGCTCATTTTGCTTGGTCCATGATCTTTCTTCAGACTACATAATCATAAACAATCCATTTCTCATCACCCGTTATAATTCCTTTTAAAAATGGGTCCTTTTCGTTACGATTCAGCAAAGAGCATATATTAGTGCGTTTGGTGGGGTGGATATCCTTTAATTCGTGAGGAACCCAAATATCCAGTTTGCTTACATAACCAAGCTGTTGTAAGTGCAAGTAAACGGTTGAATTCAATATGTCGAGCTTCTCAGCTATCTCTCGAGTTGTCATACGCCGATTGGTTTCGATTAACGCCTTTATTTTGTCAACAGTAGTGGTTGGACGACCAGTATGAGGTACATCTTGCACATTAAAATTTCCAGAGCGAAAGCGAGCAAACCAACGCTGACACTGGCGATCAGTAAGACAGTCCTCACCATAAACTTCACATAATTTTTTCTTGAGCTTCTAGCACAGTTTTGCCTTTCGGAAGTTAAACAATAAAATATGCCAATAATACTCTCTTTGATTGTCCATTTTCAACTGAATTTTTAACCAACTTGTTTACTAATCAGACTCAGTTATTTACTGGACATAGTCCAAAGTCTAATCTTTAAAATAGTATATTATAATCAAAGCCACGCAATCAATACTACCTGAAATATGCATTTCAAACAATCTTATCAGAAAAAAACGACATTAATTATCGAACCACCTGATAGAATAAGGTTTAATTTTCAAAAAATTGAAGGCAGCAATTTATTGAATTTAATTGAAGAACTAAAATTCATAAGATCTTGATCTTACACAAACATCCCAAAACAAAAATGAATAACTTAATTTTTAAGTAGTCAAATAGACTCCTTAAACCATAGAATAGTGTTTATCTGAGCTTAAGACGCATTTGACTGTTATGAATGAAATGAGAACGTCAAACTGTAATTTGATGAAACTTAGATAAGGAACTTGTCTCATCAAGGAGATAGCTGCCAGAGATATATTAAAATCAATTTTCTAACAAAAGTAAAGTAATTAATACTTAGAGAACTAGTCTTGTGATTAATAGTGAGAATAATTTACCAAGTGTGTAATGCGTCATCAAATAAATTGTGTAGTAACATTAAATAATGAAAACATTAAAGGTTGTGTGTTTAATTATAGACATAAAAAAGTGAAATGTTAAGACTTGACTTTTCTGGTGTATAAAATAAGAATTGTTACTGAAAATAAAATTTCTAATCTATAAACATATACTTAAATTTTGAGGGGGGGGGGGAGTTGACAGCCCACAAAAGCTGTTGGTTAATTTTGATGTTAGCTAGTGTCATACTTGAACGCAAGTAACTACTTTATTCAAGAAATTCACAATTTTCTCATGGGACTGAGGATGTAAAATCTACAGTACATGAAGACAATTGTTTTTCAATCTGAGGACCAAATGATGCCCAGTGGCTAACCTATCTACAGACAAAATATCTATTCAACTTGGAGTTTGATTTTATACAAAATTTCTTACGTGCAAACTAATGATAATGGACCGTCTTTTCCATGAGCCTTTTTATGATCTGAGTATGTTGTTTTTTGCACCATGCTTTCACAAATTTCACATTTCACAAGATCATTCTTTCTGTGCATTGCTAAATGTTTTTCTAAGTGAGAGGCAGTTTGGACTTTGGCAGGGCACAAAGAACATGGTAAACTACCAGATGAAGTACGAGCAATTTTGTGATAAACCTAAAAAATAATTATTCTTTTAGATTTGAAAAATTAGTATTTTTTTTATTTAATGAAGAATATGAGCATATTCTAAATCATTTACAGAGTAGTGATTGTTTAAACTCCTACGAGAATGGAATGTTTTTTTACACAAAGTGCATGGAAAGAACTTTGATGATGAAGAGCAAGAATGCTTAGCTAAATCAGACCAGTGGTAGGTAAGGGTACCACACAAATGGCAAGGCCACATGATGGAATATGATTCGGATAAATCATTAGGCTGCACTTGGCTCTGTTCAAGAACTGGAACAATTGTATCAGGTGGTTCTTCAGGAAATGGTATTTCCTCCAAGCAAGGAACTTCACTTTTTCCTTTAAATTTTAATACTCTTACCTGAAAGAACAAAAAAAAATATATAAATATACATTTTAAAAGTAGATTACAAAAATGAAAAAAAAAAAAAAAAATAGCAATTCTGTACAGCCAAACAGAACATACTCTTGTGAATTTGAAGATATGTAAATAGATATCGCTATTCATTTGTATACTATATTTTAAACCTTATAATAAATTATATTTTTGCTCTTCTGATGCAGGGAAATTTAATCGAAGTTTTTTATTTTGAAAAGTTTGCAGAGTTCAGTTGACAATGCTGTTCCCAATGTTGGAAATATTCATAAATGTCATATGAAGAAACTGAGGATTAATTAGAATAAAGCCAATGAACTGAAAGAAAATTAGAACTAAGTAACTCGTGATCACCTTAATGAGTTCATACCAAAAAAGTATATTATGAAAAACAATGGACCTTAAATAATCAGATAAATAGATAAATCTTATCAACATAGATGTGCTAATCTATATTGAGATCACATTGAGTATGGATTTAAAAGTGATAAGCTTTTATGTGTAAGATATATACTTTTGTTAGTTCAGTAATTTATTACAATTTAGAAAAAATAAGCCCTAACATAAAAGAGGTTTTAGAATTTAGCTTTAGAACTTTATTAGACTACAACATGTGATGTTTATTCAGTTGATGCTCAGACAAGTTTACAGGGTGGCAGGATTTTTGGGCATTGGCTGGAGTCTTGAAAGACTGACACACTTGTAGAAAGAAGTGTGTGTATTAATTAAAGAAGCTACACTACTAATAACAGTATTTTTTATCTAAACGAAAAATTGAATTGTACTTAAGAACATATAACAATTAAATGAGGAAACAATTAAGTAGTGCTAGATGATATATACCATAGATAAAAAAAGTTTATTTAAGAATAAGAACCTTGCATATTGTAAAAGCAGAATCCAAAGAATAATGACTGACAAAAAAATATTGCCCTAACAGATATAATTTTAAAAACTATAAGGAAAACTGTATGTATTGTGTTCTCTCTATGGATTTCCAAATCCACTCAAACTAATAGGTTACTTACTCATTACCTTCACATCATTTATATATACGGGAAAGGGCCATTCTTATGTGGAACAACAGCAAATAAGACTACTAAAATAACAAAACCATCTATAGCTGTATTGGAAGAGACAGTTACTCAAAAGTCTGAAATGCAGGACCTCCTGGTACTTCTATTAAATAAAAGAAACAGAATGTTTGTTGCAGTTCATTTAATATTATTTTATTCAAGAGTGATACATGATATATCTGACCCCATGCATTGGATCAAAAAATGTTATAAAACATAATTTATAGATCTTTTTATAATGAAGGAAAATAGTCCTATATAAATCTTTTGTACCTCTAATAGGTGTAAACAAATTTGCAATCTTTTATTTTGCACTCCTCTAAACCTCCCAATTTCCCTTAGTCAATTTTGATCAAAAGTGAATGGGTAGATGTTAAAAAATTCTAAACATGAAATTTCAGGCTTGTCACTTTCAGTTATATGAGAGATTGCACCAAAATTAGTCAATGCGGGCTCAGAAAGGGTCAAATAGACAATTCTGTTGAAATCTGAAAACCAAAAGTTTTCATGATTACAATATTTTCTTTCCTTTGTTCAAGAATGTATTAGGGAAGACCAAAAGATGCCTTGAAAAGTTGAAACAGTCCACATAATGGAAGCAGACATGCATTAAAGAACTTGGAGAAAAAATAATATTATACTGAATTACAGGAATTGATTAGGACCAGAGTAACTAACAGAAAATAAAAATGATGTTTGAAATATGCAAAAAAAACATTTTAAAATACGTAAAAAACAGAAATCTACTTACTCGGTGTCCATTAAAAATATATGGCTTATTTTCAGAGATAATTGTATCTGTTTCATTTGAATTTGAGTCAGCACTTAGAACAATAAAAGTTGCCATAGGATATTTCTGTAAGGATGGAGAGCAGTGAGAATCCGGTGAGTTGAGTATGTCCTTTTTCTTGGATATTTCACCTGTCTGAAGTTCAGAATTGGAACAAAAGTAAAAATAATTATTATGTGGTATCCACTGGCCTTTTTGAGCACTGCTCTCAGAGACTAATGTCTTAGGATTTTGAATGCTGTCTATTTTTTCTGTTATGCAACCATTTGTTTCCCAATTAACTATCTAAAATTAAAAAACAAAATGTTAAAGGTAACTCATCAAATAAGAAATATCTCTGCTATGGCTCCAATTATAATGAGTTGGATTGAAAAATGTTATATAACCCATCTTATTGAAAATTTAATTTTCTATAATTTTTGTTTTATAATTTTTTCTCTAACTCTAGTACTAGCTGAGGCAGTATTTAGCCTTCAGCAGACCGCCACTCATACTCATTTCACATTTTCATTAAGCCAATATATCCTGAACAATCATTTTAAGCCAAAGTAGGGCATATTGTTATGTTGGAGTGGAGGTTTATAGAAGGAACAAATAAAAAATTCAAAATATCTCCATTACTATTACTTGGATCAAAAAACGGTTTACAACCAATCTTGTTGTAAGTGTATTATTCTACAATTGTTGCTCTAAATAGTTTTTCTCCAACTCTTATTATGAATATTTGTAGAGAAGTTATATTTATCAGTTTTCAATAAATTTTTTTTAGTTTGTTATCCTCCACTTCTTCAATTTTCACTTACAGCAACTGTATTGATAAACATCTCATGACCAGATCTAAATTTTAAGCCCTGTTTACACCCTACACAAAGTATACTAGTTATTTATTTAAGTAGCTTTACTTCATAATAGTGCAGGAGCAGAGTAGAATTCATAGAAGTTTGTTACAGCAAAGCTTCTAATCACACAGCTAAGAAAAAAAATGAAGTGTTAGCGACCTACACCAGTAGCAATAATGACTTCTAAATTGAAATGTACTTCTGATTTTGTATGCTTTCCTATAACTTTATTAACTCTTTGTTTTTGTTAATACATATTTTAATAACACACTACTGATCCCTGAACTCCATCATATTTCATGATATCAAATTAAATCAACTTAATAATTTTTACATCATGATCTTTTCAGTATCGCCAAAACCAGACCAGTTTCTCTATATACAGATTGGATACTAAATTAAAATATTTGAATATAAAACTAAAATTAAGTAAAGTTATTTTACAGTGTCAAGAATATATGTGGGGAAAAATAGTTTTATGTAGTGACTTTTTCTTAAATTGACCACTAACCCTATAAATGAATCGGTTTTTATCTTGCAAACTAAACTAAAAAATTCCACTAGAAATATTTCTTCTAGATGTTTTCCAAATATCATAATATTTACAATAATAATAAAAATCAAATAAAACAATTTAATGTATATGAAATAAATTTAAAATTCCAGAGATGAAATATCAACACATACCAACAAACTGTTCACATCACCAGTAGGCCACAGTTCAGGGTTAGTTTCTTTAGCTAAGACGACATTGCTACCAAATGCACTTTCCTCTTGGGAGTGTTTGCTTTCTTCTAATGACTCTTTTTCTGATTTGTATGATTCCTGGAAAGAAATTACATTATCGTGGCTATGAAATCCATATGCTATAAAAAAAATAAACATAGATTTAAAAAAATATAGAATTCTTATTAATATTTTTATGGAATTAATAATTGGTAAGAAAGAACCATTACGATAACGTTTTTTGCCTTATAAGAACCATATTGAAAATGAGTCCTTTACAATACAACCTCACTATGAAATGGACTAAGATCAACCATTCACTATCCATGAATTACATCTAGCCCCTTCGACAAAAAACAGACATCAGCATCCAGTCCCGACTCTCATCCATGCATAATGCTAGCAAAATTACCTCTCACAGCAAAAGAATATATCTTAGTTTATATAACAGCATGTGGATAGATCAAGCATTATCCCCTGGTATATATTGTATGACCTATTAGAAAAAAAAAGATACTGAAGAGAACCAAATGACTTCAGAACCATTTCTCTAACTAGTAGTCTATCAAAAGTCATGGAAAGGATTGTAAATACTCGTCTAATGGAAATGTCAGAAAAATACAATTTACTTGGCCCAAGAGTTTCCGGAAAAACCATTCCTCCATAGACCAATTTTCTGAAATAGAAAAGACTGATTCTTGGAGCTTTTGAAGATAAAGCCACCTTGAGGCAGTCCAAGGACTGGATTGACATCCAGAAAGCTTACGACATGGTTTGGAGAAAACATGTACTAATCTATATGTCTTTCTGGAAATTTAAGGGATGACTTCTTGAATATTTATAATCATTTCTAAATAACAGACAATTTCGTTGTTCGAGGAACATTCTAAGACCAGTGCAAATTAACTAAGTGTAACACTCTTCCTTATAGCCATAAATTATAAATTTGATATTCTAGATATGCCAGAATTTGCATCTCTACATGTGGATGATTTCTGTTTTCGCAAGTAAAAACATACAATACATTCAATTTGGGAGGAGGGGGGGGGTAGGTTAGGCGTTTGAGTTAAGGTGTTGGTCTTAATTCACATGGTAAACCTAGAGTGGCAAGTTTGATTTCCACCGGGGCAATAGGACATTAGGAATTTATTTAGGGACAAACTCATTAAATAAAACCCTTAGTACCACCCTGGCTAGAAAAGGATGGCCACCTGTAAATAATCGTCCCAATAAGCCTTAGTAACACAAAGTAGACCTAAATAAATAACATTTAATAATTACATTCAATTTAAATTGCAACAAATTTAAGTCCTGTCTTTAAAAAAAGGGTTCCAAATTTAATTCAGTAACATAAAATGCTTTTGTTTTTGTAGGAAAAGGAAATGCTCTGATCCTATTTTGATAGTTAATGAAAACACATTTATGTTTTATTGATAGCATAAATTATTTAGGTCCACAAATGGACAAAAGGCTCATGGCTTGTCTACCTAAGAAATTTAAGAGCTCGATGCCAAAAATGAATGAATATACTTAAAATAATTTGCAATAGGAACTGGGGATCAAATAGAGACCTACTCTAGTTTCTATACAAAGCAGTAATTTGCTCAAAGATAGACTATGGATCACATATATATAATTATTTACTTATATAAATACTTATCCAATTTTCAATCTTAGTTCATTCCAAAGTGTATTTGGAGCCAAAAGGAAACTCAAGAATTCCATGAAGAACACGATTCAGGATGTATTAAATGAATCAGATTTAGAAATGATCGAGCCCAAAACAAGCGATCAATCTTTTTCTCAACCTGGAAACGCCCTAAAATTCAAATATATTGCAGCCTACCTTCCAACAAAAAAAATTGCTATCACCAGCAATAAAGTATGAATTCTTAGAATTAAAGAGAACAATTCCATGTAACATTCAGGTCTTCTCAGATAGTTTTACAGCTGAAAAGTCATTTTGTGGCTTCTCATGGGTTATTGGGACCAAGGCAAGAAAGTGCAGTAGTAGCTGAGGAAGTTCAATATTTACTGCTGAGTTAAAGGCTATAAACCAAGCTATTAAAGACATAGAACAACAGAGACAAGAATCATCTGTCATTGGAATGGACTCATACAGCTCACTCCAAGTTTTGCAAATCCTAAGTACACTGTTACCTCACAACTCTGGTAAAAGTCATGACAAACTAAAGAAACTAACACATCCTAGAATGCTGCAAGCAGAAAAATCTGAAAAAAAGAGATTATTCTTGCTCGTATTTGAATTGGACACATGATATTAACCCATAGTTATTTACTGAAAGGCCTCTTCCCACCCACCTGTGATGTTTGCGCCCCTTTCTAATTTAAGAAAAACAGGATCATCCAGGAAAAGTGATGAACCTTAAACAAAATGGTGAAGACAACATAAAAAAGCATAAGACTTTCTTAAAGGTAAACTCATTTGTTACAGGAAATATGGATCTGCTAATGGAATTTCTAGTAGATGTGGTAATGTAGCAAATAAATAAATAAGAAATAATTCTCCAATCAAAGATGCAGTTACTTTCCCCTTCTATGTCTTTGAATTGGCTAACACTATAATTTAATATAAATTATAATATTATAAACTTTATAATTTTTTATATATAATGATTTCTGAATGAAAGTATTTCATTATTCAAAAATATTTCAGTCGTTATGAAAATAAGTATGGTACGGGGTAAAATAGGTAAGCATATCTTGGAAATTTCATTCTAAAATAATGAAACTTGATTATTAATATCAGGCCATACAAAAAATAAGGACACAATTTTAAGTTTTCCTTGCAACTGATTTTTTCAGTCATGCCAGCTATTTTCATAATTATTAACATAAAAAAAGGTATTTCCAAAGATATTAATAAAAATGAGTAGAATGTTTTAAGGTTTCAAAATTACTAAAAAAAAATTCAAAAATATCTAACTACACATTTTTTGTAAAACATAGCAAATAAAAACATTTAGCATTTTGTATTAATAGATAAGACAACAGGAAATTTGTCAGAAGTTTAAGGTGTTGATTCTCTTACAAAACAAATAACAGGAGATTCCAACCATCCAACTAAATAAAAACAGTTCTAAACAAGATTTTTGTTTAAAGCAAGCAAATGAGAATACTAACCGAAAGAACATCAACAAGAACATTTTCATCTTGATGAAATTTATTTAAATGATCCTCAATTGATAAAAATGTTATGTTACAAACAGAGCACATATAAAGAGACTCGGAACATGTAATGGCATCTCCATTCATAAAATCAGATTCATTTTGAAACACTTCATCATTTTGTGTATCTGGATTTATGTTACTCCCAGTTGGATCTGAAGCTATAACAAAAAAATACACACAGAATTTGAATCATTACAACAAATAAGAAAGTGTTTACTAATTGTAACTGAATTCTTACGTAATTCACAGAGTATCCACATAAGGGGGAAATAACCACCATACTTTCCTGGAGGGTCCGAGTTCAAATGTTTCTATCACAAACAGCAGCTTTGGGAGTAGTCCTACTAGGAGGCATTGATCTATTTCATCACTGACAATACTATTTATAGTATCTTTTTGTGTGTGTATATATATATATAAAATTGTAACCTCTGTCTGTACATTGATTTTTTTTCGCGAAATTTCACGATAACTTTTCGTTTCACATGTCATAGACACCATAACTGCATTTTTTTCTTTCGTGTATGTTTGTTACCTTTTCACGCATAAACGGCTGAACCAAATTTTATGAAACTTGGTATGTATATTACTACTAGCCCAACTTAGACTTTAGGCTATATTAATATTCTCTAAGACAAATAGGAGTGGGGGTTATAAGGGAGGCCTGAAATTAAAAATAGCGATAATTCGTTTCCTATTGCTTTTTCAGCAAATATGTACATAACAAAAGTTGTTCATTTTGTTATTTAGAGTAACTTTTGTTATTTGCACTTTTGCCTTATACGGAAGTATAAATGAGTTATACGCTAAAAACTATAGCGGAAGTTCACAATTTTATTTGGCACAAAAGACTCAACCGAACTAAACCAGACTCGGTATGTGAATTAGCACTAACGCCTTCCTTATAATAAGCCATACTAACATTTCTAGGGACGGGCAGGAGTGGGGGGTTATATGGAAGGCCTGACATTAAAAATAGCGATATTTCGTTTCCTATTGCTTTTTCAGCAAATATGCACATAACAAAAGTTGTTTATTTTGTTATTTAGAGAAACGTTTTTTATATACACTATCGTCTTATACTGAAGTATAAAGGCGTTATACACTAAAACTTATAGCGGGAGTCAACAATTTTATTGGGCACAAAAGACTCAAACGAACTAAATAAAACACTCAGTATGTGTATTAGGACGAACGCCTTCCTGATAATAAGCCATACTATTTCTAGGGACGGGCAGGGGTGGGGGTTATAAGGGAGGCCTGAAATTAAAAATAGTGATATCCTATTGGGGTTTCGGCAAATATGCACATAACAAAAGTTGTTTATTTTGTTATTTAGAGAAATTTGCTCAACACTTTTTTTTTGAATATGAACTACCAGGTACCTCAAATGAATAAATTGATTCAAATGTATGTCAATATTTTCTCATTAATAATTCAAATCTATGCATAATGCACAGGAAACAGGAAATATGACAATATGCAGGACAGTGAAGTCTTACATAAAAAAATAATTTTATTATTAACAAATCCACAGAAACGGCGGGTGTTAACCCTAAACACTGGGACGGGTAAATGTCAAAATATTGTGCAAAGTAAAGCCTTGCCAAAAGTATACCATCACCGTTCAGACTCAAACGAATTCCCGAGCGAAGCCGGGTATCTGAGCTAGTATATATATATATATTTCTCTGTCTTTTCTTGTCTGGTCCCTTGGGCAGAGTCTTTCCTTCCAAAGTATCTTCAGATACTTTAGACAGTGCCTGTTCCATAATTGCAATAACCATAAAAGATATTTTAGGAGAGAGGAGAGAGGAAAATTGAAAAAATGAAAATCTTTAGCTAAACAGACCATTAAAGGCCAAATGGTTAGCTTAAAACTCCCAAGTATTCTGGTGGTATTACTGGCTAAATGCTACTTCTTTATTCAAGTAGCTATTTACATTACCTAAAAAGGCTGAGCAGGTATCAAAGGATGACAACCACAAAGTCAGTACAATAACAAAGCCAGTAAAATCTAGTGTACAATCCATGGCTTTGAATCTGGAACTTCAGCATTAGTATGGGGACAATAATTGCATTGTCTACAACACCCCTGACAAAACTTTTTAGTGGGCAAAATTCCAAGATAATAAAGTATAAAAAGTTTAAATAATTATGAAATGGGTAGAAAGAGAGCATTTAACATTGAATACAAAGAAATTCCTTACCATTAGAAAATGGCACATTCTGAAATGAGTTTTTTTCTGTCCTGGGGTTAATATACTCATTGGAGCTACAAGCATTGCTTTTCCTGGGATCCTCACTCAAAGAGTTGCTTTCTTTAACATCCTGTAAGAATAAGTAATAAATAAAAATTGTAAGAAAACTTAAAAATTGTGTATAATTAAATCATAAATTAGGCAATGCATACAATTTTTGAATTCCAACAATTTCTTTCTTGATAGTGAGGGATAAATGAGAAAACTTCTTGAATAATAAAGATTTGTCCGTCTGTAATATAAGACATTGGGAGAGTGACAGAGTATACACCAGGATAAGAAGGAGAAGGTGAAGAGGAGTATACACCAGGATAAGAAGGAGATGGTGAAGAGGGTATTTCTAGACAGGTATTATATTAGGTTTAATAACCAGATGAGATTGTCCCATGAAGACTAAGATCAGCTGACAGTTTCTATTCACATAAACCACCATGATTGATGTCTTACCTGCTTCACTTTCAGAATTAGAGATGTTGTAAGATATTAAAACAGAACACTGAAGTTCCACAAAAGCCATAACAAAATTAGACATAATTTATAAAGCATGGTTCATAATAACAAAATGCCAGTTATCAAAAATTTTCAAAAGTTTACCTGTTTGTCCGTGTCCTTTGATAATCCAGGAACTGACTCCTGATAAACTACTTCAGAGTTACAACCTCCTCTCAAATGGAAGGCAAGAGCTCTTATTGTTTTAAATTGCAATTCACAGATAGGGCATATTATGTTATCACATAAATCTAGCAAATGATTCTCCAAAGAGCAAATATCAGCAAAATTTTCAGCACAACAAAGGGGACATTCAAATACTGTCATGTTTATTTGTTGTTTTTTTAAAAATTAAAACAACTTTAAAATTAAATTGACTCTAATATAGCTCAATTTACTCAATTCCGATCTAAAACTTTTTTTAAAAATACATCAAAATATGTCAGAGAATGTTAATAATTTTAAACATTGTAAATCAAATACTTAAAATATAATTTGCTTTAATATGATCAATCACAAACGAGAAATCAACCCAACTAACAAAGTTTTGGCCATAGAATAACAAAATTCATATTTATTGACTGACGTAAGCAAGTCTTGCTGTCAAGGGCAAAGAAATTTGACTATCTGTCAGTAATCATAGCAACGTCCGCTATAATGTGGTAGAGCTGATGATCGGTATACACAATTAGTGCACAAATGTAAGGCTAGTTTTACAATTTTTTTTAGAGAATTCTGATGACAAGAATAGCATTAAACTAATTAAAAATTAAATGTCAGGAACAAGATCATAGGTTTCCTCAATATCTTTAACAACTAATGGTAATATGAGAAGGAAATTTTCACATTTCGATGCCTTGGGGCGCAGGCGTGATATAAACAATTTTAAAAGAGAGTAGTCTACAAGTTTGTGAAACTGTAGTGGCTCACACAGTACTGAACAAGCTTTGAGTGGATCAATGTTTTATTTCATTCTTCATAATAAAAAAAGAAAAATCTCTTCAAATGTCTATATATTGGTAAAATGCGAAAATGAATATATACATACATACACGCACGCACAAAACATATATAAATTATCATATCATGCCTAAACAACAGAACCGTATTAAATGTAACTCTGTATGCGAATCCCCAGTTATGCCAAGTGGATATAAGATGCTGTATTAATATCTTGTAAAGGGCTAAAGTGCAGTTTAGTCCCCCCCTCCCTTACGCCGCCATCTTGTTTCGTAATAATCCCCACCCTCGCTTAAAACCACCGATGGCTTAATTTGGAAATATTAAAGTGTTAAAAAATATAAAGTTAGAACAACAAAACCCCCACCCTCGGTTTTAACCACCGATGGCGTATTTTGGAAATTTTAAAGTATTAAAAAACAAAATGTTAGTGGTAGTTAGAAAAACAAAATGGCCGCCGACGGCATCGTGCGCCACCAAGGAGGGGGGGGGGACTATACACTTTTACCCTTGTAAAGAATTTGGTTTGGAGTTATTAATCCAGAGATTGTTGGCGTAGGGAACATTAAAATGTAAAAGGGGTGTATTTTTTTTTTCATAATTGTTTTCGGGAAAGCATAAACAAGGAAGGTTGCTAGTTTATTAGTTAGATATATTTTTATTGTATAATACAAACCATACATAAAATGTATAGCTTGAATCTTTAATTGAAGGATTTAACAAACTTGGTATTTTATTTCAAATGTTTATTTAATTTTTTCCCCCCTAAGAACTACAGTGGGGATTGTAAGGATGATCAGAAATAAAGAAACAAAACACTGTTTATCTTGTTCATTTTCCAAAAAAATTGAAACTATAGGACGAGTGTCAAATTGTATTTTGTGTAAATGAACTGAAAAAAGTACGAAATTATCTTTACTTGATAATAACAAAGTATTGAAACACCTTTCTATTCAGACTTGACATGCTTGTTTTAAAGTGAAAATCAGGTTATTGTTGGGGTACAGATCTCTCTTCTATATAACTTTTTTTTAAATTAAATTAAGTAATTGCTATAGAAACCTTTAAAAATAGTATTTACTATTTATTTATTCACTTCTTTAATTTTATAAATAAATATTCTAAACAAGACAATGCTGAATTTGGACTTTCAAGATCAAAAGTTGTAGGGAGAGACGTTCAGTTAATTCTATTATTTATTAACCTATTCCTCGTTAACGGGCTTAAATAGATACGCATTTTGTCTATGTAGATGATATTCAATACAATGGTTGGGATGAATGTGATGGTTCCACAAGGGAAATAGCCAATATTATTTCGTGGAAAATAAATACAAATGGTCACCTTTATCATCTAGGACTGTTTTAGTCATGTAATTATCTATACTCCCTTAAGGGAAAGCTGATAAAAGTGCAAATATCTTTGTCAATAATCAAGGTAATGAAAAAAAAACATGTGTACAACATTCTTGGAACATTAAATTTGCAATAAGAGTGGTTCTGTATACTTTATCGATTCGACATGTAATGCGGAGATATCTCAAATATTCGAAACCCCCCCCCCTCTAAACTCCCTCCTCCACTGGCCATTTCAGCCATTAACGAACTAGATCTTCCTTTTTACATAAAACATTTAAATATCGAGTTTGGTAAAGATAAAAAAAATTGTGATCGCTAGAGCGTTAACAGACTAATATACAGTGGGGGGGGGATTAAAATTTGTTACAACGTTATAAATAAGAATTATATTTAAAACTGAATGAATACGTATATAATTCGAATGGAAAACTTTTTGCTTGGTAAAATAAAACTACGGTAAAAAAAATCTTACAAAAATTTTGTGAAAAAAGTATTTGCACATCACACTTGTCTTCATTTTTTTTAAAATTTAGTATTTTGTATGTAATCTGTTAGCGTTAATTATTGCTTGTAAACGTCTAGTCGTTGAGTGTACAAAGTTTTTAATTAAATCTGGATTCCATTCTTATACTAAAGGATTCTTGAGGTGGTGCCTTCCAGTTATCTGGTGTTTTGGAACATTTCGGTCTAAGGCATGGCTTACATTTTCAATTATAGTTTCGGATCATTGTTCAGCTAGCATGTTAACAGATGCTGCATTCCCAATTTAGCTGCACTTGCTACGAAAACGTTTAGCTTTTTCAGTACCATATATGGCCCCCAGAAGTTGATTCGAGCACTTACAGGTGGATTTTTAAAAGCTTCAAGTTCTATTTTGCTCGCCATTCTTTCAATTAGTACCCTGGGAGAACCTGTGCGTCGGTTATTTGCATTTGAACCTCATTCTTCATAACTCTTAATTATCTATCTTACTTTAGAAAAATGAATACCCAAGAAATCTGATATTTCACGATACGATTTTTGTTGGTAGCGCAATAAAATCACTTTTTCGGGAGGGGCAGCACTCAGTTCACTTGTTTTTGGGATTTAAAAGCAGTTAAAATTATGTAGATCTTTCATGATTGAAATATTTTCGAATACTGACATAAAAGAACAGGATTATACTCTAGGAAGTAAAAAACAACCAGTAAACAAACAGACCTTTGTACTTGTGTAGAAACAAAGAAAGTGTGCAAATACTTTTTTCCTGGTGTTTATGTGATTTTAAAATATTTTTATATTATGATCAAGGCTTTCAATTGAATGTTTATTGATATTTAACAAGTTTTAGTTGTACTTTTTATTGGGTAAACGTAAATGAATTCGGGTACTTGTGTATTATATCCACCACATTTTAGTTCCACGCTAGAATGCGCTACTGAAGTGCGACGCTAGCTCTCCCAGGCTAATGAAGGTTATCTTTTGTCATAGTTGTGTTTGCTGTTTATTTGCGTTTGCTGTTTATTGTGCTGTTTAGTGTTTCTTAGTCTTTTAAAAATGCCTCTTTGGGATTTGCCAACGACTGAAGAAGACGCTGTTAAATATTTATAGGAGAGGAATATTTTGGCTATCAGAAGAAAGTGTTCTAGATCACATTGTATGAAACTTTATAGTGGAAAAAAAAGTATTTTTTGGAAGTGTAATGTAAGAAAGTGTGGTGAGCAAGTCTGCGTTCGGATTAGCACATTTCAGTGCATTTTAAATTGTATTTCCACACTTTTCCCGCATAAATGTGAATAAAATGTTTTATTTTTAAAAATTGTGTTTTCTTTTATTTATCACTAGCTAAGGTACCCGGCTTCGCCCGGGAATTCATTTAAGCCGGAATGATGATGGTATTTTTTCGGCGACTTTACTTTGCACAATATTTTGACATATCCCCGTTTCAGCGTTTAGGGTTAGTACCCGTGGTTGGTTTGGAATAGAAAATGAAATATCACGAATTTTTATTTCAGGCCTCCCTTATAACCCCCACTCCCGTTCTAACCTAAACATTTTAATATAGCTTATAACCATGTAAACATCAATTTTAATTTATATATCTGAGTTTTGTTGGAATCGATTCAACCGTTGGTGTCCAACTCCCGCTTTAGCTTTTAGTGTATATCTCGTTAATAAATTGTTATACAACAAAAGTGAATATAACAAAAGTTACTTTAAATAACAAACTAAACAACTTTTGTCTTGTGAATATTTGCAGAAAAACCAATAGAAAACGAAATACCGTTATTTTTAATTACAGGCCTCCCTTACAACCCCTACTACTGCCCGTTCCTAGAAATGTTGGTATGGCTTATGATAATGAAGGCGTTAGTGCTAATACAAATACCGAGTTTTATTCAGTTCGGTTGAGTCTCTTGTGTGCCAAATAAAATTGTTGACTCCCGCTACCATTTTTAGCGTATAACGCATTTATACGACGGTATACGGCGATAGTGTATATGACAAAAATTGATCTAAATAATAAAATAAACAGCTTTTGGTATGTGCATTTTTGCCGGAAAACCAATAGGAAACAAAATATCACTATTATTAATTTTAGGCCTTCCTTATAACCCCCACTCCTGCCCGTCCCTAGAAATGTTAGTATGGCTTATTATAAGGAAGGCTTTTGTGCTAATTCACATAGCGAGTTTGGTTTGGTTCGGTTGAGTCTTTTGTGCCAAATAAAATTGTGGACTCCCGCTATAGTTATTAGCGTATAACTTATTTATACTTCCGTATACAGCAAAAGTGCATATAACAAAAGTTACTCTAAATAACAAAATAAACAACTTTTGTTATGTTCATATTTGCCGAAAACCCAATAGGAAACGAAATATCGCTATTTTTAATTTCAGGCCTTCCTTATAACCCCCACTCCTGTTCGTTTCAGAGAATTTTAATATAGCCTAAAGTCTAAGTTGAGTTAGTAGTAATATACATACCAAGTTTCATAAAATTCGGTTCAGCCGTTTATGCATGAAAAGGTAACAAACAAACATACACGAAAGAAACAATGCAGTTATGGTGTCTATGACATGTGAAACGAAAAGTTATCGTGAAATTTTGAGAAAAAAATCAATGTACAGACAGAGGTTACAATTTTATATATATACTAGCTCAGATACCCGGCTTCGCCCGGGAATTCATTTGAGGCTGAATGGTGATGGTATTTTTTAGCAGGCTTTACATTGCACAATATTTTGACATTTACCCGTCCCAGTGTTTAGGATTGATACCCGTCGTTGCCGGTGATTTGCTAATAATAGAATTATTTGTTCGATAATTCTTCACAGTCTTCGCTATTTTTATATTTCCCGTCTCTTATACATGTAAATATGGTGAATTTTTATTTCAGGCCTCCCTTATAACCCCCCTCCTGTTCGAACCTAAAAATTTTAATATAACTTATAATTATGGAAGAATTAATGCTAATTGACATACCGAGCTTTGTTAAGTTCGGTTCAGCCGTTAGTGCCCAATAACATTGTTGGCTCCCGCTAAAGTTTTAACGTATAACTCATTTATACTTAGGTATACGACAAAAGTGTATATAACAAAAGTTACTCCAAATAACAAAATAAACAACTTTTGTTATGTTTATATTTGCGGAAAAACCAATAGGAAACGAAATATCGCTATTTTTAATTTCAGGCTTCCCCTATAACCCCCACTCCTGCCCGTCCATAGAAATGTTGGTATGACTTATTATAATGAAGGCCTCACTGCTAATACACATACCGAGTTTTATTTAGTTCGGTTGAGTCTTTTGAGCCCAATAAAATTAATGACTCCCGCTATAGTTTTTAGTTTATAACTCATTTATACTTTGGTAAACGACAAAAGTATATATAACAATAGTTACTCTAAATATCAAAATAAACAACTTTTGTTATGTTCATATCTGCCGAAAAACCAATAGGAAACGAAATATCGCTATTTTTAATTTCAGGCCTTCCTTATAACCCCCACTCCTGTTTGTCTTAGAGAATATTAATATAGCCTAAAGTCTAAGTTGGGCTAGTAGTAATATACATACCAAGTTTCATAAAATTCGGTTCAGCCGTTTATGCGTGAAAAGGTAACAAACAAACAAACAAACAGACACGAAAGAAACAAAATGCAGTTATGGTGTCTATGACATGTGAAACGAAAAGTTATCGTTAAATTTCGCGAAAAAAATCAATGTACAGACAGAGGTTACAATTTTATATATATATAGATAGATTCCGTAGAAGGTTATAAGGTAAGTATAACCTCCCTTGCGGACAATGAATCGTACTACTTAAAACAGTAGCGCACTCTAGCGTGGAACTAAAATGTGGTGGATATAATACACAAGTACATACTTCAATTCGTTATTATTTAAAAAAAAAAACGGAGTGTGCAAGTACCCCCCCCCCACCCCCCCCTCTGTACATATACAGTTTTGAACGGACCTTATTTTCGTCATTCCTGATGGACATTTGAGGAAATTTTTTTAATTTCCGTCATGAATACGACTTCATTCTTCAGCTGATTCATTCCCCTTAGCTGATTTTCCTTAAAAATAATGAGATGACTTTATCTTATTCTTACTAGTCGATAAATATGAAAGAAAAATCTTGTAAACATTTTGTAACACCAGAGTAATATGAGGTGGTGGTCAAAGTCGAAAATAATTGACGTACTATGTTACTCGTCTTAGAGGTTGGCGATGAAAATGGTTCTCCTCAGCGTTGGAAGGGCTGCTCTGTGGGCCCTGGGCAAGAGTAGCCGTGCCCCCTAGTGGAATTTTTGATACCATATATAATACTAACAGTTTTTTATTTTTTTTTATATATATATATATATATATATATATATATATATATATATATGTGTGTGTGTGTGTGTGTGTGTGTGTGTAATAATACCCTTCATTAATAAAATTGGTAGCTGATGACTTTGAAGTTATAAAATACGCACATAAATTCATACAAATTTATATTGTAGGAATGTAGGCTATTACAAAAATTAATAAATTTAGATAGGGGATCCAGTTTGGCAGTGTGAGTCAAGGCGTTGGTCTTAATCTCATATGGTAATCCTAGAGTAGTGGCGGGTTCGATTCCCGCCCTGGTAGAAATTTATTATTAAATATCGTAATATTATTTATTACGAGATCAAAAGAGTATATTTTTGAGCTAAAATTAAAGCTGCTACAATACTGGATACTTAAAGACATTTAAACATAGCGTTGTAAAGTAAATATTTGATTCTTTGTGTCTGTGAGATTCGATTGGTGATCCCTTCTCCAAGCAGGGCTTGAATTACAAACAAATACAGAAATGTTGCTGACGATACGGAGTAGTTTAAACACGAGGTCTTCTGAAAGTAAAGATATCATGAAGAGAGTAAGGAATTTTACTTGAGTCCAGAATTGTCAGAGCCTACCTTATGTAGCCCATAGCATGAAAAAACTAAATAATTATTATTTATTATCAGCTAGCATGTGTACGCAAACTACAATATTAATGTACGCTCCAGTATTGCCTCCTTGACTAAGTAATAATAGAGGGAAAAAAATAATCATTTTTTTGTCTAATATATTTGGAGTATTTATAGGTTCTGATTATTTTCCTTAAAGCCACTCTCACAAAATAGAAGTTGTTTTTTAAAGGGTTCTGAGATAGTAAAAAAGGTATTTGTAGTTTCTACAGAAACGAAAATCCTGTTAAGAAAATATTTGTTTTTTGAAGGACAAATTCATGCGCCCCCTCTTTTTTGTTGTTTCTAAAAGTTCTATTTGTTTCAGAACAAAATTGTGATAATTTTGGCTATTATTTTTATAAATTATGTGTTTAAAATTTGAAAAGAAGAAAATATGAATGCTTAATTATTTTTTAGAACAATCATGAAATAAATAAAGGTTCAGGCTCGGCAACACTGAAAACATTATTTCAGTTTTCTATTACTGGTTGTCTTGATAGTTATTTTACAAGTTAAAATGTAGTTTAAAATGTGACTTTCTCTTTTTTAGTTCTTGTTTTGTTGACTGTATGTGTTTTAAGCCTCATGGGATATCAGAAAATAGGTAATAATGAGTTCATTTGTTCAATTATTGTTATAACACTGCATGCATTTATGTTTTAATTCAGCTTTCATATGCTGAATAATTTCTTTTGGTGCCCTTCTATTATTAGATCTTTAATTTGTGAATTAAATTGTGCTTCCTATGCAAGTTACATTCTTAAATGTTATTTTTGTTATACTAAGTATTAATGATGTCTTGTGTATGAAAATTTACATGCTACAACTTTTCAGAAGTCCCCTATTGAATGAAGAGGCAATGAGTAACGAGAACAATAGCAATGATGTGCCTGAGGATGGTGGTGAAAATCCTTCACAGAATTCAGATACGGATACAACTGGTGTCAGTGAACTAACTACCAAAGTAAAACGTGTAGACCTTACTAATGAACAATTGGAGAATATATCGCTTGAAGAATTAAAAACATGTTGGAAGCAGCAGAACTCTTACATCAATTATCTAGAATCTCTCAACAGCAACTTCGAAGGTAGACAACTTGTGCACTTCGTTATTTATTGTGCCCTCTTTATTAGTCAGGTTTTTGACAATTTGTGCCGAGTATTAAGAGCATTTACCCAAGGGAACTACAAACATTTCAAAAATACCCTACAGGGTTGAGAAGTGTTATTTTTTCTATTATGTAGAATTTTTTTTTACCTATGTATTGAATTGTGTATTTTTTTACTTTACTAGTTATGGATTTGGTAGTGAAAATGAACCTCAATCATCATAGGACTAATATTGAGTGTTAAATTGTTTCTAAAAAGAGGTTACTTTACGTTCGTTTTTCGTGTGATTAGTTAAATGGTTTTGTTACCCGAGAGACTGGATGGATTATTTTTTGATTATTTGTCTAAATGTGCCAATATGTTGTGCTCTATAGTTTTTTGGAGGTGATAGCAGTAGAAATAAACATTAAACAAGAATTTTTAAAGGTGACATTTATGTGAAAGGTAGAGCAGTCGTCATTAGTGATATTTGTAGGACTTAAGTTACTCTTGGTGGCTGAGATGTTCATAAAACAAGTTGAATTTGTCATATATACAAAATACAAGGGCTAAAGAAGGTGTATGTTATTAATTAGGTATGTTGTTTTCATATTTAATAATGCAATGTGAATCTTCTTAATGTTGAAAGACAATAACATTGAAATATATTGAAATGAAATTTTCAAATGTTCTTTATTTTATGTTTTTTGGAAATTAGTGATGAAATTACCTTTGAACAGATTGCCTCAAAGTTTGTTTTATATTTGGTGAATGTGGAATTTATAATTTCGAGGACGAAACTTTATTGATATATTGAAGCAAATTAAGCTCTTAAAGTTTAGTTGACTGGTTTCACTATTTATTATTCCTGATGCTTTTTGGTTTTATTTATATTGACATAGAATACAAATGGGCCTTCTATGTTAAGTGGTTTAAATGAATATTAGTTCCTGCCGTTGTGTTCTCTAATTTAGTTCAAATTATAGTATAAATACTAGATAGGTACACCTAAACTATGTGAGTCAAATTAGCAATAGTTTCTGATGTTGATCTCTATGTTTGAAGAATAATCAGTCCAATGTATGCATGGTATGCAACAAAATAACATGTTTGGAGTTGTTATAAAATTAAATCTATTTTTAAGAATAGGTAGTAAGTTGAGATTCTGTTTAGTTTTTGACACTGATTCTGATGAAATTAATTGTGATATTAGATTTAATTAAACAAGTTGACTCAAGCTGTATAAAAATGTTGGTTGCTGCTTAATAATAAGTATTTCTAATATTCAAGCTGTAACCAGTTCCATGCAAATAACGATACATTCTTTAAATTGTAACAATACATCATGCTTCTATTGGGCCCAATGCTGGCAGGTTTTGCAACTATCTAATTTCAAAAAGCCTGAAGTAGCTCTTCCAAGTTTGGATATATGTATGTATGTATATATATATATATATATATATATATATATATATATATATATATATATATATATATATATAAGAAACCTTGATTCTCTATTCTCTTGGAAAATTGCTAATGCATCAAAGTACTGAGCATTCTCTGGTGAATAGGAATTATGGCAAATGAAATGTTAATCTATTCCAGAAGTAGAAAAATATAAAAATTAGTCTTAGAATGATTGATAATGAAACTGCTGCCAGAGTTTGTGAGAAAATTATAAAAGAATTGATAGATATAGAACCAGGCCAGAATCTGTGCTCTGCATTGATTGATATTCACTGAGGGGAGGACTCCATGCTGAAACATATGATGGTATTTTCATCAAAATCCTGTTTGTGAATGCATAACAACAAATAATTTCTGTTTATATTCTGAAAAATCGCTTAATAGGTTTTAATAATTCTTTTTAGATTAATATATTGTATGGTACTTTGATGTTACAGCATTTTTCCCCAAAGGAACAGGGAGCCAAAAATTCTTTATTCCTGTGATTACAAATCTGTAATGATAAGGTATCATGTTTATCATGTACTTAAATACTTTTTATTAAGATAGTAATTAAGGTAAATTAAAAAAATAAAAAAATGATTAAATTACAAATAACTGTATAAATACCTTGTCAATAATGATATTTTCAGTATCAATGATAATAAATTCAAACAAAATGCTGATTTAAAATCAGCATTATATATATATATATATATATATATATATATATATATATATATATATATATATATATATATATATCAATGACAATAAATTCAAACAAAATGCTGATTTAAAATTTTTTTATTCTTCTACTAGGATTAGTTGATTTGCAAGTATCTAGCATGCATATCTACTCTGAGGGAACACTTCTAAATTACAACCAGCATCTAAAATATTAAAATATATTGAAGGTATTTGGCCAAAATTAACCTTTCAGTCTAATAACAAGCAGATTTGTTTCTTTCTAAATTTGGCCTGAAACTTTGGTAAATTGTAATATTTGTGCTACTAGTGGCTAGTTAGTGGACCTCTCTAACACCAATGTACAATTAACTGATTATTTGAAAATGTTGTGCCTATCAGGATACCTATTAAAAATATCAACCTGTTTATCAGAGATGTTACAGGCTCAATGTGAAGTGACCAATTTTTCTACATACTTTGAATGAATTAAAAATGATTTCATCAGAATCAAAATGAAGAGCTCGACATGATCTTAACTTACTTGTATTCTTATCAAGTAGTTTTAAACCCAAAGATGACACTTTTTTTATTTGGCGTACATGCGTTTCCATGGAACATTTCAAGCAAGGGGCTCTAGGTGATAATCATTTTGTACTTAGGAACCCTTAAATATTGGATAGCTTTGTTTGACACCTAACTCTAATGTTAATTTCTAAAATTGGAAGTGTATTGAAGAATATATATATATATAAAATTGTAACCTCTGTCTGTACATTGAATTTTTCTAGAAATTTCACGATAACTTTTCGTTTCACATGTCATAGACACCATAACTGCATTTTGTTTCTTTGGTGTGTGTTTGTTACCTTTTCACGCATAAACGGCTGAACCGAATTTTATGAAACTTGGTATGTGAATTAGTATTAATTCTTCCGTGATTATAAGCTATATTAAATTTTTTAGGTCCAAACGGGAGTGGGGGTTATGAGGGAGGCCTGAAATGAAAAATTGCGATATTCCGTTCCCCACTGGTTTTTCAACAGATGCGAGTAACGAAAGTTGTTTAGTGTGTTATTTAAAGTAACTTTTATTATTCACACTTTGTCGTATAACAAAGTATAAACGAGATATACGCTAAAACTATAGCGGGAGTAACCAATCGTATTAGTACAAATTAATGTCTATTTAATAATGTTATGTTTTTTAGACTTATATGGTAGTTCTAAGTATAATTCGGGTTAGTGAGGTTATAAATCTCTGCTTGGTAACCCTCAAACGGAAATGGAAGTGTAGATGGAAGTAGAGTGGGATTGATTGGGAACTCATTTTCATTTAGTCTTTTTAATTGCAACTTCTATAAGTCCCTTCAGTTACCTGTCCCTTATGGAAAAATAATTTGCCCAGACAGGAAGTATAATTGTACACATTGAAGCCTTGCTATAAAAATATCCTCAATATTCAGCCTCTGATGATTTCCCGAGCGAAGCCGGGTACTTTAGCTAGTATATAATTGTGTTGATGTTTTCGACCAGGTTATATTTATATATGGTGTTGTTATTCTTTTTGGAGTTTTGGCCAATGTTGATGAAAAAATCTTAGTTTATGCCGATATTTCGAGAATCTTTGTTCTCTCCTTCAGGCCAAGACTAAAGATACTTAAAATCTACTGCACATAACTATTCCTAAGTGCAATAGTTATGTGCAGTAGATTTTAAGTATCTTTAGTCTTCCCCTGAAGAAGAGAAAATAAAGATTCTCGTGTTATCGGCATAAATTAAGATTTTTTCATCAACATTGACCAAAACTCCAAAAAGAATAACAACACCATATATATATATATATATATATATATATATATGTATATGTATGTATATACACACACACATTTCATCTAAGAGGATGTATTTATATTTTGGCTTTAAAAGAATTTTTCTAGATGAAAAGTCTTACATTGACACACATTTTTCTCAAAGCTCATTGTGATTTCTTGCCACATTATTTATAAATAATTTTTTTGGCTTTATCAGCATTGTCGGCGATCTATTTCATCATGGATTTTAATAAACAAAAATCAGAATCTCTATGTGTCTACCCATATATCCATAAATACACATATTTTTATCAATAAAAGCACGCGCACATGAACATACGAGGTATGACAATTAAATAACGGGACTGATCTGAAAAACATACTTTATTGAACACTTATTACAAATAACTATTAATCCCCTTCAACATACTCCCCATCCCTATCTATACACTGCTGCATACGAGTTTTCCACTGCTCAATGCAGTGCTGCATGTCATTAAGTGTCAGCCTCTTCAGCAAGTCTGCCGTTTTTTGCTTGACATCTTCAACTGACTCAAAACGTGTTCCCTTCAATGAACTTTTTACTTTGGGAAAAAGGTAGAAGTCACAGGGAGCCAGTCTTCTGTTGAATACAGCGGATGTTCAAGCACTGGAATTGACTTTTTCGCTAAAAATCGCTTCACCGAGAGCCATTGTGTGCGGGCGCGTTGTCCTGGTGCAAAATCCATGAATTGTTTTTCCACATGTCTGGTCTTTTCTTCCTCACTCTTTCTCTCGGTTTCTCCAGGACCTCAATGTAATATTTTTGGTTTACAGTTTGACCCTCTGGCACCCATTCAACCATAATGACACCCCTCACATCGAAAAAACTATCAACATGGCCTTCAGTTTTGATTTGCTCATTCGAGGTTTTTCATTCTTGGTGATGATTGAGTCTTCCAGTGCATGGACTGTCTCTTTGTTTCGGGATCGTATTGGAAAATCCACGTTTCCTCACATGTGACTACTTTTTCCAGCAGCCCTGGATCTGCTGCATGATGTCAATGCAAATGTTTTTTCGGTTCTCCTTTTGTTCAGGCGTCAGGTTTTTTGGCACCATTTTGGCACAAACTTTGGTCATTTTCAGATCTTCATGTAAAATTTTTCTCACCGTCTCTCTGTCAATGTTTGATTAATCTGAAATCATTCGAAGACTCAAACGCCTGTCTTTCTGCACAATTTCATTAACCTTCTTAACGTTTTCTTCAATTCTTGACGTCACAGGTCGTCCAGTCCGTTCGTCATCTTCAACTTCTTCCTGGGCTTCAGAAAATCGTTTGTGCCATTCAAAAACTCTAGTACGTGACATGCAGTTGTCACCAAACACCTCTTTCAATAACTGAAAACATTCACTTGGAGGTTTTCTCAATTTCACCAGAAATTTCAAATTAATAGGCTGCTCGATTTTTAAACTGATCATTTTTCCGGCATGCCAATAACAACACGCCTTACTCAAATGAGATTTAAAACCAAACTAGACTAGATAGAGACACGGGATCTAGTGGACTCTGTGCAGTAATAAACAGGATCAATCATGATCCATCCCCACTCCCCACACACAAGCCTGACGTCTGCCGTGCGCACAGTCCCGTTACTTAATTGTCACACCTCGTACACACCACGCCTTGACACAGACACATTCATGCTCTTCCAATTTTGTCTCCATATGAGCTCATAATTATGATAGTGGTCTATGCCTTTTTAGCGTCTGTCTATTTCTTATTTCGAGATAATTAGTGAATTGCATTCAAATAAATTAAAAAATATCTTTATATTCATCAATGTAATTTAGAATTGTATTAGTCTTGATTAATAGAAACTTTTTATAACTATGAAATTTTGTTTATAAATGTTTTCAAAGTTTGAATTGACTTGACCATTATCAAAATTAATTGAATGTCTTAGAAATAACTTAAAGCAATAAAAAAAGTTTGGGTTTTATTAGAAACGATGACTTAAATGAAATAATTTATGGATGTTTATTATCTGTTTTTGAAATCTTACTATTTTTATTATTAATAGTTTTTAAGATTAAAATGTTCCAGAAAAACGGGGGGGATGTAAACACATCTTGTATGATTTTCTTTCGTTAGTGGTGGTGTATAGTAGAAGTAATTTAATATTTTCGTATTTATTTTTGGTCTTCCTCTTTTAGGTGAAACATCCAAAATATGGAATTTAGAATCATGCAATGTCTTATGCAATATCTTTTGAGATTCATTTTTCAAGAATCTCATCCATTGAATTTGCAACTGAGACAGATTTGCTCTGTGTATTTTTTGATATTCTGGTTTTTGACTCTTCTTGTGGTTTCGTTGAAATAAAATTCGGTTGTGATATTCATTTTACCAAATATAGCTAGAACTTTTTTTTTTTTTTGTGCTTTTCTTTTAATTCAGAATGACACTCATGGATGTATAAGTATTTTTATTTCTATCAACCCAAAATCATAGTCATTCAGTAGAAAGGTTTGACCAGGTAAATTAGAAGTCTTATCATTTCAGTGCAATTTTCATTCATGTCACTGCTACTTTAATGTTATGTTTTTAGTCTGAATAAGCATCATTTTAAGATGTTACTTGTTTTTGTGTAGTTATATCCTCCATATGCTACTTCCTGTGCACCTCTTTAAGCTGTAGTTTCATTCCATATATACAACTTGTCACATTCTCATCATGGAAACCTAAGTTTAATACATACAAATTTAAAAGCATATGAAACTTAAAGTTTTGGATACTGGAGTACTTTTCGCAAATCAAACAAGACTCCATAATATTCCCATGTATTTTCTATTGATGTTTTGTGGTCTTCTGGAAAAAGTTACTAGCATTTTGCATATAAAGGCTCTCATATGCTGAGAAGCTTAAAATATGATTTCCTACAGCTTTTATCTTAATTTCATCTGTTTTTCACAAAGATCCAGTCAAATTTTGACAATTGGTTTCAGCGTTTCAGCATTCAGAGTATGAGTTAACCTACAGCCCTTTTAAATTTTAAATGTATCTAAAAAAGACTTCCTGCAAACCAACTCTTTTGAATTATTATTTCTTCAGAGGCAAAAAATATTTGTATCTGCTGCCAGTAGATTTATAAATATAGAACCCCTTTCATTTTAAAGATCATTTAAATTATCAATGCTTTCCAAATAATAGAAGCCTATTATGTTTAAATAAAATTTAATTTCTCTCTCCTTAATGAAATTGAGTTGTAAATTTCCTTAAGGGAAATCAGCTATTGAGGTCGTACTCATGACACGATTTATATATTTTTGTCTGTTAATAATAATGTAATTTGTGTGCTCAAGCGGTTGCAAATTTTTTTTGATCATTATCAAACCCGATATTTAAATGTTTTATGTAAAACTAAAGATCAAGTTTGTTAATGGCTGAAATCCGACAAGTAGGAAGGGGGGGGGTTTAGAGGGGGTTTCGAAAATTCTTAATATCTCCGTTATTATGCGTCCTTTATTGTGCTTAATTTATGAATTTAAACGATTTCACTTCTTACTACTGGTCCCAGTTAAGACATTTGTGTTCCATGGGAAATGTTTCGCATATGTATTCAGGGAGTGAATATGGGTTTGGGTTATGTTATACTTTACTACCTCTAACTTGCAAGACAAAACACAAATTTCACTATTTTCTTTAATATTGGTTTTACCAACAAATTATGAGCAATAGCGAGTTTTTATTATTAGCCTTCTGGTGGCAACCTACATTTGTAAAAAAAATCAATTCGTTATTCTAATGCAGATCTACTTGCAGAACCTTCTCATCATTCTTCAAAATGGCGTATTTCCTAGTTATAATTTGATTACTCTGGATTAACATACTTTTTGAAACTTTTGCATGAGTTTTAGTGCAGAAATGGCCTCTGAAAGTTTGGTATTGATCATCTACTTCTCGTTTTAGATAAGAAGCATCTAAAACATTACTCCTACTATCTACCAAACAAGTCAAAAAAATGACTGCATTGATTACAAATGCATTCAAGGTGGAGGGTCTGAATTTTTTTTGTTGGAATGTTAAAACATTGATAAAATAACGAGAGAGAAATAAAACCAAAAAGACTGTACTTGAATGGACTTCATTTTTGGCATCTTCTAGGTACAATCGATGAACATTTTGTAAATCACGCTAAGAGTACGCTACTTAAATAGTTGATAAACAAAATTATATAACGTTGGAAAGTGTTCATTATACAATGATAGGGGCCATAGACCATCACTTCTAAACTCCCTCTATATGTGGGTCTCACAAATACAACAATGCCAAATATATTTACTTTAGGTGAACAGAAAAAGGCTTGTAAATATTAGGATCCTTTATAAAATTTCATGTTTTCACTTATTTGGCTTTATTTTTTATTTTACAATTCTGTAATTTATATCTTAATAGTTTATTCCAATATGTTTATTACTTCTAATTAAAAGTTTTTGAGCTTTCCATACTCCCCAACCCAATAATATTTAGTTATTTTTTAATCATTATGTATATTATTATATTACATAAGTTCTTTTTTTATTAATAAATTTCTTATTTTATAATTAATTATTAGAATTTTCATAATTTATTGCCGAGTGGGTAGAGTTAAAATAAATAAGTGTTAACTTATGTTATACAATTTGAATATGATTTAGTTATATTTGAACGTATATTATTCGTACAATTAAAAGTAAAGTATACGTGATTTTATTTGCTAAGATGAAAGTGTAAATGTATATCTTCTTATTTTTATGATGTGTAAGTGAATAAATACTATAATTATTCTAAATTACTTATTTGTTTAACCTATTTGCAATTGCTTGTTAATAATAATACTTTTGCACTACAGCCCATGAAGTTCCATAGTATTACATAAGAGGGCCTCTCAGACAATTTTTGGCTCGAGTACATATGGGTATCATATTGCTTGTTCCATGTTAATGGCAAAATAATATGCAATGTTTTTAAAAGAGCTCTGTAATTGGGTTTTGATGATAATTGGTTAGCAGGAGAATTGTTAGAATTTCTCGATGATACTTCTTAATCTGGCTCAAGAAAATGTCTCTCCAGGGATTGGAACTCAGACAAACTAGTTACATGCCCGATTCAGCACCCATGGGTCACACCAATGTCTGTTATTTGGTTAATGATAATGAATATTACTAAATTAGCTAATGGTAATAAATATTCATATAACTTGGCAAATTATTACTTGCAAATAACTTTTAATCTTTTACTTATATTTAAAAGATAATTGTATGCATATTAAAAATTATACAAAAAAAACTATATATATGACTCTTAGTAATAATCTAATAGTTCAATTATTTGTGCAAAGCTTGACCAAGTTAACACTGACTTTCTATAAGTTCTTCTTTTTAGTAGATTTTTCTTAAGTAATTCTGACTCAATTTTTGAACCATTTTCTTCAACTGCCCATTGATCCTGCATAGAAGTTGACAAAGATGAGGTCTATTCAATGTTGTATATACCTTTTTTATTTACCTATTTGTCTGTTAGGACTTAAATAGTTGTAACTTATATTTTATTGTTACCGAACATTATATTTAAAACTGCACGCTTCATGTTAAACTGAAGGCATATTGGTTAGTGGCTGGAATCATGCAAGGAACAGGGTTTTAGAGAAGGGGTATTATTATTATCAATCAGATCAAAATATGTTTTACAATCAATTTTATTAAGCAAATTCTACACACAGTTCTTGTCGTGTACATTTTTCACTCACATAAATATTTGTGAAGTTATTTGTATTTATTAACATCCTCCTTTTGCTACTATGGTTAATTGGGATGGGCCATCTACAGGTTACCACCCTTTTCTAACCAGGATAGTACTAAGGATTTTATTTAATTAATTCAATAATTATTGGGGTTTTGGGAGGAGTAATTTTTTTTTATTCCCTTCATTTAAGCAAAGATTTGATCAATAAAATACTTTTGGGAGGCCAGTTCAACTTTAAAAAAGTTAATTACCTATAGTATAATCAAATTATCATTAGCAACCATTTTGTAGAAGTTAGAGAAGATTCTGTAAATAAATCTGTGTTAGGTTATCAGAGCATAGATTTTTAAAATTATGTCTTGTACAGATTGGTATGATAGACTGTTCTTGATTCAAGGAGGTACACCCTATCTCCCAATCTTTGGATGTTCATATTGATGTCATGGCATAATGCCAAAATATTCTCATAGTGGTCAAAAATGGTACAAAGTCAATTGACTTTTGCAGATTTCCCTTAAGGGAAATCAGCTGTTGCAGTTGTACTCATGACTGGATTTTCGAAATATTTCTTCAATGAGGTCCATTCAAAATTATATATATATGCTAATGCTCTAGCAGTTGCAATTTTTGTTTGATCGTTGCCAAACTGTATTTAATTGTTTTATATAAAAAGAAAGATCAAGTTCATTAATGGCTGAAATCAGATCAGTGGGAGGGGGAATTTCGAAATAGTGAATGATTATAAATATTATTCTATAGATATTTTCTATATCACAAATATTAACCAAGATATTTGCATTTTATAGTTTTTGGCTTTCAGTAAACCCCCACTTGTACCCATGTCACATTAATAATAAGCTGTTATATCATGAACCACTTCATTCCAAGGTTAAATATCGAATATTGTTTTCATTAGACTTTTACTTTGTGAGATATATGCAAATACATTCTGTTGATCTGATCCCCCTTCCCTTCTTTTGTTCTTAGATTACAAAAATTTGAGTGATTGAGATTAACATTATTCTGATTCATTATAAATTACAGCACGATCTATAGTAAATAGTTTTCAATAAAATTTATATGTTATGTTCTGATATATTTCAGTAATGTTTTTTTTTTTCAGTTCTATTTATTCAGCTCCAATAGGTTGGCTGGCCTTTTAGTTTACAATTCAGATGCTTTCCGTTGTATAGTTTATTAACATGTAAATTGACTAAAAGCTTTCTCATTACCGTTTGTATTAATTCACTTATTAATGGTGGTGTTACCAGTATGTAGATTTATCTATTGTAAACCTTCATGTGGGAAATCTTCTTAGTTTACTCAGCCCCTGCGTGATAGACTTTTATTTATTGTATGGGTCATAAAGGTAAGTCTTGATGGCTGTTCCCAAGAACCAGGGACATGTATTATCCCAGAATTCATCTTTGCTTTAGTTCTATTTTTATTTAATTATATTCCAATGCCTCTTTGTCCAGGCTATGTATTTAAATCTTAAAATATATTCATTGGCTATTTAACCAAGTATCATAAAAAAAAATATATATATATATTTCTAGAAATATCAAAGTTATTAGTGTTTTGTAGTGTTGTTTTTTTTTCTTAGCCTTCACATATCCCTTATTTTTAGCTGGGCTATTTGTAATTCATATTTTTTTAATAGTATTAATTCAGATTAAAAAGGATTAGAGTAAAAGGTGACATGCATATTCACATTTCCCTGCACACATGCTGTAGTAAAACCAATAGTTAAATAAGAATATTACTGATCTGGGTTAGTTTATTTCATTTATCTTGTTCTAAATCCAAGGAATTTGCTAGAAGTTAGTGATGATTTGTGTTATCTAAACAAAAGATGGAGTTAGCTTCCACTCTTATAACTCATTTAGGCAGAAAACTACTGCCTAAATAGTCTAAAAAATTCCAGAGCAGGTTCCTTATTTGGGGTTTCTTATCAGCCTTCTACGGGATTGAAGATGAAACTTGGAAATGAAATTGTTTATTAGAGGAGTTCCACTTCTTTTTAATCTTTGGATGGTGAACTCTATCAAACAGCCACTTCACTACTTATTTTAAAAAAATAGATTCTCAATTGCCTCAGATTGCTGATTAGGCACAGGGAAAACAAATAGAAGCCCGATTAAAATTAATTGTGTTATGCTTGTCTTCAAACCTAACATTTCTATACAGTAATTGAGTGTGTGACCATCGCCACTCCCCTTAAAAAAAATAAAAATAAAATTGAAAAGCCCAATACACAGGTGCTGAGTAAACAATGCAGATTTCTCATCTGTTGCAATGACATGTTGGTGGCATCGTCCCACATTCTATTCTCCATATCTTTTGTAAAAAAAGAAGCTGTTGTAAACCAGTTTTGAAATTAAGTTAATCTGATCTGACTTTGATCAGTCTTAATCTGGACATAAGATGTTTATTAATCAGTTGATTTAAATGAAAATCACATGAGTAGAAATGGCGATTAGGTGAACACTAATAATAAAAAATACTAATAACTTTGTTAATATTTGAGTCACAGAAAAAGTGCTTGGAACTGTAATTGTAAAATATTACGTTTATAATGAAATGAGTTGTTTTTCAATCATAATCTAATAGCACTGAAATTTTTAATTTAACTTTTTCTCTAAACCCCCACTTTCTGTTTGATTTGAAATATTAATAAATGCAATCTTCAGTTTTTTATGAAACTGAAATTTTGGGTATCAAATAAAAGTTAAGGCCTTTAGGAGATAGAATGTTCATTGCACATGATATCAAGTCACAAATAATTACTTTTACACATTAAACATCCGATGAAAACAATACCTTATTTTGAGCTTGAAATACGACACTTTATGATAGTCTTATTGCTAATTGGAGGGGAGTGGGGGGGGAGGTTACTGTAGTATGCAAACAGTAAAATTCTGTCTGTTTTCGGACATGGGGTATATAATTCTTGGAAAAATAGAAAATAGATTGCGAGGTGACAGAAATCTGCTTTGTTAACACATCATCTGAGTGATAAGACTTTTTATTATCGAAAAATTTGTTGCTTCCAATAGTTAAAAAGGAGTCTGATATTGGAACCAAACTTTTATTTAAGTTAGTAAATACTGTTAAATTTATCTACTATTGAAATGTTAGTCAGTTGACTGTAGCAATTGCCCATTATGTGAGTCCATCAGTCGTTCATAGTTCTTAGTTGACATAAATTCATGAAATTTGGCATGCATTTGTAAACTGTAATTTTTAATTGTTGATACTAGATAAAATTCCTCTCTAATTGTAAGAGAAAGGGTTCAAAATGCTTGGTGCTTAGATATTTTTATTGGTAGACATCATTAGTAAGCAAATTAATACTCATTTTTACATATCTAATTTTTCATTCATGTTAATATTTTAGTAAATCAACTCTTAAACGTTTTTGTATCAATTTAGGAGTATTTTAAACTTAATAATTACAAATATATGAGATAATGATTTGATTCAGAGGATTTGGGGTGGTGCTGCTGTCGTGACAAACTTATTTTTTATTTAAGTTCTGATGCTCATGATTCTAACATTAGATATTGTTTTGTCTGCCCTTTTTGCTCTCTCCTCCACTGGTATAATATTATACTTATTAATAATGCTTTACTCTCATTGCCTTAGGCAATATCAAGCATTTGTCTAATAGAACAGGTGATCTGTGCCCAAGCTCTCTGGGTGAAATCCTTTGTGGTAGGTACTCTATTATTACTACCACCCTCCCAACAGCGTCTTATAGGTATTAGGAAGAACATTCCTCTATAATTTTTACATTTAAACTTGTTTCAATTTTTATGTATAGGTACAATATCTGCCCCCCCCCCCATTCTGCTGACATTTATCCTTCTGTCCATATGCTATAAATTAACTCAGAAAAACTCTGATAATGAGATCTCTTGAATATTTCAGTAAGTCTGAAGGCTTATCTCAATCTTGAGGCTTTGTTATTTTTTTTTTTTAAGGTCAGGACAATTTCCCTTATCAGTTAGTGCTGTTTCTCATTTTTCTCATCACTGATCAGTCTCATTTGATCGGTTTGAACCTGATGGGTCCTAGAACTTAGCATATCCTTCAAGTATCAGGTCTAGCTACCCCTGATCACTTTCTATGAGAGGGTTCCTTTGCTTATCCAGACATAATTCATTCTGCTAACTGAATTCAGTCAATATGAAATCAGCTGAAAGAATTCAGTCCCTATCTTAGGATTTGACAGCTCCATTGTTAGCACTGATTTAGGGATCTTTCCCTCTAGGTATTCTTCAAAGCCTCTTCTAGAAATCTTTCCTTATGTCTTTTTTTTATATATATATTTTTTTTATGATTAGCAAGAGCTATATGTAGGTTAGGGGTTCCTCTAGTATCTCTCTGGGAGCTATATTTTGGCATATCACCTCCATTCTGGCATTGGACTCAGATAAACCTGTATCACTAGCAGATTACAGATAGTGTTTTAGGAGATTTACCTTAAGGGAAATCACCTGTAGAGGTTGTATTCATCATACAACATTCGAAACATTTCTTCACGTATCCATTGATCCTGCCTCCTAGGAGATAACAAAAATCTGTTTGAATTTATGCATGTATGCATACACTTACGTATATATACATGTATAAATATACACTAGCTGAGGTTTCCAGCTTTACTCATGATCTCTAAAGACTGAATAACGATGGCATTTTTTCTGTCAGTCTCCACTATGCACAATATTTTTATATTTCTTGTCTTTACATGTAACTTTACCAAACTTATGGAATTTTTTTTAGAGACCTGAAGAATAAATTAAAATTAATTTCAGGATAATTACCATTCACTGGTCAAGCACTAATAATCATAAACAATATCAATCATAAACATGGATTCAAAGTGAAAGCATTAACCAGTGGGAAGTCGGGAGTATCAGGGAGACAGAAGTGATAATAAATAAATTTGTGTACCTGCCAAAATATGGCTGGTACAACCTTACAATGGAAGGGGTATAATTTCTTATATTACAATAAACTAATATATCCTCACTTTAAATCTTCCCTGTATTTAAATGAAAGAGTTTTATGTATATATATATATATATACTCAGAACATTAAAGTATTCACTTCCCAGGAGAAACAATAATAAATGCATAGGTTAAATAGCTAAGTATGATGTGAGGGTTAAGAAGAGGTCTCTCATGACTCATGTCTTCCCCCTCCTCACTACTTAAGAGCTAAGCAACTGTATACTGCTAATTTAAGTTCTCAATTCTGTTTGTGTTAACCTATTTGCACAATTCTGTTTATATTAACTTTACAGTACTAAAAATGTATGCTCAAATAATTTTTGTGTTTTAGGTTAAAATGAAATATTAATACATTTAAGGGAAAACTGACATTTCTGATTAATTAATGCTTGGTAGAAAGGGGGGGGGGGCAATATACTTTACTCTTAGAGCAACCTGTCACTGGAATTAAAAAATTAAAATGGAGTTGAAAAGTTCGTGACCTTCCCTCTTCAACTAAGAAAGAATATTAGTGTAGCAGTTAGTTAAGTTATCTTACTAAAAGACTCATATGAAGTTTCCTCAAATTTAGTTCATTTTTTACTTTAATTCTTTCAAGTTTCATAATATAGAATACTATAAGTGATTAAAATATATATGACCCATTAGGTTTTGAAAAGAGAAATGAATTTGATTAGAACTGTTTAATGTTTATTCTACCAGACTCTCCTTGAAATGAATAACATTGATACTCATTATTCATTTTAAACATTTCCGAAACAAAGATGGGTACCTCATATGTGATACTTAATAATGATGAATGCTATCTGTGATTATGATTCATATTGTCCATCGTGTTTTTAACAGTGAAAAGGGATTGATTAGGAATTCATTTTCATTTTTATATTTATTTGAAGTTTTTAAAAAATGCTATAATTTTCCTAAAATTATCATAATAATGTGGAGGCAGGGCATAAAAAAATTAATGTGCACAGTGAAGTCTTGAAGAAAAATTCATATTCAGTCTTAAAGATTTCCAAAGCAAAGCTGGGCACTGCATGTGTGTGTGTATATATATATATATATATATATATATATATATATATATATATATATATATATATATATTATTGCCACTACAGCAATCATAATTTTTGTTTGATCATTACCAAACTCAATATTTAAGCATTTTATGTAAAACAATAAAAATAGTTCATAAACTGCTGAAAAGGGACTGGGGAAGAGGGGTTAAAGAGGAGAAAATCAAGAATACCAAACATCTTCATTATTATGAGTAAGATAAAAAAAATTTTATAGAAAATTTCGTAAATTTAATTTTCTATAAATCTGGAACTATTCATTTTTTTTTTTTTTCTTTCGTTTTTTCTATTTTGTATATAAAACTGAAGTATTTGCATTTTTTAGTTTTCAGCCCTTAAAAACCCCAACTCCTACTCTTCTTATATGAAGAATAAACTGATATATCATGAAACATTTTATTCCTAGGATAAATATCAAATATGATTTTCATTGAACCTTTACTCTGTGAGTTACATACAAAATATGTTCAATGTAGCGTCATCCACAAAGATTATTTTTCTATATAAATGTTATTTAATTTGAAATAACCAATGGTGTTCAAAATGTATTTTTTAATCGTAATATATTGTTCAAATTAATGAATTTCAAAAACCTAATTTCAAACTTCCAATCACAAAATAGAATTCATCAACATTCCAGGAGAATGCCTCAGATTGATTGTGAAATTATTTTGAAGAACCTTAATAAATTTCTACAGGAAACCAGTTTCACTTCAACCAATTAAGACAGTAACACAGTTAGCTAATTACTTCGACCATCTGATACTGGATAATGAATGCCTGAACATTATATTTTCTTTGAATGCTACGATGATGCAACTGTTATGATTTGATGGGAAACTAAATTTTTTTTGTCTCATGAACATTGATAATAATAATAAGTCCATCAATATTCTTCCCATAGTTGCTATTCCTTGTTTGACACATAAAGCAATAATTACAATAATGTATTAATGTTCACTTTGTGCTAATGAGGTTTATTCAGTGGGGTTATCTATCTACAGGTTATCAAAACAATAATATCACTGCAATTTTTGTGCAAACACTGAGAACTTTGATTATCCGAATCTTGATATTTTGACGGGAAACCATTATTACTTAAATTTGACCAATTGGCACTTTACTCAATAGGTATTATAGATGAAAATAACAGGGTGATTTGCATATTGGTCCTATCTTTGTATTTACACGGGAACCATTTCTATATCTAACCTACAACAATTAGTAACACAGCTAGTTAGTCAAATAAAACACACAATCTATTTGAGTGCTGATAAATTATTTTTTGTGGCTCGAGTTTTAAAATGAGTATTTTGAAATTCATAAATTTAATTATTATTATTATTTATTAATGTCCACTTTTTGCTACTATGGCTAATTGGGATGGGTTATCCACAGGTACCACCCTTTTCTAGCCAGGGTGGGACTAAGGATTTTATTTAACGAGCTAGTCACTAAATAAATTTCTATTGCACAGGTGGGAATCAAATTCTCCACTCTAGGTTTACCATATGAGATTAAAGCTAACGCTTTAATTCACATGGCTAACCTAAGCCCTTAAAAATTTAAGCAATGTTTTACAATTTATTTTTTTTCTGTTGAAGCCAACATTAACAATTCGTATTGACGAAAATAAGTTTTGTCAACAATTCAATCTTTCATTACATTTTTCAAATAAAATCAATATTAGTGAAGATATTGACAAACATATTTTTTGACATCAAAGTAAACCACCACTCTTGAGGGTGGTAGGAAAGTATAAAATAGTGCAAGTCATCTCCTTGATACATATATAAAAAATGTCTCAATTCTATTAAGTCACTTTCATAGAATTCGAATTAATTCATTGTCGCCTGGAAGTCAGAAGTCAAAACTTCAAAACTGGTAATTGTAAATAACATTTTAGGACTGTAATCGTATTTCTAAACACAATTAGTTCTTTCCATCCCCCCCCCCCCAATAAAAACAATGATGATGAATATGGATTTTGATGTCGAAGTATATCTCCACTCATAGTTAAAAATTTGAATTCTCATTTAGCATATGTTGTTCTTTGAGATAGTTGACCTACAAATATAAATTTCCATTGAAATATTTTGAGCTTTTAGTGGTTACTGACAGAAAAATACTATTGTTCTCAGAGTAGTTTGAAACTTGAAAAAAATGTATCCCCGTCAAATATAAATATAGAGTTTTGAGTTGGTATTCTGGCAGGTGGAAGTGACTTCTAATGTAGGTAGGATGAAAGAATTGGCTATGCTTCCACTATGTCAATTTATTAAAATGGCAGAGCGCTTTCGATGCAGGTCATCATCGTCAGTGCTCTGCCGTTTTAATAAATTGTTATAGTAGCTTGTTATAGTAGTAGTTGTGAAGCGTAGCCAATTCTTTCATCCAACCTACATTAAGAGTTTTATTTATATAGATTGTACTTTGGCTTGGCTATTGGAGAAACGAATACATAGTCTAGTTATTATAGCCACTAGATGTCAGTTGTCTTCTATTTTGCTTAGTAACCATCATATGTTTCTTCAGGAACATGCGGGCGGCCAGGACTCTTTTCTTTACATGCACATCCTGTATCTACAAACTGTCAATACCATCTATTGAATAAAAAGATAGGTGCATAAAATCACCCCATTATACTCATCAATAACACAATTGCTCAGTAACTTTAAGTGTGCAGTCATTCATTTGTTTTCCAGAGATATAAGCAGTTGAACGAATTTATTTTAGGATTGCTGTTATTTTATATTGATATAATAATGGTTTCCCATCAAAATATAAAGATTGAATTGACGGAAGCACTAAATTATCCATTTATTGCCATCAAATTAGTCATATTCATAGTTTTGAGCATGAAGTGTGGGATGACTATTAGACGAATATTGAAGAACTTATTATCATTCATTTTAAATAAATCTAGTTTGCTTTCAAAATAAAATGATTGAATCATCTTAGCACTGGGAGGTTTGCTCAAGCATTCCATTAATGAAACCATTAAAGGATGTATGAGGGTTTGACCAAAGTTGGAAGTAATTAGAAACTTAATTACCCATCTTCGTTGGTTGAAATAAAAATGGTTTCCTATGGAAATCTTATTAATGTTAATCATATTCCTACTCCTATGATTGGTAGGGGAGCATAATATACCGATGTCAAAGTAAACCTCCCCTCAGTTGAAAATTTGAATTCTAATATAGCCTATGTTGGTTGTACCTTGGGATAGTTGGGTCGATGAAATCAGAGCCAATTTTTGAGTGATTGTGTAACAAACTGATGGGCAGGCAGGCAAACAATATTTTCAATTGTGATGCCATTTTTCTTAGAATGGTCAGAAATGTAAAAACATCGATCTTCTCGAATTTAAATACATAATGAGACAAACCTTTAGAGTTTTATTTATGTATATACACATATAAATAAATATAAACATAAGTTAATGTGTTTTATATTACAGAAGAAAGGCTTTCAGCAAAGGAGTCTGAAGAAAAATTAAAAAATCAAATTAGTGAGCTCTCCTTTAGAGAACGAGTATTGATGAGGAGGCTTGCAGCTAAGGAGCAAGATATGCAGGAATATGCAGTAAGATTATTAAGACTATCATTTTGTGAAAATTTTCTTCATATTTTCCTTTTTTTTAATTCTGAAATACTTTATATTTTTAAAAATATAGAAAACATTTCCTCTATTATTTTGTTTTCATGCTACTAAACAATACTTGGAATGTTCCACTAATCAGTAGCTGTGAACATGATTATTTTTATCAACCCTTAAAAAAAAAAAAAAAAAATTTAAAAATATTGTCTGTTACAATGAATCAATTAAATTTCATTGTAATTGAAATTTTCATTTAAATCAGGAACCTTTAAGTTCTCCTAGTCTAATCTGAAATTCAAAATTGTTACCCTTCTTGTCTTATTTCTCTTTTATTTTCTAAATCTTACTTTCATAATCCAGTTATTCTGGCAATTTTATTCTGATTTTGCTGATTACTGAGATATTTTTATTGTAACTATTTGAATGTATAACTTGGTGTTTAAATAAATCTTACGTAGTAGGCATTATTATTGTATTGCCTGTAGTTGTTCATATTTCTGTATTGCTCCATATTTAATTAAAATATTTTGTTTCTTATAAGACTTACTGGATCAAATTCTTCTTTATTTTTATTTTTTCAGGGCCAACTCTCTGAATTGAAAGTGAGTCAGGCACCTAGTAATGGTGCTTTGAGAAATACTCTCCTAGATCCAGCTGTTAATCTACTTCTTCAAAGGTTAAGGCAAGAACTATCTGATACACGAACACGCCTTGATGACACTCAAAATGAATTGTCTGCTTGGAAATTTACTCCTGATAGGTAAGTTCTTACTGTGGCTTATTTCACTAGTATACTGTTTGGTAGTATTCTTCATACATATATAGAGTTACTGTTTTATGTGGCGTTTAGAAATCATCCAAGCTATGCTCTACTTGCAAAATGTTACCAAGAGAGTCCCTTTTTGGATGTTTGCTACTTAACTCTAATATTACATTGTCTGATAAAATCATATTTGCTGCTAGTTCTAAAGCTGAATAAAAAAAGGAGTTTTGAGAGAAATTAATAGGAATCCTCTTTAGAGAGTATATGTTTAGTTTTTTGACCCAATGGAGTGAGGTGGTTTCTATTGGCAAATGTTTATTTGTATGGATAGAACAAGCAATGTACCAAATCTATGACTTCTGGTTCTCTGGATTAAAGTACTCTTGTATAGCTACATTGACAAAAGAGTCTAGAGAATTAGAATGAAGGAGTAATTCAGCAATATACTATTGGGCATTGTACATATATCTTATGAGGATGCATTAGAACAGTAGAAGGAATCCTTCTACTCCTCTTTGACTAGGCTTATAATGAAATGTAAATAACACCAAGGTCTAGACTAGCAGTTTTATGCTCTAGTAAGTAAAGGATTTTAGTCTATTAACAGCCATCAAGGGAAGTATTATCAACATGTAGGCTTCCTTATATCTAAGGGTATTAAAGTCATAACTACAATGTCTTTACAATCAAAAATTGATCAACCTGAATGGTCAAACCAGTAACTAAGTCGATGATTTTTTAGACAACACTAAGCATTCCATTCATATTTCAGATGTTCAAAGCTATATAAGACCTGATTGTAGTTCAGCTTAATTTATGATAAAAGCAAACATGTACATTGAGAAGGGAAACATTTCAGACTAAGGCATATTCACTTATAATGGAAATTTAATTGGTTGTAAAGCTGTGTTACAGGAAATACTCCAAAACCAGCGCCAGCCGTAAAACATTAAAAGTGTGCATGCATAGAATAAAGGATTAAAGGCAAAGAGAACAATCAATAATATTTTGTGTGAAGTTGTAGGATAAAATAAAGTGTTCTGAAAGAAACCATAGTTTGAAATTGAGAGGTTAATTAGTGCATGGAACAATACTGAAAATGTATGGAAGGTGATGCTTTAATTCTTGCAGCACATATTCTGATAGAGGATAAATGATAAAGAGTACCACATTTGATGAAGAAAAAACCTTAGTTTTTTTAAATGCATTTAATATCAAAGAGTCAGTGGATTGAATTTCATCAGGATCGATAGAAGTAAAAAAAATAAATAATAAAATCTTATCTGAGTATGTATTTTAACAAAACGTGTTACACGATATATTTAATCTCTTTATTGGTGCTACTGCTTAATGAATATAGATCTGCAAATTTTGTAAAATATATTTTAATACATATTCAAATTTGATTAAGTAGGGTTTTGTCATCTAGGGACTTCATAATGAATAGTTATTAAACTATTATGACTAATCTGTTTATGAATAGTTCTTGGTCTTGGACTCAGTTTGTCAGCTCATATTTTCCTAAGGTAACAGCATATTCCTTTAAAGAGAATTTTGCTAAAACTAATTGTGATGGTCACATATTTAGTTCTAAGAGCAGATGGTGAATTCATTAGTGATTGAAACTTCTTGATATTGATCAGTGAGATTGATTAGTCTGTGTGGCCCGCACAACTTGGTACAGAATATATACAAAGATGATCTATGGTGGAAGGTCAACAAAAATGAAAACTTCAAATGATTATTCAAATCATTTTTATTTCTCAACTAGTATCGCATCCATATGACACCTCATCAGGAGAAGTTCTACTACACAAAGGAACTAAGACGGTATGACTACATTCCGGGCTAGAGGATTTGATGACAAACCAGATTGTGGTATAAAGAAGGGCAGAACTCTTAGAGGTCTCTTAAGGTTAGATTTTGTGAAAAGAATGGAATCTTTAGATTGTCATTGAATATGAAACATGGTAAACTAGGAGAAAGATGTAGCCCCAAGGTAACTGCTTGGTGACCCGGGACTTGTAGAGGTTAGGCATTTATTATTACAGAAGCCTTGTTGAGAACCACTAGGGGTGGTCATGGACACTGATGGTAAAGGCACAGATCCTTCAATGACTATATTGCATATTAAGTATTAAGCAAATAAGACATGAAACCATAGTAATAATAATAATTTTCTTCTTATTCTTCTACTAACAATTGTCATTTTGGTTCTTCACTTCAAAAACATTTGTTCATATTTAGAATAAGGAAATGTTTTTACTTTCAGTAATACAGGAAAACGGCTTATGGCCAAGTGTCGGTTACTTTATCAGGAGAATGAAGAACTTGGAGCAATGGTTTCAAAAGGTCGGCTTGCTAAATTGGAAGGAGATTTAGCCTTACAGAAAAGTTTCAGTGAAGAAGTTAAAAAGTCTCAGTCAGGTATTGTAAATTTTTAATAAATTATTTGATATAAAATGATTATTTACTGCATTTTACTTATTTTATAATTTTGAAATATTCAACTTACTACAGTATCGATATCTAATAGAATTATAATACAGTGAACAAGGCAAACACTTACTGTATCTTTGATTAATACAATCAACAACACTGCTGTCATTTAATTATTAAACAACATATTTTCATATGTCTATAAATATTGTAACAATATTTTTATATTCATTTGGATTTTTGGAATTTAATGAAAATTTTGAATTAATTTGTATAATCAGTAGTATATTTCGTTTATTATAAAAATAAGGTATTAGTTTAAGTCCTACAGATAGCTTCTGTCGAGACTGGGAAGCCACAACTAAAGTAGATACGACTAAGTATAGATGCCATTTTATTTGTTTGAAATTCATTTTAACTTCGAGAACTCTAAATTCCCCTTGTTTAAATACATTTTAAAGTAATCTGTTTGTTGAGAAATATCAATGCAAACTAATAAACACAAAACCGTTTTTATTTGTTCTTTAGAAACAAAACTATTAATCACCTTTTTCCCAAACTCTTGGTATTTAACCACACTTCTCCGTGGAGATTAAAGAACTTAAAAACTGATCTAACACAAAATTTAACAAAGATCACACACTCTTTACAGAATTCTACCTTAGCTACTCTAACTCAGTTACTGCAAACATCAGATAGATACTGTTTGCATACCTTCAGTGGTGCATCCAAAACTATCCAATGGGCTACTACAACTGGAAATGAATTAATGGAATACCCACTCAAAATACATAATGAAACAAACATTTACATTGCCGAACTCTCTTCCACTTCTTACTTTTCAATTCACAAAATGAAAATATATTTCTATACGTCTATCAGTGCTTTACTCTACTTGAGAAATATTAATAACACAGCAGAGTTGTGTATCAGAAGAGTGGTTCAAGGAAACTAAAGTGATAATATCAGCATATAACTTTGTATGCCCTCAAAAATGACTGGCCTTAAGAATTTTGAAATTTCATATTTAGGACTGCCTTTCTCCATATCTATTAGAGATACGAAAAATTTGTTTAGAACTATGTTTGTTTGCCATAGAAAGTTCTATAAATTATGTTCTATGATAAACTAGACAGTAAAAAAAACTGGCTCACTTCAATTTTTGTAGAAACTACCATTAAAAAATGTATGCAATTTTTTTTGGATAAGGGGCTGTGGTGTGTGTATGGGAAACAAATAAGTAATACAGAAAAGTAGGTTTTTTTATGTAGAGAAAGTTTTATTGGAATAAACCAGTAATATTCCAAAATTTAAAAATTACTTTTTATTTTTTTATTTTAACAAAGGTAGAGTTTTAGTTACAAAAACTAAAAATTAGTCTTAACGAGTATTAGCTCCACTTGAATATATATATGTATATTTATCTAAGTAATATTTTAACCACTGTCTGTACATTGATTTTTTTTCCTCAAAATGCCACAATACTTTTTTGTTTCATGTGGATTGGAATGATACCCTCAATTTTTGCATTTTGTTTGTTACCTTTTCAAGTCTAAACTGCTAAACCAAATTTTATATAACTTGGTATGTGTATCACTGCTAAATCATCTTCGACTTCAGGATGTACTAATATTCTCAGAGATGAACAGAAGTGGTGGTTATAAGGGTGGTCTGAAATAAAAAAATCATTATATTTTGTTTCCTATTGTTTGTTTTTTTTTTAAAATGAGCACTTAATGAAAGTTTATTTTGTTATTTAAAGTAACAAAAGTTACTTCACATTATATTTACATTTATATTATATTATACATTATATTTACAGTTATATTTTTTTTTGCCTTATTATGTATTATAAATGAGGAATAACTAGCCATTGAAAGCTGTAATTTCATATTTAGGTTATTTTAAAATAGTTGTGTAGCACCCTACATTGAAATTGAATTGAGAGATACAGAAGATTTGAATAGGAATTTTTTTGTTTTCATAAATTATGTTCTCTGATTACTTTTGATCAGTTGTGTTCAAACGGAGGCATCATCATTTGCACTGATCTTCACATAAACATGGCACTGCACTAATCTTCACACAAAAAAAAATGCACTGTACTGAAACTAAAAGCACTGATCGCTGAAGCTGCACCGAACGCACTGTTATTTACTAGTAAGAGAACTGACTACTGGCTTTTGTTGGACGAGCTGGCCTGCTTTATAGACGGGTGGTGAGTTCAAAGTAAACGGGTCGAGGTTAGTCTAGGTCCTATGCACTCTACGTTGCATAGCTGCTTTGAGAGCACATCAACGTTATTGTGTTTTCTCTTTTTTCTATGATCAATAGAAAAAGTTTCTGCCCGCAGTGGTGATTTGTATTTGTTATTGGATGATTTCGGACCTGGAATAGTTAGGGGGGGGGGAGTGAATTCGAAAAATTAGAATATTTTCTTCATTATAAGTCGGATAGTAAATCATTATATAACCAATCTTGTTAAACTATCGATGGTCTACAATTGGTGTTCCGTGTGTTTTTTTTGTAACTCAATTAATAAGGGAGTATTGTGTACTTTCTGGTTTTCAGCCGTCAGTCCCCCCCCCCCAATCCTTTTTGACACCGGTTTTTTACTTTGAAATAGAGTTATACCACCACATGGATCATGAAAGTGTTTAGAACCAAACTTATTGGAAATTTAATGTTCTATTATAGTTGTTATGTATGTTTTTTTTCAGTAACTTAATTATTATCTGAGAAATTTTTGTTTTTTTAGATTCAGTAAACCCCCCTTTCCTACTCTTGTCATCTTAAAGATAATTAGTTTTATTCTGGACTGCTTTATTCGAAAACACCAAATATGGTTTCCATTGAACATTTACTTTGTCAGATACTTGCAAATACATTATGTGATGATGTCATGAACTAAGATGTTTCGTTCGTTACTCGAAAATGTGTATTTGATCTATACCATACTCGATATTTAACCATTTCAGACAACACTGAAGATCATATTTGTTATTGATGGATATCGGAACTGAAATAGTGAGATTTTAAATGGGGTAATTCAAAATATCTCTGTTATTATGATCGTAAAATGTTATAGAACCGATCTTGTTAAATATTGATATTCTACAATTTTTTTTTATTGCTTAGCCATGGTTTGACCAAGCAATTCTGAGAATTAACAACTCTTATGAGTGGAAAAGTAGAATCTTTTTGTACTTTATTCAAAGGGTTTTGGAAATATATTTTTTATAGATTATTTTATATTGATTGAAAAATCAATCATTTACTCATTTACTTTAAGATTCTAGTGCCATTCAAGTGATATCATTGATATATGAAATACTTCATCATTTATGCATTTATACCAAATTTATTTACCATTACTTTATAGACTCGTATAATTTATTACTGTGTTATTTATACCCTCACATTATTTATGAAACTTAAATTATGTAATGAATCCAGAAATCTGTGTGCAAAAAGAAGTAATACATTGTAAAATATAAATATTTTGCATCATGTTTATTTCATGTTGTACTTAATATGTGATGATAATAATAAGTCCTAATCATGCAATAATATGAGAAGTGTTTGTTATTCCCGTGCAATTTATGCATGGTTTCCCAATTAAAAACCGCAGAAAAAGTATATAAATTATGTGTGTAAGTAAATACAGTGTTATTTATTAACATGTTAATACATAATTTATGAACACAATACATAAAATATTTAACTAATATAAACTATCACTAAATTTCACTCAACAATATTGTTACAATATTAATATGAGCATATTTTATGAAATTTTTTACCTCCCCCCCCTCTTCCAAATTTAGTTTTATATTTAATGCATACATATTTTGCTTTTATTTTTGCACCTTTGTTTTATAATCTATTGAATTTTTGTTTAGAACTGGATGAGCTTTTGCAAGATCTTGATGAGGATGTTGAAGGTATGCAGAGCACTATATATTATCTCCAACAGGAGCTAAAGAAAGCTAAAGAAACTCTTACAACATTAGAACAAGAGAACTTGCTTCTTCGGAGGACAGATAAACCAAAATCTCCTACTGGCCAAATGAACGGATTGCCTACACCCCACAGTAAGTGGAATCGTTCTTCTGAATCATTAGACTCACCTTGTACTGATCATGCTATGGATGATCTTCAAAGGACTAAAGATATGGACTCTGATAGTGTTGTGAACAACAATGTTGAGGGACAGAGAAAACGGACGTCAAGTGAGAATAGTGATGAACATTCAGTTATAAAAAAATCTAAACAAGAGACTGTTCATTACAGTGATGAAGAAATAATCACCAATGGTGATAATGAAGGACAATAACCAATATATTTTATTAGCCTGTATATTTTGTGATTTTTATATTTTAATTTTATTTGCAAATCAGATGATACGTTCATCACGGTTATGTACGTATAAGAAGAATTTAAAAAAATGTATATAACAAATAGAGAAAATATGTTATATAAATATCAACTAATCCTTTGTGATGTTATTTGTAAATATATTCATCATATTAACACAAAATTAATATTTCTGTTTGATACGAGTTATAATTTAGAGTTTAGCCTGCCATTTTGTTAATACTAAAGGAAGGAATAAGATGGCTGAGCAGAGTCATGAAAAAAAAGTGAATGTATTTATTTTATTGTAATTTCTGAAATAACTTTATTTAATGGTATAATAAAATATACCAATTTATTATTTTACCTTATTTCTTGGATATGACCAATTAAATTATTCATGTCCCTTTTTAAGTTGTCTAACTAGCTTAAAAAGAAATGGTAAAGATGATAAAAAAATTCACCTTTAGGTTTCCTCTCAACACTTCAAAAATGTTTTTTTTTTCTTTTTTTTTTGACCATTTATGTATGTAATCTGTGACTTACTATCTGCACCTGTATGTCCTTATATAAGGTTTTATCTCTCCATTTGTCATACCCTTTGCAGAATTACATTAGCAGATACTGCCTAAGAGGTTGTGTGGGGTTTCTGTTGTAATGGTTGATAACCTGTTAATTTGGCTGTGATTTATTAATTGGACACTTGAATTGGGATGTCAGCCATTGGAAAATGGAGAATGCTCCTACTGGTGCCAGTTTCATGACACCTTGAGCATTTATAAAATATTAGTTTTTGATTTGTAAACTAATTCCTTTGAAGATGTAGATTTATTTTTATCTGCAAATTTAAACCAGCTATTTTGTCATTCACATTTTAATTGGTTGTACCAGGTTTTACACTGCTCATATTTTATTTGAGCAAAGCTCAATGTGTGTGTTTTTCTTTTGGTAGATTTCTAACAAAATTTAAGTTAAATATGAAAACGCACAGTCAAATACAAAAAAAAAGAAAGAAAGGAAATATTAAAAATACATGTTGTTAAATACCTCTTGTAGCAAAGTTACACTGTAATTGAGAAATATATTTTTATGATTATATATTTTATGTTCTTTATGTGTTTCAGTTCTTTCATGATAGAGTTATATTATTGTCTGAAATTGATCAGAAATGTTACAATCCTCAGTCGATTGAAAAAGTAGTTGTGCCTTCAGTTAATAACCTCAGAAAGGCTTGATCAAAGAGGTATTTTTGAATGATTTTATTGAGCTATTGTTGTAGCTGATTACATTCAAAAGCGAATGGGTATGACAGGTTTGTGGTATACATGTCTCACTATTGAATGAATGGATAGAAGATAGAGCTCTAAGCAAAATAGTTTTCAATGAGTTTAAGAATCTATATATACAGTTATCTTTTACAATAAAGTTTTAAATAACTAGAACATACTTCTAAGTTTTTGTTCTAATCCATGCAAACTACAAAACTACCTTGTTCAATCCAGTTCTCATTTTTTTTTTTTTTTGTTAAATAGAATATAATAATACATTTAAAACTCCATATGTCTACATATTTATAGTTCCTATGCTTTTTACAGTGATTTGGAGTATTATCAGTTGGAGTGAACTTAAAATGTTATCTGATGCTTGGATAGATAAATTGAATCAAATGAGTTATTCCTACTATTGATTGCTTTATCCCTGCTAAATTATTTCTATATTTAACATTTTGATGTTGATGCTGCATCACGCAGTAGTAAAAACTATTCTAAAACATAGTTTCTATTCTATCACTGAAGATATCACTTTTAAAGGTTGGAAAGCAAGCGTAATAACATTTTTAAAACCAAGTTTAATTAATTTCTCATTAAATAAAATCCATAGTCCTACTCTGGTTGTAATAGAGGGCTAACCTGTAGATAAACTAAATAATCCCTAATTAGCCATAGTAGTATAAGTGGGCGTTAATCTTATTAAAAAAAAAATAAGAAGATACAGTTCAGTATTTTTAGTTAAAACTGGCTATTATAAAATATGTCTTTATTTCCCCCTAAAAATACCTATCTGATGCTTTCTTCCAAAAATGCCTAATGCAATTGACTAGAAAATCTCATTTATAGGAGAATTCTGTACATTAATTCGCTGGCATAATTCTTTTGCATTAAAAGTTGCGAAGATACTTAAAAATAATTTTTTTTAAAACAATTTTTTAGACCCGTCATATAATTTGTTTGTTTTTGTATTCAAACCATACTTTTCAATACTTATCTGTCATAGTCAATTAATTTCACTTTTGCATTACATTTCTACTGATATTAATAAATTTGATTTTACATTTAATCTTTTTGCCATGAGAAATTATTTATTTTATTTTTTACTTTTCTTTTTCCAAATGCTTTGGTAAGATATTAATAAACCATACTGATATAAAAGACCTTCATACCTCCTTATCAGCTTGAGGAGAAGGCAAAGCTGTCATGGGGTCTCCTACAATTTTAATTCATTTTGTGTGGTCTGTAGGGGGATCTTTCAGTTCTGGATCCATGAGTCCTCGGTTCATCCAGCCATCTTTACATGGGGCTGCGACTTGCTTGCTCTACCTTGTATACCATTCAACATTTTCTTCCTTAGTCTGGGCTTCATACTCTCAATGCACACTAACCAGCTCAATCTACCTTTCTTAATAGCACAGACGATATCAGTCTTGCCATGTAACTTTATACAACAGTTTGTTGTGATGCTTCTGATCTGCTGTCTGTGCTGCTCTCTCACATGACCTAATATCTTTCTTTGGGCTTTTCCCTCTCAGATTAGTAGAGCCTTAATGCTTTCCTTGATGAGAATTCACATTTCAGTGCCAGCATATAACTGTTAGTCCAATGGTCATTTTGTATATTTACAATTTTGCCTTCCTGAAGAGACTCTTAAAGCAGAGAGCCATTTGCAGAAACATCTGATCTTTGCTACCATTTGACAAAGACTCCAATTTTTCTCATATATGTAGTCTTTTCTGAGTCGAAGATCTTCTGCTGTTTGGTCAAGCTCTTCCTTGCCAATGCCATGGTATTACCAGCACTGATCAACACATCAACATACTCCATGAAGTACTAATTGAGTCTTTTTTATATAGTACCACCAAGATTTCTCCTTATTTTTCAGATTGTCACTTCTAAGGTGAGGTTAAAAGGCAAAAATTGATTTTCTTGTATGTGGCACAAATGACTGTACCAAATTAAACAAGGCTAGTTTTTCTACTAATTCTTTCACTTTCTACTTTTCCTAGATTATTATTCTTAAGAACAAACAGAAGTGAGTATTGTAAGGGAGCCTTGAAATGAAAAAAACACTACTTTTCATTTCGTATTAGTTTCTCGGCAAACATTTCATGTCAGTTTTTTCATTTTAGCTGATTTCCCTCAAGGGAAATCAGCTATTGAAGTCATACTAATGACACGATTTTTAAAACATTTCTTCAACTGCCCATTGATCCAACCTAGTAGATGACAAAAATGAGGTCCGTTAAAAATTGTATGTATATATATATATATATATATATATATATATATATATATATATATATATATTTGTATTTGTATATACACACACACACGTCTGTTACCGCTCTAGTCGTTGCAATTCTAATTTAATCGTAACCAAACTTGATATATAAGCATTTCATGTGAAACTAAAGGTCTAGTTCAATAATTGCTGAAATCAAACCACTGGGTTGGGGGGGGGGGTTAAGAACGGTGAATTTTGAAAATATGAAATATCTTTGTTATTATATGTCCTATTGAAAAATTATATAGCACCAGTCTCATTGCAAATAAAATGTACTATAAATATTGTTATATACAGATATTCTCTATTTTTAATATTAACGGAGATATTTGCATTTTTTTTTGTTTTCAGCCTTTAGTAAACCCCCATTTACGACTCATGTCTTATTGCCAGTAAGCTGTTATATAATGAACCACATTATTCCAAGCTTAAATACCAAATATTGGTTCTATTGAATGTTTACTGTGTGAGATACATGAAAATAAGTATTGCGATGATGTCATCAATTAAGATTTTGCAGCTGTGAATGAAAAATATTTATTTCTTCTATACCATCCTCGATATTAACTGTTCAATTCCACACTAAAGATTGTATTAGTTAATGGCTGAAATCGTGGGTGGATTAGGAGGAGGGTTTAGTGGGGAATTTTGTAAATTCAAAATATTGCCATTATTATGAGTTGTATCCAAAGATGTTATAGAATCAATCTTATTAAGCTATTGAAAACCACTGTGCCATAAGCTTCTTTACTGACAAAATGTATCAGAACCACCATGGATCTTAATTCTTACAAGGGATGATAAATCTTCAAACCAATCTCTGATAATGGAATCACTAACTTTAGTATCCCAATCTATCTTTTACTCCCACATTCGTTGAAAGAGTATCTTTGGAAATAGCATAACTGGGCAAATAAAACCAATTGGATCAAAGATTTATAAGATATAGACAATATATCTGTTTTTGTTAAATCGGAAAGATCTAAATTCTTTATTAAGCATTCAAAACTTACCTCTAGCAGATCTGATTTTGATTCCCAATTCACTTCTAAAACATTAACAATAGAATTTTTGCACATATTTTCCGTAGAACCTGAAGTTCTCCAACCTCTCAGATCGAACCTTCCATCAGACATTAGTTTGCGAGAGCCTTCAATAAATTTGTGCAGTTGATCCATGTTGTCTACACTAGTTGAAACATTGTCAACATTCTGTAGTATCGCAATGATTTCAGGAGCAACAGTGGAGTTTGTAAGTGATTTCTGTAAATGAATATCAATCACTGATCCTAATAAAAATGGACTACTCCAACACCAAATACTACTCTTTTGTGCTCAAAAGTTATAAATCACCCTCTTTGTTATACAATAAGACTCTTAAATAATCTCTCTTTAATTTGTAATGAAATCTGTAAAAAGGCCTTGGCAATATCGGCTATGACATCGTAATGACCTACCTTTAAACGTGAAATTACAGAGGGAATTAGTAGGAAGTCATTGAGTGAAAGCATAAATCTTTCTTTAGCAGATGCATCAATTACTGGGTGTGTTCGAGTCATACTGCTCAATTCCTTAACTACAGGTCTGTGAGGCAAGTAGTGACAGCAGTCTTTTCTAATTTCATTATCAGGTACAATTTCAATTATTCCCTATTAAAGCCATTGCTGAAATACTGCCTCATAATCTTCATATAAACTATTTACTTTATGTTTTTTAGTGACAAACTAGTCTAATTTTTGACAAACTTTTATTTGTAGGTAAAGGTGGATGACCATTTACCCACGGTAGATTTACTATATACATCCTTCTTGATCAATAGATGTTTGTAGAAAGTTTATTTTTAGCAGATTTCCCTTAAGGGAAATCAGCTATTGAGGTCATACTCATGATGCGATTTTCGAAAAATTTCTTCAAATGTCCATCGGTCCTACCCAGGAGATGACGAAAATGAGGTCTGTTCAAAATTATATATATATATAAAATTGTAACCTCTGTCCGTACATTGATTTTTTTTTTGAAATTTCACGATAAATTTTCGTTTCACATGCCATAGACACCATAACTGCATTTTGTTTCTTTTGTGTATGTTTGTTTGTTTGTTACATTTTCACGCATACACGGCTGAACCGAATTTTATGAAACTTGGTATGTATATTACTACTAACCCAACTTAGACTTTAGGCTATATTAATATTCTCTGAAACGAACAGGAGTGGGGGTTATAAGGGAGGCCTGATATTAAAAATAGCGATATTTCATTTCCTATTGGTTTTTTGGCAAATATAAACATTACAAAAGTTATTTATTTTGTTATTTAGAGTAACTTTTGCTATATCAACTTTTTTCGTATACCGAATTATAAACGAGATATTCCCTAAAACCTATAGCGGAAGTGAAATTTTATTTGGCACAAAAGACTCAACCGAACCAAATAAAACTCGGTATGTGAATTAACACTAACGCCTTCATTATAATAAGCCATACCAACATTTCTAGGGACGGGCAGGAGTGGGGGTTGTAAGGGAGGCCTGAATTTAAAAATAGCGGTATTTCGTTTTCTATTCGTTTTTCTGCAAATATGCACATGACAAAAGTAGTTTATTTTTTTATTTGAAGTAACTTTTGTGATATTCACGTTTGTCTTATAACATATTATAAACGAGATATACACTAAAACTTTAGCGGGACCCAACAATTTTATTGGGCACTAATGATTGAACCGAACTTAACAAAACTCGGTATGTCAATTAGCATTAATTCTTCCATGATTATAAGCTATATTACAATTTTTAAGCTCGAATGGGAGTGGGGGTTATAAGGGAGGCCTGAAATAAAAATTCGCGATATTTCATTATCTATTTGTTTTTCAACAAACATGCACATAACAAAAGTTGTTTACTTTGATATTTAGAGTAACTTTTGTTTTATAAATTTTTTCGGGAACAATGTATGAAACAAGTAATTTAAGTAGAAATATTGATACGCTCAACAATTCTTTCCAATATGAACTACCAGGTACCTCACATGGAAAAATTATTTCAAATCAATGTTAATATTTTGTCCTTAATAATTCAATCTATGCCTAATGCACAGGACACGGGAAATATGACAATATGGAGGACAGAAAGGTCTTACATAAAAAATTAATTTTATTATTAACAAATCCACAACGGGTATAGACCCTAAAACCTGGAACGAGTAAATGTCAAAATATTGTGCAAAGTAAAGCCTTGCCAAAAAAATACCATCACCATTCAGCCTTAAATGAATTCCGGGGCGAAGCCGGGTATCTGAGCTAGTATATATATATATATATATATATATATATATATATATATATATATATATATATATATTTGTTTGTTAACGCTCTAGCAGTCGCAATTTTTGTTTGATCGTTACCAAACTCGATATTTAAACGTTTTATGCAAAAAGACAGATCAAATTCGTTAATGGCTGAAATCGGACCAGTGGGGGGGGGGATTTTCTCAATACCTCCGTTACCATACGTCAGATCAAAAAATTGTATAGAAGCAACCTTATTGCAAATTAAATTTACTATAAATATTGCTCTATACATTTATTCTCTATGTTGAATATTATCCGAGATATTTGAATTTTTATTAAATATGGGCGGATAACACACGAGTGAGTTTCCGCCAAAAGCTAGTTCGGCCATTTCCGTAACTGCTCGGGTCTCTATTGGTGAATAAATGGTGATTTCTCTATTGTATAACTTCATGTGGGAAACGTGCTTAGTGCCGGACTTTTTTTGACTTTGAACTATGTGCATACGGCTCCTTGATTCCAATCTAATCTGAGTTCCAAAGATCTGCAATATCAGCCTCATTAATAAACATACTTATCACAACAGATGGTATTGTGTTTTCCCCATGATGTTCTTCTGGTATCTTTCCCATAAGGCTAATCCCAGATGAGTTTGTTTAGCTACAAGCCCTGAACTTAACTGTACTCTATTCAACAGTGTCAGACAAAGTAATGTTTTTCTCACTAAGCTCCTCAATCCAAAGTCCAGATGTAATGTGAGGAAGATCTCCTCAAATTGTGGACTGGTCAATGACTTCAAAATTACATTCGTATTTATTGTCCATGCTTGACAGAAACACACGGTAACATTGGTGAATTTGCTCTGCTGATTTTATATTTCCAAACAAAGAATGTATAATAGTCTTTACCCACACAGTCATAAACTATTTTTGACACTACATCTGCTAAAATATACGGTCTTTGAGAGCCTGTGTCAATTAATATACGTACATATTTTAAAACATTGCTGTTACAGTGAGGATTTCTCATTTTTTGTTAAAGGTTATACTCTTTTGGGCTAAAATTAGCAGGTCTGTTTGTCAGCACATTATCATGTGGAACAGGATTTTCTTTAGATAATATCTTATTGTAGTTTGTTAGTATCTTTATTTTTTCTGTTTTTTTTTAATGAGCAATATTTTTGAAAGCCCTTGGAAATATACTTCAACAAGTAAATCATATTTATCAAACCAGGCCTTTAAACTTTCAATAGGCTTAAAGTAATTTTACCCAATGGGCGGAAAACTATGAACAACATGAGATCTAGTACCCGGAACTACTGCTTGAAAAGAAATACTGAAATTTATCCTCTGGAACTATACCATCATCATTGTGATTCTTACTAAATTGGCTCCAAAACAGTAACCAGTTCATTAAAGTTTCATAAAACTTTTTGAGCTCAATTTGTGGGAGTTTAAATTTTCTTTTATAAGCATTACAACTAGCATCAGATTGAATAGCACAATGAAAATGTTCAGGTACAACGTGTTCAATAATCTCTTGTACTTTTATCCTTGCTATTTTAAATAAAAATGCATACTCATCTGCTTTGGATATCTCATTCAGTAAATATTCTTCAGTAAAGCTATCATTTTCTAGCATTCAATCATATACTTGCCTGTAAACATTTTCAAGTTCTTCAGCGTTTTGTTCTAATAAAGTTCCCCGAATATCTGTTAACTTTTCAGGCTCATTTTCTAACAAATAATTCAAATTGTTCAACATTTTTCTGAATGAACTTCTTATAACTGTTCTACTTTTTTTAATCTTTCCATATCAAAACTGATTATTTATGTCGTCACAGTCGCCCAAAATATTATGAAATGTAAGTAAAAGATTAAAAAAAAAAAAAATCCTAGGTACAAATTTACTTTATTGTACCATTAAAAATACAAAGTTTCCCAATTAGCCTTAGTTTCAAAAAGTGGACGTAAATAAATAATTTAATTTAAAAATAGAAAAACTGCTTTCTTGAAAATTATATCTGTTCTTAACAAAAATTGAACATTTTAATTAAATTAGAATTGTTTTTTTTTTTTGGGTAAGAAGGTTGCAATTTTGTTGTAGTTAATTGGTATTACCTTTGGCTTCATGACATTGGGGAGCACTGGACCTTCCTTAGAGTGGCGTTCGATTCTCGCCTGGGCAAAGGAAATTATTTAGTAATGGAATTCATTAAATAACATCCTAAATCCCACCCTGGCTAGAAAAGGGTGGTAACCTGTAGATAACCCGTCCCAATTAGCCTTCGTTGCAAAAAGTCGAAGTTAATAAATAACAAAAATAATTAAATTAACATTTACCAGCTGGCATCAAAAAAATATTTTCCAGATAGACATATTAAATTTTGGTTACTGAAAATGTGCACTACTGCATGTTTATAGGGCAAAAAAAAAGGTACATGGAACTGGATATTTACTTAAAGGATATTTTCCTTACTCATCCAGAAAACTATTTCATAGTCTCATTTTATGCAATCAATATTGAAACAAAAAAAAATCAATAAATAAAACATCTAGTACATTGTACTACTTCTAGTACTTAGTACTTCTTTTATATACATTTGGCAAAAGCAATAAATTTATCAGCAATATTTGTCTACTTTTGCACACAACCTTCTCAGAACTTTTTCTTTCCCCTTTTAATGTATTGTGTTGACTAGTTACTTTATTTCTTTTCGTTTTTGGTTTATTATTAACAGAAGTAGTTGCTGACTAACTAGAGCAGACTTTATTTTATTTTTTTTAAAAGGTTAGACTTTCAAATTTCTTTTTGGTTTTCAATATATTTAATTTTCTTGACACATTTCCCCAATTTTATAACAAAATAAATAAATGTGTGTTGCAGTAAGACCAAATATACTGAAACTGTGGCAGGTTTGAGGCTGGAAAATATACCCTGGATTCCCCTATCTACAAACAAAACTAGAATCTTAATGCTAAAGTTTTTTATTTAAGTCCATTTCGGGATGGGCTATGTACATGTTAGCACTTTTTTCTAGCCAAAGTGGGACTAAGAATTTTATTTAACGAATTTGTTACCTAATAAATTGTTATTCTCCAGGTGGGAATCAAAGCTATAGGTCCACCAAGTAAATCAAGACCAATGCCTTAGCTCACATGGCTAACCTGAGCCCCCACACAATACCATGAAATGTAAAATATTTCATTAGACTTGGGATACCTACTACACTATGGACATCAGCTTTTGAAATCCCATTGAAAATTGTATCAATTCATTTATTTTATGCTCTATTTTGCTTTTAGGCATTTAGTAATAAAATAATATCAAATTTGATTTGATGTAATTATCAAAATGTAAGCTTTTACTACTTATAAGGACTCATGTTAGCCATGTGAGTTAAGGCGCTGGCCTAGAGTTGTGAGTTGGATTTTCACTGGGTAATAGCAATTTATTTCATGACAATTTCATAAAATCCTTAGTCACACCTTGGCTAGAAAAGAGCAATACCTATCTTAATTAGCTTTATCAGCATAAAGTGAACATTAATAACAAATAGCAACTACTTCCATTTTTATTTTGAGTAACAATTCAATATAATTAACTATTTATAATCTAATTTAATTTAATATTTTAGCCACTGATTGTTATGCAAGTTCATGTAATGGAAACTGGATATAATCAAACAATATGTAAATTATACTAAAATCCTAACAGTGAAATTATTTGCTTTATTTGTTGTCATTGGTTACACTTTTTGAAGTGGTTTCCATAGTTACTATAAATTGCCTGTGATTACATCTTTAACACAGGAATTGTTCTTTCATTTACAATGGCAGAGGATGTTTTAACTACTTCTGAAATTGAGTATATTATAGAACACTTCAAACCGTATGACTTGGATGACATTGGATCTAGTTTATGGTTTAAGAGTAGAGAGAAGCTTTGTAAATTGTATCAAGTGGCTGTAATTGAAGTAAGAACTGAAGGCCCTGAAAGGATCAAATCAGCACTTTCAGTTTATAACAGGATAACAGATTTTGCTAAAGAATTAATTAATATTTCAGTGTGGATAGAAAAAGTGTTACCCGAAGTTCTGGCTTTTTCTCCAAGACCTGAACAGTCATTTCCTATCTACATTGTACTTTACAGTGAAGTAATGATGGTAGGTTTACTGGAAGCCCTTTTGTTTCATGGGGATATGTTTTGGGATCTTGGTGACATGTGTATAGATTTAATTGACTATGCTGTAGAAAAAATTACAAATCTTAATCCTAAGGATTGTTATCAAACCAGCAAAATTACAAAGGATGATTCTGATCCCCTAAGTGAAATTAAACATTATGAGTCAAGTATGAAAGTAACAATAGGAGTTTCCTGTATTAGTCTTCTTCGTTTTGTAGCAGAGAACTTAGATAAAATGTCACTAAATGCATCTTCAAGATTGTATACACATTATGATCTACCATTAGTTGTAGCTCGTGTTCTTGAAACTGATTTATGGTCTTATAAGAAAGATGGGAAACAATATAAATATGAAAACAACAAGTGGAGGGAATGGCGCTCTGATGATCCTGTTCTTAGCCAAGTAGAATGTCAAACTTGGCTACTTATTCGTCAGCTGTTATTAAATTCAACATGTGACACAGTTTATTACTACAGTGATTATCGGAAAGACAATTTATCTAAATTAACTTGGCGCTTACATGACAATGTGGTAGACCAATTAAGTCCATTGGCAGATTTGAAAATCTGGCTTCACAGGTTGAGTATAAGCAATTCACATCAAGAGTCTGTTTCAAATCCCCTAATTGTAGAAATATCAGAAAGTTATCGTGACAAACTACTGTACCAATATCATGAAAAGTGGAACAAAATAGCTTTGGGTAAGGCAGGGCTTCTGCTTTATCCAAAACATGAAGATATTGTTAAATTAGCAAAATGTTTTGCAAGCGGACTTGATGGAATGGAAATTATGGCTGACAATGTTAATACCTGCAATTTTTGTTGTACTAAAGCTTTGAAACGTTGTTCTAAGTGCAAAAAAGTTTGGTACTGTTCTAGGAAATGTCAGGTAGAACACTGGAAGGTGCATAAAGCAGTTTGTGAATAGTATGAGAATGTTCTTTCAGAATTTTTTTTTTTTTTGTTTTCATTAAATATGTTATTGAAATATCAAATGTAATAAATGGAGACAAATTTTATATTTTACCAGAAATGGTCTGTTAGAATAGAGTATGGTCTACAAGAAGAGTTTTTATTACTAGTGAAACAATATTAGAATGCTTGTAAATGAAAAAAAAAATTGATTGAAGACTATTAAATTAAATCAGCTAATAACACTTTTTTATTGCTTCCCTTATTCAAATATCTTGTTAAAGTTATAATGAAGGAAAATAGGGATTTTATTCTCTCTAGTGTTTCATTTATGAAGCTTTTAGGTGAATGGATAACATACATTTTTAACCAAATTAGCTACATTAGATGTTTTGATCAATTTCATTGTCAAATATAGGTCACTTACACCCAACAAATTTCCTTTTCCTATAAGAATGGTTCTACTGAAATTAACAATTGATTTGAATTATGAAGTAGGAAATTTTCTTAAGTTTTATTTAATAAAATTAATATCCAATTTATGCTACTGTGGCTAACCAGGATGGGTTTTCTTAACACGACATACATGTGCACACACACACAAGCACACACATTCAGTCTTTGAGTGGATTTTCTCCACTCATGCTTTTATTGGCGGGAGATCTTCTGTCCCTTGTTTAGGGCAGTGACTTATGGGGCATTTAGGAAGTGTAGCCTATAGATACAATCACATAAATTGAAGACCTCATTTTTGTCATCTCCTATTTAGGATTGATGGACATGTGAAGAAAGTTTACAAAAAGTACAAACTCATCATCATAAGTACAAACTCAGCTGAAATTTTCTAAAAACAGCAGGAACAAATTAGTATTAATTTTTCTTAATTCATAGTGATCAAATAAACTTGTAAGTATAATGTTAAGAGAAAACGGATTCGTTTGAAATTTGGAAAATATTTGTTGTTCTTATAGTTTTACCACTTTGTAAACTGTGCACTAAGGAGTTTATTTAATGAGTCTGTCACTAAATAAATGTATACTGCACAGGGCAGGAATCAAACCCGCCACTCTAGGTCTACCACGAGAGATTAAGAGATTAAGACCAACGTCATAACTCTCACGGCCAACCTGAACCCCTCATTAAGTATTAATTAGCAGGAAATATTTCTGACTTTAAATTTGAAAATGACTTTGGTATGGGCGACTGAATTGGTCATTTTTCTGTGCAATCTTTTATATCTTCACCTTTTTGGGAGATCATTTTTGTAAATTTTTCAGCAATATATAATTATTAGTATAATGATTTATTTATTTATTTATTAACGTCCACTTTTTGCAACTTAGGCTAATCGGGACGGGTTATCTACAGGTTACCACCCTTTTCAAGCCAGGGTGGGATTTTAGGACGTTATTTAATGAATTTCGTCACTAAATAATTTCCTTTGCCCAGGCAAGAATCGAACTCGACACTCTAGGTTTACCATGTGAGATAAAGGTCAACGCTTTAAGTATAATGAGTTAAGTATAGTGTTGCGAAAATTAAATAAATGAATAATCCTTCAGAGAGAGTCGCGTGTGCGATATAGATCAAAGAAGCTCCTACCAGTACCTTCCAGCCAGACGTCAAGGGGTCCAGACAATTCCCCTTTGATGTATGCCGACATATAAAGAAGGGCCAGCCGCGAGCGAGTCAGTTTTATTGTCACCTGGCTTGATGTTCACATCAGTGCTACAGTGCGACTTAGTGCAGTGCGGTAAAGTGTTTTTATAAGAAGAACAGTGTTGTGCCGTGACTGTAAGTAACAGTTTAGAGCCGTGTTTAAGACAGTGCAGTGCCGCGAAGTAAAGGACAGTGAAGTGCCGCCAAGTCAAGGACAGTGCAGTGCCGTCTTGTTGTGAATTTCAGTGACCGTGAGTGAATTGTTGGACTGTGTAATCTGAAGAACAGTGACGCTATCAGTGTATACTGTGAGTAGTAATTAAGAATAATTACCAAGTGTATTGTGCATTGTGAAATTGTGGTGATAAAAACTGTGAAACTTGCGAGTATTTAATTTTGCAATCCTAAAGAACTCTTATTAAAAACGTTTATTACTGGTTTTGGTAATAAAACGTAACAATATAGTTTCTTCGTTTCTTTTTTAGAATTTGAGGTAAAACAACCAACTATTTGCTAATTCCACCAAAGTTTTGCATGTAGCATAATTTTTCTTATATGCCCAACTTGTAGTAAATTAAATCTAAATTAGAAACTTATTTTTTTACAGTTTGAGAAAGGAGAAGTACTTTTAACTTAATTATAAAGATATTAGGCAGGTTAGGGAAGCTTTGCTAGTCTATCACAACTTCACTTCCCAATAAAAGTGATAAAAGTAAAATTTAAATTTTGTTTGCTGAATTTGCTTATACATGTTACAGTTATGAACAGCTGATGTGGATCATTTTTAAACTGAAATATTTACATTTGTTTGATACATCAACTTTTGAATAAAAAAAAATAAGTACCTTTTTGAAATGTTAGGACAATAACGCCATGCACACTATTGAATGTATTTGCAAATAAACATTAAAACAATGTTCAGCAATAGATGCAAGGCAAAGAATGCAGAGCCAGGTGGATGGACGTCCAGAGCATTCATAACTTGAGTAACAAAATGACTAATTACGGTATGCACTAATTAGGCTGGAATTTCCAAATGGTTGTATTGATAAGGTTTACTTACATATTGGATGCTCTACCAAATTTCATTGAGTTTGGATTTTTGGAAAATACTCAAAGATACAGTTTATAGAAATCTGGTCAGGAGAATATGATAAAATATGGTTGCTTTTTGTATCAGCAGAATTAGCTATCTTATCCAATCTCATTGAAGCCTTCTCTGGTGGGTGAATGAGGAAGGAAGACAGTTTTGATATTTTTTCATAAGTAAAACAGGGTACCTCCTGTTAGACTGGCATGTTTACCTGCAAGTGTTCGGTCGGGGCACATTGTGTTGGCCTACAGGGCAGTCCTTTAATGAAGAATCCTGGTTTGTAAGAATGACATAGAAATCCTTGGGATAACTGGGGTCATGGCTGTTTCTGTGTTATAAGGATACATTTTGCAATACTGGCTAGAACGGAATGCTACACTGTCTGAATTTTTTCCCCTTGTTAGTAGCATGGAAGTTAATAAAATAGTTTTGTTAGTTTACTTATTATCCCAACTTATGCTTATGAACCTGTCTCTCCCTTAGTTCATCTAGAAAAAAAAAAACGTCAAGCAGAGGCTGCCAAACTAAGCAGATTTCCCAGTTTTGATATGACTACTACTCTCATGAAGGCAGAAAACAAGTAACCACGAATAATTCTTGTTGCGGGACTGAGAATCTGATTAATTCACCACACTAATATAAGTCACTTAGTGGAACTGATGGGTTGTTTTTCCCGCTAGAGGTAGTCAGTCTAGTGCATCTCTTCGATAAAGACACAGCTTCTTACGCTCAGGCTTCCTTAGTGACTCATTGTGTATCTAGCCTTACTGCATTTGCCTGAGGCGCCCTGGATGTCAACTAGTAACGCAACACGCCGTCTAGAACATTTCCTAGGTAGGATATGTACCATATAGGACGTTTTTGCTGGGCACAGTACCCGCAGTGTTACTTCCCCTGTAGTAAAGCACCGGAATATATACTATTTGTCGACGTGACACGTATTCGACATATATAATTGTGTTAAAGATGATATATGTTTTTTTAATAAATTGTTTAAATAAAATGACGTTTGAACAAGCATATTTTGTTGAGACCCATCGACATCATCCAAAAAGTGGTAACCCCGACGTGATGATGGAGGAACACCCGCCCCCTCCCCAACTGGCATCCCCCTCAACAAGTCTGGGCGTTCTGTGGACCACCAGCGGCAGAAGCTATATTCGTCAGTTCCCGTGTTGCCTCATCCCAAATTAAATTTCAGGCGGTGGTGGCAAGCCTGGAATTAGACGACAAAGACCTGTGCATCCTATGGGGATCGTATCATCACCTTCTGTGGTGAATCCGAAACTACGCAGCTCGGGAGCCAGAAGCCTTCGCAACACTACCGCCAGATGTTGCAGCTTGCGGGATCAACGGTGAGCGTGAAGATGCGGCGGCACTTGTCGACGCCCACCCCCAACGCCACCTCTTTATCCGACAGAGGGTTTCCTGGTACATTCCTGGCCGACATTGGAGCCTCCAACTCAATACTTAACAGGGACCCAACAAGCACAAGAAGCCTACGGAATATTCTTTAGTGGTGGCCAACACCTCGTCCATCCTCATCTACGGTGAGAAGTCCCTCTGGCAGGATCTCGGACTCCGGCAAGTATTCCCATGGACCTTCATCGTCTCGGACGCCCGCCAACCGATTCTTGCAGCAGACTTCCTCTTCCATCATGGGCGTTCCGTGGATATCCGCGGATTGAAGATAGCCTAACAGAACACAGGCCTCAAGTCAATCGAAAAGGTCACCGTCTCTGTGTCATCAATTTCAACAGTTCCGGACAGCTGTCCAGAGTTCATCTCTTACGGGAATTCCCAGGCATAACCCGACCTTTTCCTCTTCCTGGACCATCTAGGAGTATCATGGAGCATCAGGTCGAGACTAAAGGCCATCCGTTGAACCGCAAGCCTAGGTGACTTCCGCCTTAGAAGTACTACGTCGTGAAAGATGAATTCCAACGCATTATCGACAAGAGCACCAGCCAGCAGTCGAGGAGCCCTTGATCAAGTCCTCTTGGTTAATTATCCAAGAAAGATGGCAGTCTTCGTGGGTTTGGAGAATACCGGAGTTTAAACGACCCCGCAGTCCCGAATTTAATGGATTTTACCACTCTAATTACAGATTGAAAAATAATTTTCAGTACCCCGGACATTAAACACCCCTTTCATCACATACCCATAGCACCACAGGACTTGTAAAAAATGGCAGTAATAACACCATTCTGCCTGTATGAGTATCTACGACCTTTCGGTCTCAAGAATGTCGCACAGACCTGGCAGAGATTCGTTGATAACATAATTCATGATCTTACTTTAGTCTTCCCACGTTTGACGACTTTTTCGTAGCTTCAGAGACGTCCAAAGAACACGAGAAACACCTGCGGGAAATCCGTAAACGACTGGATGAATTCCACCTTTCGTTGAACGTTGGGAAGAACGTATTCGGACAACGAGAAGTAGACTTCCCTGGATTTAGAGTCTTTTCCCTTATGTCCATATGCCAACTCAAGCGTTTCCTGTGTATGTTAAACTTTTATAAAAAGAGTTTGCCTCACGCCGAACATGCCCAGGCTCTTCTCAACCATCTTTTACACAACACCAAGAAAGTGGACAAGACTCCATCGTGTTGTCAAAGGAGACCGCAGAGGCCTTCGTGAAGCGCAAGTCCAGCTTGGCAGAAAGGGCAAAGCTTGTACACCCATCGTCTACAGGCGAACTTTCCCTTCTTTGCGACGCTTCAGACCAAGGCTTTCTCAGTGACTCATTGTGTAACCAGCCTTGCCACATTTGCCCGACGACGTCCTGAAAGTCTACTGGTAACGCAACAAGCCATCTAGGACATTTCCTAGGTACCATTTTGAACACTTTTGCCGGACATAATACATACGGGATACATCCCGTTTATCGACGCATTTAACATATATAATTGTGTTAAAGATGATAGGGGAGAGTGGGGTAATGGCGCCACCTTAAGACATTTTAATTTTTAACAGTTTTACCTTCAGTTGAAACTGGGGTCTTGGAGCTAAAAATACTTAATTACAAGTATATATACATTAATCAGTATTTAAAATTAAACTATAAAGTGTTTTAAGGTCAGAAAAAAAATAAAACTATATGCATGCACAGTGGCGGAATTGCCCCACATAGTGGGGCAATTTCGCCATGGCTGTGGGGTAATTCCGTCACGTGTTTAAAATAGCTATGGGAGGCTGTAAAAACATCAAGAATTCACATTTTATTCATGTGCAAAGTCATCTTTGCAAAAATTGGATGGGTTATATGGATGAATTCCACACACTTCAAAGCCTGAAACTGCTTTTTCTAAGGTGGCCACCCTTAAATAAGCTTTGCAGTATATTGAGGCAACGTCATAAGGGGTAATTTTTGGATGGAAATTTGACTTCATAAAGTAATCACACTCCTTATTGAACGCGTTTTTCAGGGGCACATAAAACGGCACGTCCTATGGCTGGAGTTTGTGCGAGGTATGAGGCTGAATAGAAACCACATGGATGTGATGTTTTTGGCAGAATTCATAGCACTGAAGTGAAATGTGACTACCATGATTATCGATCAAAAGAAGTACTGATTCACTTTCACTTGGCTTCACATGTTTGTGAAAGTGATTTAACCATTCCATAAATAATTCCTCATTGGTCCAGCCATTGTGGGAGCACCGGTATATGGCACCAGGTGGCCTTCCTCTCATCAATAGTGGGGTCATCTTCTTCCTCGGATATATAAACAATGAAGAAACGTAGTCTCCTGATGCACTCATGGCACACACAGCAGTAATATTTTTACCCCGTTCCCAACTTCTAATGCCTCCAACTTGTTTTTGTCCTTGGGGTGCTAGAATGTTCCCAGGCTTTTGGACAGATGAGATCCCTGTCTCATCCATGTTGTAGATGCGGCTAGGGGGAAACTTGTTTGGTTAAAACGGCTCCCAGGTTATCAAAGAATAAATCAACCTCGTTCTTATTGAACCCTATTGCTCTATTCAAACTAGTGGCTTCTGGCTTCCTTAATTAAATCTTATTTCTGCTTAGGAACCCTATTAACCAGTCTACACCAGCCATTTTGCAATCCGTATTGAAATTATGTTTTATTTCGTGTTTCTCGGCCACATCGAACGCTAACCGTCTCAGCTCAGTTGCGGTAATAACATAGAACATTTTTGCTAACAGTATCACTTGGTCAGCAATCTGTCTTTCCTGCTCTGCAGAAAATAAAAGCTTCCAGCCTAGTAATGGCTTCACTAAACTTACAGACTTCAAACGATCTCGCAAAGTTGATCTTGGTATTCCAAAGGTCATTTTGGACCACTTCAATGGCTTTTTTAAGGTTATCTTCACTCAACTTCGCCTTCTGCGACGTTCTTTTTCGAGATCGAACCATCTGAAAAACTCAGATGTCTTAGTTTTTAAATAAAACACTGAATGGGACAATACCGCCATATGGCAATATTGCCCTTCGTTGAAGTGGCGGAATTGCCCCACAAGCACAAAATGACGTGTAGTCGCTAGAACCTAGACATGGATGAGTTAAGTCTAAATAATCCACTTAGTTATCTTACATCAATACTTAAGCTACAAATTTTATGTATGAATAGGTTTTTAACTTGAACTATCAGTCACTTACCTCAAGTTAAATGTCAATCGAAAATAACTTCAGATTGTCTGAAATAAACAAAAATTTACTCAGCACAACAACTAACCGCGGAGGCGTAATGGCGGGACTGACCGAAGCTCGTCTTATTGGCTGCTAAGTAGCAACTCTGGTCGGCATAACTTGGGGGTCATTTAAAGACGATGCCGAGGGGTGGCGGATTTGCCCTGGGTGGCGGATTTGTACCACTCTCCCCTATACACGTATGTTTTTTTTTATTATTTTTTTTTATTAATGGTTTATATAAAATGTCGTTTGAACAAGCTCATTTTGTTGCGAGACCCAACGACATCATCTCCAAAACTCTTAATGTTTGAGTTACGAAAAAATGAACTTCAGTGATCCTGAGTTATTGTACTGCTCAATAAGAAGTGAAGTTATTAGTGCATACCGTGAGTAATAGTTAAGAATAATTTACGAAGTGTGTAGTGCATTGTTAAATAAATTATGCAGTGATAAAAACTCTAAAGCTTGTGTTTATTTAACACGTTTAAATTTAAACGTTTATTATTTTTGCAATAAACGTAACAATATATTCGTTTACACTTAAAGGGCCATGCGAGGGTTTACTGAAGCCCGATAACTAACACATAAAACATGAATTACACAACACAGTGAATTAAATTTGCAATGAGATTCGTTCTATACAAGTTTTCAATCCGAAGTATAATAACGGTATTTTTAAAATCCCCCCCCCCACTGGTGTGGTTTTTCCTGTTAACTAACTTGATTTTTAGATTTAGATGACACGATATATATATATATATATATATATATATATATTAGCTAAGGTACCCGGCTTCACCCGGAAATTCATTTTAGGCTGAATAAAGATGGTATTTTTTTGGCAAGGCATTACTTTCCACAATATTTTGACATTTCCCCGAAACAGTTTTTAGGGTTTATACCCGTCGTTGCTGTGGATTTGTTAATAATAAAATCATTTGTTATTTAAGACTTCACTCTTCTAATATTATTATATTTCCCGTCTCCTGTGCATGTAGGTTTTTTATAACGTAATGAACAGTATAATTCATAGTCGTAGAAAGTATTCTGTCTTCCAAACCATAGATGAATTAAAGTTTCTTCCCTTGATTCGGTCCAAAGTTTAATGGTGACAGCTGTAATAGATACATCATAACCGATAACAAATAGAAAATGAAATATAGCAAATTTTTATTTCAGGGCTCCCTTATAACCCTCACTCCCGTTTGAACATATAAATTTTAATATAGCTTATAATCATGGAAGAATAAATGCTAATTGACATACCGAGTATTTAAGTTCGGTTTAATCGTTAGCGCCCAATGAAATAGTTGACTCCCGCGTTAGTTTATAGTGTATATCTCGTTTATAATTCGGTTTTAAGAAAAAAAGTGTATATAACAAAAGTTACTCTAAATAACTAAAAAACAACTTTTGTTATGTTCATATTTGCCGAAAAACCAATAGGAAACGAAATATCACTATTTTTAATTTCAGGCTTCCCTTATAACCCCCACTCCTGCTCGTCTCAGAGGAAATTAATATAGCCTAAAGACTAAGTTGGGTTAGTAGTAATATACATACCAAGTTTCATAAAATTCGGTTCAGCCGTTTATGCGTGAAAAGGTAACAAACAAACAACGGGTTGTCCTGAATGTTTTGCCAATAACGAATCGTCAAGTGAATTATTTCATTTTTTTTTTTTTTTTTTTTTTTTTTTTTTTGTTTTTTTTTGCATTATTTTCCTTATAAATGAGTGTCCTTTGATTTTTTTTGTACTGTGTAGGTTAATATTTGTATATAATTTTTTATACTTAGGTATATTTTTGTATAATAAAAATATGATACTAACATATTATTCTTTGCTTATTTATCGTAAGTAAAGGTATTACATAGTATGGTATTATATCATAAATTACATAATATATATTAGACTATAAATATATTTTTTGCATATTTTTATTTAATATTTCAAGTTAAGCCCTCATTGGCGACGTGGGGGGGGGGGTGAGTACCCACTCACAATCACACTATTCTTCTTAACTTTTCTAAATGTTATTTTGAGACAAGAAGAGTGATTCTGAGCAGAATAAAATGGAAAATATGCATATGGCAGTTAGGTGTCATGTATGACACCTATTTATCCAATTTGTCCTGAGTCACAGCCTTGTCGTTCAAAGGTTAATGGGTGTTTGTAAGTTGGATTTGTGGGACGCGTCACAGTTTCAGTTAGGGTTTTGTGTCTTAGCACAAAACTGTATGGAACTTAGCACTGTATGGTGTAGTTTTCAGAGCTACATGCTTTACTGAAATATTCTCCTAAGATATTAGTAATTTTCCGTTGATCTGTAATGATAGTGTTATTGTGTTTCTGGCCTGTAATTGGTATGTGGAATTTTTCGTGAGTGTTTTGGTGAATTTTAGTCCATACGTCTTTGGAAGGTAAACGTCGATTAATATTAGATACAAAACCTATCCAGCACATAGATGGACATTTCAAGAAATATTTCGAAATCGCACCATGAGTTCAACCTCAATAATTGTTTCCTTTAAGGGAAATATTCTACATGGATATGAAGACTGATGATCTTGGGAGGGTAAACTCGAAGCTGTCCAAACCCTTCGTGATCTGTGAACCTATTGAGTGCCAATTAGTAAGTAGGATAGTGACCTTGGACGAGTAAGGAAGTTTATGGACTCAGGGTCATGATGATTCTGATTTATGCCGTCAAATTACGCTGCGTGAATACATAATATGTATCATAATATGTGTATCTTTGCTGATAGATAAGGGGAATTCCTTGTGTACTGCGGAAGGCTGGCCTTACTGCATTCCTGTGAGCGGAACGGTTCCCAAGGGTTCAGATCATTTTAAAGGGGAGTAAAAACAGACAATCCAAGTAAGCCTGGTGACTGTCTGCCAATTTTTGAGGTGTCTGAGGTTATCTGCCATTTCACAGTATGCTGGTAATAATAATAGTATAATGCCTATCGCTTGACTCTTTCCTGTACAGAATCGGGTGTCGTTGGTAAAAGGAGTTACGTTTTTAGCAGATTTCCCTTTTAGGTGATCAGATGATAAGGTTATACTCATTACGCGATTTTCGAAAACGCTCTTCAAATCCACCATGGCGATGACGAAGATGAAGTCCGTTCAAATGTGTGTGTATACACACACACACACACACACGCACACACAAATACATTTCAGGTAAGTTCTTTAATTAAATAATAAATCAGATAGAAATAAGTAGAGTTGTGTTTAATATATATATATATATATATATATATATATATATATATATATATATGTATATATAAATGCTAGATGAATAGCGTGACGTAGCTGCACGTGGGAAATCTGCTCAGTAATGAGCTTCTCATTCAGTGGCGGCCTTATTGCTTTAGCCTTCAGTTTTACCCCGATCCATTTTAACTTATCGGAATTTTATCAATATACATCTCATTTCTCGCATAAATTTCAAGTCTTAAATGAAGCCAAGTTTAAATAGGCTTCTTATTACGTGAGAAATTGAGAATTGGATTTAAGATGAAATACCATCTATGAATGCACGTAATTGTATGTGTAGTGTTTAAGGTTTATACCCGTTGTTGCTGTGGATTTGTTATGTAAGGCTACACTGCCCTTAATATTTTTATATTTCTCGTCTCCTGTGCATGTAGTTTTTTTTTTAATAACGTACATGTACCATATAATTCATAATAATAGAAAGTATTATGTCTTCTAAACCATATTTAACACTTTCGCTGCGGGTGTCCTTACGGAAGGACACCTGTGACCCTGCCCGCTTACGGTTGTCCCTTCGGAAGGACACCCCTCTATTACTTTTTCAAAAAGCTCGTGAATGGAGGGGATTCACTCTTTCAACTCCTGGTAAAGACAGTTGCCTTCAGTATTGTTTGGGCTTTCCAATGGTTTTTACCGTTTTCAAATCGGCCAACTTAAAGATTTTTTATCGATTTTTAAACTTTTTTCTCTAAAAATTGATTCTAACTAAGTAAAATTTATTATATAATTTCTATTTATTTCATGATTTAATATATTTGAATACTATTAACTAAATTGTTGAATTTTTGTTGCAGAAACTAATATAAAAACTAAGGTTTTATCGTAATAAACAGCATTGAAACGAAAATTCGTTGTCATTTCATTTACCTAACAAAATTCAACATTTATGGTTATTCAAAGAAAGCAATATGTCAAAAGTTTGTTCTTGTAGTTATTTATGTTTATTTTTACTAAAAGAAATGTAACAAAAGGTGCTAAGCCAATTGAACAATGAAGAGGGTTAAAAATGGTAACTGCAAAAGGTGATTCATGACCTCATTCAATTAGTTTTGAAAAGTAAAGAGGAAAACAGTCTTATACCTGGAAGGGTGAAAAACACATTTTTGCTGAATAATAAGCCTAAACTAAAATATAATGTTCCTAGATGTGAAATTTAGATTTTATAGACTTTTTTTATTCGTAAGTTAATAATAACAACTGTGATTTATTTTTTTTTTTTATGATTTTTGTTGGAAAAAAAACTACAGTTAACGATAAGAAATTAACTTTCAGGAACTTTATCAGTGTAGAATGTATGTATAAGTAAGTTCAACCAAAGGTTATTTTCACTTGAGCTGTCATTCTAATAAGTTAATTTGCTTTTTCCACGCAAATAATCCTGCAAAAAAGTTGGGATAATTGATCTTATATTTGTAAATGGCGAACAAAAATACGCTGTTAAAATAATTAAAAATGTCCAACAAAAAATATTTGAATCGATAATTAGTTATTGTAAATGATTAGTAATTGTTATTTGCTATTCTTATAAAAATAATTGAGTTTTCTTTAAAATAAATAAACATTAGGTATAATGAGTAGTGGGTTTAGCATAAAATGACTAAAGGTGTCTACTGATACTAAACCGCAAGGCGGGTGGAATTCCTCGCTTACGGGTGTCCCTCTGGAAGGACACTTCCGGAAATGCATTTCCGCTTAATTTTTTTTGTCGCATTTCTATTAAATTTAAAAAATTCAAACAAATAATTCACCCGATTTCGAGGTATTATCAAAAAATGACAACCGCAGCGAAAGTGTTAAATAAAAGTTCCTTATAAAGTATATCATATATTAACCTCCCCAGCGTTGACAGATCACTATTGGAGATTGGTCATATTGGAGAGACTATATAACGATTTGGAGGAAAAAAGGTCCAAGTAGATGGGAAGTGGTTAGGGAGAGGCCTCAGCCCATCTATGAATGCACGTATTGTATGTGTAGGTGGAAATAATGTAAATGATAAATGTAACAGTATAACATTTGAGGGGAAGCCTATATAACAGGACTTTTCAAAGTTGGGGGTTGCAGTTGTCTAGACTATAAATGAGAAGGTGTATCTTTGCTTTGAAATGAGTGTCGGTATGAAGGATCGAAATGAATATATTTGGCAATATTGATAACCAATTTATTTTAAAGTTTTTCTAATAGGATAATCCTCTGGGGTTTGGCGATCCCGTGTCCTTGTTATTGTCAGTTTTATACACCCGAGTTTTTATTATTGTAATTATAAAAATCAAGGGTGCCGGGTTAAGGAGTTCCAAAAAAATAAAAGTTTTTTTTTTTAACTCATACTCTCAATTTTTTTTTTTAGGTGATGCCAAAATAATTATAAACAAAATTGCATGCACATAGAACCACGGTAAGCCGTGCCGAGTTTCAATGCAACATGTAAGTCCTTAAATACTAAAACGCGCGGAAGATAATGCTGCTGTTGCTTGCTTTTGCTTGCTTGTTATATTACTAAGAGTTCATTCAGTCAACATGACAGTGGAGTTGGTAGTTTTAAAATTAAAATATTTTTATAATAGTGGACGTAAATCATCAAATACCCGTTCGGAACTTCCCTCTGAGGAACTAGTACTAGCAGTTTTGTGGTATAATATTCGTAAAGTGCAAATCTTATTGAGTGCATTATTTTTTGGAATTGGCGGAGTGGACAAAGAAAAGAAAGAAGAAAAGACAATTTTTTTTTTGGCCCAATATAAGTAAATATTCAATAAATAAATAAGTAAAATCATATTTTATTTACTAATTAAACATTAGGTTCTAAAATCCAGCCATGGTTTTCATCCGAACTTATATGTTTTATGTTTGAAAACAAGTCACAATTATATTTTTATTTAAGTTATAGAAGTCAATTGGGAATATATATATATATATATATATATAAAGTTTTGAGTGGACCTCATTTTCGTCATCTCCTGGGTAGGATCGATGGACATTTGAAGAAAAATTTCGAAAATCGCGTCACCTCAATAGCTGATTTCCCTTAAGGAAAATCTGCAAAAAACCCAAAACAATTTGCATAACGACGAAAATATCACTTGATTCCACCGCTCAGAACATCAGAGTGAAAATTCTCCTTCAATTTATGAAGTATTTGACGTCTGGGTTGAAATGGTGTATTTGGAAGTCTAATTAATATTGGCAGAGGTAAATATAAATACTACTTTAGTAAACCACAACATGGGTGTTGTATTTATGTACACAACATACAAACTGTATTGACAGAGCATATAAAAAAAGGAAAGGAATCCCTTTAGTTAAAATACAATTAAATACTAAACAGCCACTTTTAAGAAAGACATATTGTCAGCATTTTAAAATGATAAATTTACATAAGAGTCAATCCAATGTTTGACTTAATGAGTGACATATATAATTTCACCATCTAGTACTCTATCAAATAACAAAAGCTATTAAATATATAAATTTCACATGACACTGATACAAATTTGAGTATTTTAAAATTAATATTACTAATTAACTTTTATTACTGGTAAAGTTCATTTGTTTTAACCATTAATGATTTTGAAAATTAGACTAATTATGATGTTTCATGTTGTTTGGTAGTTGTGACGTTCACAATGATATGTTGTTCAGCATCACCTTGACGAGAACAGACTGGTATTAAAATTCAGTAGTAATTTGTAAGAGATTCCATTTGGGAGATGAACCAATTAGCTTCATGAATGTTGTGATTGAGAATCACGGTTTATTTTAAATTTAAATTGCTATTTTATGTGCATAAACTAAACAGATACCAGTATTCTAACCTTCGTGATTTTTATACTTTTATAATTTTGTTCTATCGATTTATGAATATAAATTTTGAAATTTAATTTAAAATTTATATTAATTTTTTTTTATATGTTTAAAATAAGGATTTGGTAGATCGAAAGTTTACTTTCGTACATTAACCATTTACGATTCATGGATTTCGCAGCCTCAACCAGTATTCTGAAAATTTCATCGCAATTTCGGGTTCTTCTTTTTATTCATATACAGAAAAGTTTCTTGTTTTTGTCAGTCATATTTTTCATAACATGAGATTGAGACTGGAAGTCTGAAGTCAAAGCTCATATTTGTAAACAAATTTTTAATCTAAAAATGTATTCCAGATCTCTTTTAAGATTACATTATTTCATTTGAGCACACTAAGATATAAATAATTTATTTGAGGACATTGACATATATACATTATTTAATTTTAGGACATTAAGATATACTTACATTATTTCATTTGAAAATTATATATTTCTGAAAAGCGAAAAAAAAACAGCCTAATAAAATGGAATGTTTTACTACCAGATTGTTTTTATTTTAATGTTTTTATCTTTATTAAGTTAAATAAATGTTCATGATTTCTCCATACATTTGCCAAAATTGAAGGGTGTCTTATTTCTGTTCTTTATTTATTATCTTTACTGCCTTTTTAAGATTTAGGCTAATTTCCTTCCTAAAAATCTTTTCAACCAATCTTAATATAGTTTATAATAAGATTAGATTTATAAAAATAATCAAAAATTATTTGAAATTTCGTTTAATCAATTAATGACTATAATGCAATCAACCTTATTTATTTCAGTCTTTCCTAAGAGCTCTGCATGAATATGAAATAGAGTTAAACAATTTTCAGCATTTAATTGAAGAGAGGGAGTAAGGGTAATAGACTTTTTATTTATTTATTTGATGATGAATAGATGCTAATAAGATAATATTTTTGACATTACCCAAAAATTGGTGTTTATTAAAAATTAGTTTAACCTAAAATTGATTAAGTATTTTTTTTTAAATGAGTTAATGTGGGCATAATTCTGACGATAAAATCATCTTTGTGAAAAATATCAGAATATATGCTTAAATTCTGTAGAACAAACAGATAATTTATGTTTATTAGATTGTAGGTAGATCACAGATAGTTTCTTTTCTTTCTTTTTTTTCATATTAAAATGAAATATATTTTCCATATTAAAATAAATATTTGTAATTACTTTATTCATAAAAAATTGCCGAAAATCATTTATCCACTTTTAAAAAGACGAATAGAAGGTATTTTAGTTAATGTTTGTTGATTTATTTTAGGGAGGTAATTGTATAGTCCTAATGTTAATACATTCTTCAAGTGGCTTTCTTCTTCTTCAGATGTTTCTGCAAACATAAACAATTATGTTATTCTGTTATAATTTTTAAAATATATTAATGAATAAATAAGCCTGAAAGGCCCCAGGAGACATCACAAGCTGTTCTAAGGCTGAAAATTACATTTAGGAAACAAAGTGGGCTACACCATTTCTTCTTTTCAGGTACTTATCAGACCTGGCAGGTTCCAAGGGCAGAAAACCCTTGAGATATGAACCCTATTTCACTGTTATCAAATGACTATTTACAAACGGTCGCTGAAATCATCATCTCGCCCGACAGCCGCTAATATTCTACATAAGCGTACGAGATCTGAATGGCCAGGTCCGAATGAGCAGACATTCTTTTCCGTTACACGAAAACCTATTCAGCGTTGAGTAATGAGAAATAAAAAAAAATCTGTCTCATATGGAAGCAGTTTTTATTTGGAAGTAAACCCTTGTCATACTCCAATATTTTACCATTGTAGGGATTATGGCTATATCAAAAAGTGAAATTCAACTAACCCATCCATCTCCTGGTAATACAAGTATCAGGATCTCATATCATCTCTAATTGGTACCAATAATGAATAAATCTACAAGTAGTCTCGGTTTGTATTATTATTTATTATAGATTTATTAAGCTTACCACAATATGGGAATTCACTCTTAGTTGTCACTGAAAAAAGGCCTCTTGCCGGTAGCTTGAATGTGTCCATTCCCATAGTAGTACATGTTTCAATGGTACACTTTGAAAGTGCATTTACAATGGGATCAGCAAGGGAAAGCCTTCCAAGTGTTCCAGCTCTAAAAGTACAATAAGAATTATTCAATTATAATAGTGTACTCATACGACGAAATCAAGTAATTGTAAGTGTGCCTCACATTTCTACATGGTTTTAATTTGCATTTCACATATGTACATATACACGTCGAAAATCTTGTCTTTATTATGGTTTTACTAATTAATAATAAAGGGGGTTATTTCCCACCATATATTTTAACTTTAACTTTGACCAGTCATCTTATTATAGATCGACGGATCATGTTATTCTAATAATAGAGTTTGTTAATTTATATCTAGTGACTTACACCTTTTGGGTTGCTGACCGTGTTAAAATATTTTAGTTATTTATCTGACTAGATACAATATGTATTGTTTTACTTAATATTGGTATTGTCCTAGGGATTGATTTCAGTTGCTGTGTGCTTCAGCATCTTAATCTATTGAGCAGCCCCATAAATTGTATATAACTTTATACAATAAAGTGATTCTCTCACTCTTCAGTTTACTAATAAGTAATTATCTTTTATAATTAAAACTAAAGAAGAATAAAATATATTTTATTTTGGACTAAAAACGTTATTTTTGTTTATTTGTAATATCCATGTTAGTCTGTCTTCTGTGTGCATTTGTTTATGCGTAATCTCCATGTTAGGCTATGTCCTGTATGCCTTTGTTTATATATAGTCTCTATGTTCGTCTGTCTTCTGTGTGCATTTGTTTATGCGTAATCTCCATGTTAGGCTATGTCCTGTATGCCTTTGTTTATATATAGTCTCTATGTTCGTCTGTCTTCTGTGTGCATTTGTTTATGCGTAATCTCCATGTTAGGCTATGTCCTGTATGCCTTTGTTTATATATAGTCTCTATGTTCGTCTGTCTGATGTATGCCTTTATTTATGAATCTCCATGTTAGGCTATGTCCTGTATGCCTTTGTTTATATATAGTCTCTATGTTCGTCTGTCTGATGTATGCCTTTATTTATGAATCTCCATGTTAGGCTATGTCCTGTATGCCTTTGTTTATATATAGTCTCTATGTTCGTCTGTCTGATGTATGCCTTTCTTTATGAATCTCCATGTTAGGCTATGTCCTGTATGCCTTTGTTTATATATAGTCTCTATGTTCGTCTGTCTGATGTATGCCTTTATTTATGAATCTCCATGTTAGGCTATGTCCTGTATGCCTTTGTTTATATATAGTCTCTATGTTCGTCTGTCTTCTGTGTGCATTTGTTTATGCGTAATCTCCATGTTAGGCTATGTCCTGTATGCCTTTGTTTATATATAGTCTCTATGTTCGTCTGTCTGATGTATGCCTTTATTTATGAATCTCCATGTTAGGCTATGTCCTGTATGCCTTTGTTTATATATAGTCTCTATGTTCGTCTGTCTGATATATGCCTTTCTTTATGAATCTCCATGTTAGTGTATCAAAATGAACATCAACAATATACCTTGGTCTTTAGGAATCAGGAAAATCGGTTTCTCGTCAATTTCAAATTGGGGGAGTTTATCATTTTTAAAAAGTGTCAAACTGATTATTTCACTTTATGGTTTCAGTCGATTGAGATTTAATCGTCACTTTTATACCAAGGAGATCACAGTGACCTACTCCACGCCGTATTTTTTCAATAGTTACCTCCATGAAGGAACTCATGTACGGAACAAGTCTGCAAACGTGGCCAATTGAGCATATTTTAATTCTGGCATTGAAAAATATAGGGCTTAATTGCACCATGTGGAACTCCACCATTCATAGGTTGATCACATCTGAATACTTTGTTAAAATGCGTACTTGAAAGTAGCTTCAGAGACAAGTTATTTTATAATATTAATGATGTAAGGTGATACTCGTAAAGTGTCTTTGTTCTGCTAGAAAAACAAAAGGAACGGAGGCCAATAGAACAAACAATTTACCTATAATGTCATACAAATAAACACGCATGGACCAAAACAAGTGTCTTCAATTTGAATTTAAACAACTACTAGCCAAGCACACGAATTATAAAACTTGAAATTAATAAGCATTATTCAGTACCGCTTTAAGACGTTGCTATGATGCTAGGAAGCGCCTGCTATGATTATTAGCCAGCAAACGGTATTCACCATTGGCAGATTTTAGAATGAACTTGTGGATCCCCTTCGAACTATATCTGTGAAGCACCACTTGTGGATAACGCTGACATTTACTTGCCCAAAGCCTGAGCCACAGGCTAAACCTCTCCCGTGCTCTATAGTTGGAATTATGTTCTGAGGTATAAATATTTCCTAAGGTGTCCAAAGAGCCATACTCTTCCGATTTGTTGATAGTACATGAATCATTGATTCGTCAGTCTTAAGTAATTTTTTCAGGTCTTGGGCTGTTAAGTCCTTATGATCAAGTGCCCAATAATACCTATTATTTTTCAGTCCGTAGAAGTGGTTTTAGCGTACCAACACGGCCCCATAATCAGCGTCTTATTTTTATTGGTAAACCGATTTTCAGGTTGAATTCACCTGAAATTTCTTAAAAAAATGTAAATTAATCGGTAATCCTCTACCTTTTCATAGTTTCATTTGTGCAGCTATTTGGTGCAAAGATTTATTTTTCTCGTGAAGTGTGAAATTACGCAACTTAGCGTTTAAGTGCAATTTAGTACAAAAAATATAACAATTCAAATTATGAATTATGCCTAAATATAAATATAACCCCAGGGAAACAGAGACACAGTTTCTCCCATGTGCCACTAGATTATAGAAATACAATTTTGGAATTATGAACGTTAGTGAAATATTATGTTCTTTTTATTTATGATGTTTAAGAGTAATTAGTATTGTGTAAGAGTAATTATTAGTAAATGTATTTAAAATTTACTTCTTGTATCATTGTAGTTGATCAGTTCAAGTGAGTAACTTGTAGTAATGTTTCATACGTAAAACAATTTGAGTTTTTCTTGATGTTTTCCAAAATATATGGAATTTTAAAATCATTGGTCCTTAATTTTTGAATGCCAGGGTATATGTATTATAAGAGTGAGTAAAAGGGTAAATTCAGAGCTTTTGGTAATTAGGATGAATTTATCTAGGGCAAATTTCATTCTTTCTTCCACTAGCCAATGCTGAGTATTACATATAATTTGGCTTATTTTAGACGCTCTATTAAATACTTCACTAAATTAAAGTAAGGTTCTGTAAGTTATGGAAATGACAAACTAAAACATGCTCACGCTCTAATAATAATAATAATAATACTAACAAAAGAAATAATCAACTTACTGCAAAAAATTTTCTGTGTAACTCATTTTTCGACCCCAAAGTGAACAGTTCTTTGGGAGTAAAGATGATATATAGTATTCATAGGACCTGGAATGCGAGCAGGACACCCATTTTGAAATTACTGAAATGAGAAGTTAGTTATAGTGATAGAGCATAGATTATTTGTAAAGACATCTTTAATATTTTAGATACATAAACAGAATTATATATAACATAAACAATAATTAGAGAAACATTATTGAAACATTGGAAACGTGTGACCATCTAATTACATTGAATTTCAACTCATCTTAAGAACCTATATGGAGATATAATTGATCCAAATAAAAAATTCAAAACTCATAGTTGTGGGGTGGCGTTGATCCACTGATAAAGCACTGGATTATTGTGTTAGAGGCGCTACGTTTAAGGCAAATTTTATTTATCTGTGGGATCACCGAGCTTTGAGATTGGACTTGTGTATGTGGGTATTATGAGTCGAGCAGACCCATATGACCTCCCCCATAACCATGAGCAGCGAGCGCTAGGACCTTTATGGGCTGTTGAACCATAAATTCATTTCAATTAAAGATTTAAAGTTAATTTTTATAATATAAATTCGGAAAGCAGTAAACAGGACTTTCAAATATCCCTACTCACTGAATCTTGACAGTTTTCGAAATAATTTTAGATAAGTTAAATGCATGTCAAAAGAGTAGAATCAATCAAATTTTGAATAAATATTTTGGACCTATTTTTTTTTTTATTTTTACATAAATGTAACTATACAGTGGATAAAATAAAAGTTGTCCAAAAAATTAGCTAAAGTTCCTTTTTATGAGCATATTTATGAATAAAGAACCAAACAGCTCTTCAATTTCTATTCATCCCATACACTCCGCAAAGAGAAGCAGACTGCACTTTCATTTCTAAGATATTTGTTATTTCTGTGGCTATCAGAATTTATTCATAGATAAATATGTTTGCTTATTTATTGGGATGTTATAATTTCTTCTCTGCAATCACTCTTTGCCAATGAGTTGGTATCTTACTTAATGAGGTAACTCTCAAGTCTGAGTTTATTTCCTTTAATTTTTGACTTCTAGCAGAATCTCTGGAAAATAAAGAGCATTATGTGTGTGTGTCTATATGTGTGTGTATATATATATATATATATATATATATACTATTAGAATCTTAATAATTAATAGATATTTACCATTTTATTCAAAAATTTATTTTAACATTATGAATTTTCATTGAAATATTTTTCTAAATTAATTTGTAAGGTAGCATCGCTTGCATATAAGAGGAGCTGTAACTAAGTGTTAATAGAGTTTAATCTCACTTTTGGATGCTTGTCTCTCTTCTATTTGTTTTTCATTTGTACTTTGTGTACAGTAGTTACTTGAACTCTACTTATAAAATTTAGATTATTAACACAGTTGAAAATTTTCTAATCTTCATTAATAGCATCTAAATTATTGCAATATAAATAAATCTGATTGTATGTGTCGAAAACGTCACAACCAAAGAAATATAGATTTTCCAATAATATTGTTAGCCATTTGTGAAAGAGCCCTGTCATTAAGTCCCTTATAAAATAAATAATTAAAGTCTTAGATTCGAAAAGACTTGGAAGATAGAATGTAAAAAAATATAGTACATTAGTAGAATGTTCTTTTACCTTCTACTGGGTATTTTGCTAAGTCGGCTATATTTGTAATATTGGGAGTAGGAAGAGATAAACATCCGGGTTGCATTGAGCCACCATTCATATAGAAATCTACAGTTCCTAGAAAAAATAAAATAAATGATTAAATTATATACACGTAAATTGCAGTACGTGTTTGCTGAATTCAGTTATCTATGGATCAAATTAGTTTAGTATCTTTCAATGTCAATTATGTTATAGTTTATTTAAGTCAATAAGGTAATATTTTTCTTTATATATAAATTTAAAAATAAATGCAACTTAAGGTTTACAAAAGAAATTGAAAACGATGGAAAAAATAAGTTTCTGGACATACATAGAAGAACTGATGGTACTTTGGAATTCAAATGAAGAGTAAAAAAAAAAAACTTTTTTTGGGAAAATGATTATTTTTCTAGCAATCAACTAAAATTCAAGAAAAAGTTAATATACTTATGCGAACAAGGTAGCATTCAATACGAAAATCCACAAAAATACAAGATAAACGGCCAAAGAAAGAAATTTGTAACTTTTTAATATAATCCAGGGCTCAGTAAGAAAATATTTAAAGACGTTGGACCAATAGCTTGGACACGTGGAGATAAAACCAGTAAAAGTTTCAGTTGTATAAAAGCCAAGGAAACAAAATACAATGTTTATAAAATAAACTATTCTGCCAGAGAAAAATGTAATATAGGGGAATCGTCGCAGACCTTAAAGAAAAGATTGAAACAACATTGCAGAAAATAAAACATCTTTGCCCGACCGTTCTTTGACATTTAAACATAAATTTAATTTTGATGTTGCGTCCAAAGCGCTATTATATTAGTAAAAGACGTTTTTGGTCTGTAGCGTCACCATAATATAGCAGGGAATGCGTCGAGTTGACCACTTAACGTCCCAACAAAGCCACGTGGCAGGCCTTGACCCTTCCAGCTGTTGATTATAATTTATGGTCACCTATGCAGCGTTTTATTAAGATATTATTATCACTTTCATCGATGAAATTTGTAAAAATATTATCAAACTGTTTATAGATACAATAAAAAATAAAGTGAGTAGATAACTATATTTAATGAAGAGGTATTTTCATGAAGAAGTCATGCCGATCACAGCACGTTGCCCTGGGCGAACCTGGAGGTCGAGGCCTGACTATGGTGACTCCCTCTCTCGGCTACCTGTTCACCTTTGCTCACTGGACTTGCCTTTCGTATAGTCACCGGTATCATATTGCCCTCACTACTGTCCTCCCGGCCCTGGACTATATATATAAAAGCTACAAGGCCCAGAAAAAGGAGGAGTGGTTTAGAGGGAGCTGATAGGAACTTCGAAATACCTTCCTTATTATATACCAGATCAAAGTCGCCTTCAATAAAGCCCCACTTCTGGTCATCCTGTTTTCACTTTAAGTGAAAATCTCATGCCCTGGTTACATTTCAGTTCCTTTTTGCATAGACTTTTAATGAATCTGAGATTGCAATGCATGTACCTAACTGAGGTTTGTGGCGTAAAAATAAAATATAAGGTCTTTTATGAATTGTACATGTAATGCAATCTCAAAATCATAACAGGTTTCTTACTAAAGGAGAAAGAGAGAATGAACGGTAAGATGAGATCATAAGCATGGTACCATTTCCAGCCTTACATCATAGGTAGTGGGAAATACGCTTAGTTTACACAGTACCTGCGTGGTGGACTTTTTTACTTGTGCTTCTTAACTTATATTTAAACATTTTTTTATGTCTCGGGGTATCCAGTGGCTCCATCCCCTTGATATGTACGTACTAGTGCAATCTGCTCTTCTTATAGCACGAATGTTATCAGGCTCGCCTTACAACTGCAGTTCGGTATTGGCTCTGACCCGTTTTAGTCTTGTGTTACTCATACAAACATTTTCAGTGATCAACATATGGTCAGCATAAGCCAGGGTACCAAAAATTACTAAATATGTGTCATACATTTGGTATTATGAGTAGAATGTATATAGTGTTAATAACGAGAATGACATGAGTGAATTGTTTTAACATAAAATATTATAATAAAGGAGAACTTGTTACTCAAGAATTTCATATTACCTCAAACTAAAATGCATTGACTAATCTTATGCATTATTCGATGTTGTAAAAATGCCATAATTCAAAATAATCCTTCAAGTAACGAAGTGCCTTTTAGCATGAATAACATATTAATCATTTATACGAATGGTATTTAACCTGCTTTTTTTGTTTTTGTTTTAATACATTATTTTCCAATACATAAGACCCTCACACACACACACACACACACACACACACACACACACACACACACACACACACACACAAACACACACACACACGTGTGTACACTTAATATACTCAGAAGTTGGTGAATATCTTTTTGAGCTGAAAGTCTAATAATATTCAAATAATTGGCACTTCATCTATTATTAGCAGAGTTAATAGAATCTAATTACACACACACACGCGTGCACGAACTCACACACACACACACACACACACACGTACGGACGCACTTACTAACTCACTCACGTACGCGCGCGCGCCCACACACACACACACACACACACGTACGGACGCACTTACTAATATATATATATATATATATATTTTATATGTGTATATATATATATATATATATATATATATATATATATATATATATATACTAGCTCAGATACCCGGCTTCGCTCGGGAAGTCATTTGAGGCTGAATGTTGATGGTATTTTTTTGGCAAGGCTTTACTTTGCACAATATTTTGACATTTCCCTGTCCCAGTGTTTAGGGTTAATACCCGTCGTTCCTGAGGATTTGTTAATAATAAAATTAATTTTTTATGTAAGACTTCACTGTCCTCCATATTGTCATATTTCCCGTTTCTTGTGCATTATGCATAGATTTGAATTATTAAGGACAAAGTATTAACATACATTTGTATTAATATTTCCAGGTGAGGTACCTGGTAGCTCATGTTGAAAGGAATTGTTGAGCAACTTTCTCTAAATAACAAAATAAACAACTTTTGTTATGTGCATATTTGCCGAAACCCCAATAGGAAACGAAATATCACTACTTTTAATTTCAGGCCTCCCTTATAACCCCCACTCCTGCCCGTCCCTAGAAATGCTAGTATGGCTTATTATAAGAATGGCGTTAGTGCTAATACACATACCGAGTGTTTTATTTAGTTCGGTTGAGTCTTTTGTGCCAAATAAAATTGTTGACTCCCGCTATAATTTTTAGCGTATAACGCCTTTATACTTCGGTATACGACGATATTGTATATAACAAAAGTTTCTCTAAATAACAAAATAAACAACTTTTGGTATGTACATATTTGCCGAAACCCCAATAGGAAACGAAATATCACGATTATTAAATTCAGGCCTTCCTTATAACCCCCACTCCTGCCTGTCCCTAGAAATGTTAGTATAGCTTATTATAATGAAGGCGTTAGTACTAATTCACAAACCGTGTTTGGTTTAATTCGGTTGAGTCTTTAGTGCCAAATAAAATTGTGGACTCCCGCTTTATTTTATAGCGTATAACTCATTTATGCTTCCGTACCTGGCAAAAGTGCATATAACAAAAGTTACTCTAAATAACAAAATAAACAACTTTTGTTATGTGCATATTTGTTGAAAAAGCAATAGGAAACGAAATATCGCTATTTTTAATTTCAGGCCTCCCTTATAACCCCCCACTCCTGCCCGTCCCTAGAAATGTTAGTATAGCTTATTATAATAAAGGTGTTAGTGCTAATTCTCATACCGAGTTTTATTGAGTTCGGTTGAGTCTTTTGTGCCAAAGAAAATTGTTGACTCCCGCTATAATTTTTAGCGTATGACGCCTTTAAACTTCGGAATACGACGATAGTGTATATGTCGAGGTGAGTTACCTCGTAATGTATATTGGAAAGAGTTTTTAAGCATATCAATATTTCAACGCAAATTACTTGCTCCAGACAAGAGAAATGTATAAAACAAAAGTTAATCTAAATAACAAAGTAAACAACTTTTGTTATGTGCATGTTTGTCGAAAAACAAATAGACAATAAAATATCGCGAATTTTTATTTCAGGTCTCCCTTATAATCCCCACTCCCGTTCTAACCTAAAAATTTTAATATAGCTTATAACCATGGAAGAATCAATGCTAATTGACATACCAAGTTTTTTTAAGTTCGGTTTAATCGTTAGCGCCCAATGAAATAGTTGAACCCCGCTTTAGTTTGTAGTGTATAACTCGTTTATACTTTGTTAAAAGACAAAAATGAATATGTTAAAAGTTACTCTAAATAACAAAATAAACAACTTTTGTCATGTTCATGTTTGCCGGAATCCAATAGGAAATGAAATATAGCTATTTTTAATTTCTGGCTTCCCTTATAACTCCCACTCCTGCCCGTCCCTAGAAATGTTGGTATGGCTTATTATAATGAAGACGTTAGTACTACACTTCCGCTATAGGTTTTAGCGTATATCTCGTTTATAATTAGGTATACGAAAAAAATATATATAAGAAAAGTTACTCTAAATAACAAAATAAATAACTTTTGTTATGTGCATATTTGCCGAAAAACCAATAGAAAACGAAATATCGCTATTTTTAATTTCAGGCCTCCCTTATAACCCCCACTCTTATTCGTCTCAGAGAATAATAATATAGCCTAAAGTCTAAGTTGGGCTAGTAGTAATATACATACCAAGTTTCATAAAATTCGGGTCAGCCGTTTATGCGTGAAAAGGTAACAAACAAACAAATAAACAAACAAACAAACAGACACGAAAGAAACAAAATGTAGTTATGGTGTCTATGACATGTGAAACGAAAAGTTATCGTGAAATTTCGCGAAAAAAATCAATGTACAGACAGAGGTTACAATTTTATATATATATATATATATATAGATATATACTTATATCATCTACTAACAGTGATAAAGAAAGTAGTGTTGCAAAGATTGTTCATTGTCTATTTCGTTATAGTGTAGTCACAAGGATATATGGATATTCAGGAGTAATTAGTGTTAAAGAAGTGTTATTGAAAGATTATATGAAAGTATTCGTAGAGTGTATAAATATATACCTGCTGGGCTCAACATTCCAAATCCAAAAAACGGAATAAATGGTTTTGCATCTGTATGAATTACATCAACATTCTCTGCATCATTTGGATCTAATCTCACTTGTTTTGGGTTTCCTTCAAATCCAGGTTGTGCTGGATCGAGAGCTAAAATATCAAAATTAAAGTGTTAGCTGATTGCAGTAATGAAACTTAGTATTAAAAGTAAATGATTTACCTGTTATCCTGTTTATTTTAGCTATTTCTGATACATTTTTTGCACAGTATGCCATAATATGAGCACCCAAACTGTGGCCTATGAGGTGAACATTTTTGGGGGATAAGCCTTTGCCAATTAAATATCGAACAAATCTGAAATATATTTCAAAGTAAGATCTAGCAAATCTATCAGAGAAAATACAACGAGTTTAACTAACAACTCACCTACCTTGTTAATAGAGCACCTTCTATTCTTGTGTTAGCAGCCACTTGCAAATAATTTAGGAGCGATGCTCCCTTTCCCCAATCGACAATGAAGACATTTGCGTCCATCTTTTAAAAAATTGATTAAAATGAGAAACTATAAAATAGCTTGAAATAGTTAAGATAACACAAAGTCTGATTCAAAAGCTTCTTCGGGTATGTTAAGTTGATAATTAGAAATTATAGAAATATCTCACCCAATTTTTCAGGTTATTAAAATGTATCTTACAAAGCTTGCATTATATATACATTATGTACTCATATTATATTAGAAGGTGAAGAGTACCTTCCTCTAGGACACATAGATATAAATCCTATGATGTCACTTCAACCTTTACCTTAGCTTTTAAAATTTTATAGTGCATAGTTTCATATTCTCTAGCCATCCCGAGGGGCTGTTAGACGTATATATATATATATATATATATATATACACTCGTTAAACTCCCGACATAGATCACGGGGGTTCAGACGCTTCCTATAATAAAAACAGACAATTCTCAGGTACTCCATTGAGAATTAGTGGAGTCCAGTTCCTGTGTCCTTGGGGTGGTCAAGTTGGTTGTGGAGAAAGATCCTGCAAGGCATTTTACACCAATGGTGAGTGAGTTTGTTAATAACTTTTTTTTTTTTGTTAAATTTGCCTTCCCAAACAATTCCGTATAAGCTGGTTTCCCACATTCTGGGGTGGTACTCAGACTACGTTATTTGTGGTCATTCGAAGCACGCATGAATTCATATGCACTATATGAAACACATGACATTACAATATTCATTAAGTTGTTTACTTTCCTTCAAAAGCATTTACAACACTTATCCCTTAATTATTCAGATTCTAGAACAGCTTTCAAAATTAAAGACAAAAGTGACAATGATGTGGGTTTCAGGATATGAAAACATTGACGTGGACAAACTCGCCAAACATGCAACCCAGAGACAATCTTCTGACTTTAACTTACTGACCCTACCAGACTTACATTTACAAATACTACAGACAACATTAAATACGTGGCAAAAATGTTGGCATAGAACATCAGAAAATCATCTGCGAGAAATGAAGCCTTGTATAAGCGAGTGGGCATCCAGCAGACTTGACAATAGACGAGACGAAGTTGCACAAAAGGGACTTAGGATAGGGCACTCACATTTAACGCACTCATACTCCATGACTTAGTGAGAAATTTAATATAATTTTGAACAATTTTAGATAATATAAATGTACTAGTATATAAGAACAACACATTTTTTTTTAAACAAAATCATTTTAAATTGTTGTCTTTAATACTAGTCTAATGTTTATTTGTTGTTTTTATAAATGATAAATTAACATAAAATACAAGTAATGTTAATTTATCTGGTTTAATTTTTTAGCGGGTTCTCCGGTATAAATAAATAAAATAATAAATAGAAATAGGTGAAAATTCCAAGAGTAGGAGTGGATTCCCTGGCTGAAATTACAAAATTAAACAAGTCAATTTTCAGGATAGAAAGAAAAGTATTTAGCCACTATTACAGGAAATTACGTTTTAATGAGGACGAAATATTTTAGAATTTAAACATCTTTTCTAAATCTCCATACTTTCTGGTTAAATTTTGGCCGTCAACGACGAACTTTCTTTGGTTTTACATGAAACTTTTAAATATTGATTTAAGTTTTCCAGTCAATGAACATTAGTATGAAAAGTAAACAATCTATTTCGTGTGATTAGTCCCTCCTCGGCCCAATTACTAAATAGTGTATACTATGCTATTAAAGTAAAATTATTATTATTTACGTAAACATTGGTTTAACTATAATCACATAAAATAGGAAAAAGCGCATTTCACGTGAATATAGTAGGACCTTCAAAATTCGTTTTCTACCGGATTTGTTTAAAAATTGAAAATACATAACGAAAAGTTTGACCGATTCCAAATGGTAACTCATCAATAATTAGTTGAGTCGACAAATAAAAAGTCTAATGATCTATTATTAAACCTTCTATAGTCTCAAGGAGAACTAAAATTAATTTTTTCGAAAGGATTTGTGATTGATTTCTTTGTGAATTAATTTATCGGGATAAAATTGTTAGTCCTACAGATGGTTAACTAAAAAAGTCCGTCACGCAGGGGCTACGTAAACTAAGCAGATTTTCCACGTGAAGTTTAGCAATAGAGAAATCTGCATACGGGTAACACAACACCACCGTCAGTAAATACAAACGGTAATGAGAAATCTTTCAGTTAATTTTAATAAATTCCCAACTGAAACGGCTTCTGAATTGTAAGAATAATTTATATTTTAATAACTCAAATTTTAATAGCCCAAGAACTAAAGAAGGGGGGGGGCGGATGAACAGAACGTATTTGCATAAATCTCACAAAGTAACGAAGGTAAGGTAATGTTATAAACAACAGGTAAGGTTAGATGAAGCTTCCACCAGATCAGTTACGGAAACGGCCGAACTAATCCGAACAATACCGGACCACATGTCGCACAGACTTCATAAAAATGCAAATATCTCGGTTAATATTCAAGATAGAGAATAAATGTATATCACAATATATCTAGTAAATTTAATTTGCAATAAGATTGGATCTATACAATTTTTTGATTCGATGCATAATAACGGAGATATTTCGAATTTTCCTCCCCTCTAAACCCCCCCCCCTTCCTCTGTTCCGATTTCAGCCATTAACGAACTTGATCTGTCTTTTTACATAAAACGGTTAAATATCGAGTTTCGTGACGATCAAACAAAAATTGCGACCGCTAGAGCGAAAACAGACAAATATATATATATATATATATATATATATATATATATATATATAATTTTGAACGGACCTCATTTTCGTTATCTCCTCGTAGGATCGATGGACATTTGAAGAAATTTTTCGAAAATCGCGTCATGAGTACGGCCTCAATAGCTGATTTCCCTTAAGGGAAATCTGTTAAAATGATTTTTAGCCATGGACTCTGAACTACAATTAGAATATTAGTCCTCAGTTCTTCATATAATTTCTCTCCTTAAATGAAATTAGTCATTAATTTTCAATGATCTTTTATTAAACCTTCCTTAATCTCAAGGGGAACTAAAATTAATTTAGCCCTAAAAATTAATGTTTTCGAAAGGATTTGTGATTGATTTCTTTGTGAATTCATTTATCGGGATAAAATTGTTAGTCCTACAGATGGTTAACTAAAAAATTAAAGGGTTAATGCCCAACCCTGGCACTGGTATACGATAGGTAGTGTAATCTCGTAACGTATACGTTAGGTAGTTGTGTCAAAGAAGATAAGTGAGTGCTTGTCTACAAAATAATCTTCTGCCGTTCTATTCATATTTGAATGTGTAATTATAACTAATAGTCAATACAGAGTGTTTTATAATTAAAAATGTAAATCTTGTGTAGCTACTAATCACAGAATGTGCCCAGAAAGGAAAAACCAGCAAAGCCTTCAATTCAAGAAATATAAAATATATGTTTAAAACTTCTAATTATGAAAATAAATAAATTCCAGTCTCCCCAGGACCCGGCGATAGACTTGCCACCCCGGTTAAAAAGCTGAAATTCCATTCATGCCTTGATTCAAGAGAATGTTATTTTTCCACCATTAACGTTAAACTCTTGACCTTCATAAGAATAGCCTCCAACCTAATTAGAACATGTGTTAATTAGAGATCTGAATGTTTTGAGAAAGGAAAATTAATAATCTGATATTAATACTTTGTCTCTGGGATAAGGAATAGAAAAAGAAATAGAAATAGAAAGAATTTAAGTACTTTACATTTTGTAAATAAGCATCTTTCATTTCGTGTAGCCATTCGCTTCTTCCATTACTGGCAAATCCATGAGTAATGAATACTGTTTCAGGTCGCTTTGAATCATAGTTACTATTTTCCACTTTAAATTCGTCTAGGTACAATGACTGGCTAAATCCTCCAGAGCTTTTTCTGAAAAGAACAAATTGTTTAATTTTACACCAGAAATTATTGCTGTTTTTTTTCTGTAGAATTAATTATTAAGTATGCAAACTATGAATTCAAATTTGCACTAGACATAGAATTGTAAACATGATCATTTCCTTTGGTAAACTGTACCATATTAACACGTTCAGTCCTGATGACGCGTGAGGCGCGTCACGGGGTTTTCACTCCCGGGCTCATGATGCGCAAGGCGCGTCACCTCCTTTCTCAACTTGTACCAGCTCTCCTCCCCCTTAGCCCTTTGCTATTGACCTCCAATTTTCCATCAGCCCTCAGTATAATACTATCAACTTCCTTGCAGTACAGCTCGTTAGTAATTTTTTTGCTTTCATGAGCCCAAACGAGAAGTGAATGATAGAGTTTTTGCTGGTGATTGTTTTTGGTCATATCAACTCTTCAACCATGTTTTAGGTTAACACATAGATATTAAAAATTATAAATATGGTATTTTATTTATTTATTTATTTGAAGAGCTCCGCAAATAGGCGATGTCGCTCAGTACCATTTATTTGAATTCTCTAAATTAAAATAAAGATAAAATGTTTTCAGAATTATTAAGACATAGTATAAAGTATATGGAAATAAAATTAAGGAAATGTTAAAATAATGCTATATGAAACAATAAACTTTGAGATAAATCCAGGCATGAGGGTGATGGAAGTCTAAGACACTTGTTTAAAAATGTATTATACAGAGATATTAAACGTAGAGAAATGAGTGGGGTAGGTGAGGTTTAATGTTTGTTATAAATGTCAGTTGTCTTCAAGTGGTTTAATAGTGTATTTATATGCGGGCTACCTTCTGTTAATAGTCCGTTCAAGTCGTTGGGTAAGTTCAGATGTTTACGTAATCTGCAGTCGGTCAGGAGATGTTTAATGGTCAGTTTACTGTTACACTGAGGTCAATCTTTACAGTTTATAAGGTATGAATGTGTAAGTAGTGAATGTCCGATTCTAAGTCTAGTCAAAACCACTTGATCTCGTCTGGATAGATTTTCTAGAGATTTTCCTTTGTTTGGGTTGTCTAGGATTTTTCGGAGTTTGTAGCCAGTCGGTTGTCCAGTCGACAATTTTATTTTATTTTGTTTACTGTTGGTAATAATTTAATTTTTAGTAATTATTTTAATATTTTTGTAAATATACTTACAATAATTTTAGGTATAATCAGGGTATTAAATTTAATCTTAGTTATCATTTAAAACATTAGAAATAAATTAGTATAAATTGTAAAATAAAAAATTAAATTAAATAGAAAATCAAATGGAAAAAAAAAACTTCATGAGACGTATAATAAAAGTATTATACCAAAATCAAAAAAGGTTTTAAATCTAGTGCAATTTAAGTAGTCTCATATGGCAAATATACGCTAACCAACATCTTTGAAATGTACCCAACTTTACAAGTCCGTCACGCAGGGGTGCGTAAACTAAGCAGATTTCCCACGTGAACTTTTACAATAGAGAAATATGCCTACTAATAACCGTAGTAGTAACGAGTCTCTAATCCAATTTCACGAGAGCCGAACAGTTACGGAACGGCCGAACTACCTTTCGGCGAATTGAACTTCAGCCGATCTCATCTCTGTTTTCTGCACACACTTAATAAAAATTCAAATTCTCGGTTAATTTGAAAGATAGAGAATAAATGTGTATAACAATATTTATAGTACATATAATTTGGAATAAGATTAGTTCTATACAATTTTTCCATCCGACTTATAATAACGGAGATATTTCGAATTTTCGAAAACCCCCCTCTAAACCCCCCCCTCCAACTGGTCTGATTTCATCCATTAACGAACTTACATAAAACGATTAAATATCGAGTTTGGTAACGATCAAACAAAAATTTCAACCGCTAGAGTGTTAACAGATATATATATATATATATATATATATATATATATATATATATATATATATATACAGGGTGTCCCCAAACCAAACGGTCAAACTTCAGGGATCGATAGAGGATCGAAAAACTAAGAAAAAAAGTCCTCTGGCATATGCCTCGTTTTCGCTTCGTTTTCGAGAAAATCACAAAAAACTGAAAATAGTTGTGCAAAAAGTGTATTTTTTTATAATAATGTATTTAAATTACAAAAAACTATTGGCTTTTTGAGTAAGCTTACTTTTTTAATTTACGAGGAGTAAATTTAGAAAACATGAATATTCTCACGCTTTCCTTATCAATAAATCGTCTAGGTTGAGTGTATAAACTTAAAAAGAAAGGATTAAAATGTTTACTATCATTTTAATCCTTTTTGGGGGGAATCCAGCCTCGCATTCTCACATTAGTGGTGTTGCTAGTACTGTTCAGTGAAGTCAACAAATATGGCTAGATTTACCAACGCTGAATACGCTGACATAGTCTACGTCTACGGATTCTGCGATGGCAATGCACGTCAGGCAGTTCGGGAATATCGCAGACGGTTTCCTGACCGAGAAACCCCACACAGAGGTGTTTTTACCAGCACTTTCAGAAGGCTTCAAGAGACTGGGTCCTTCTCATGTAATCGTCGTGGAAACCGTATGCAGGCTCCGATGGAAGCCGACCTGAGGCGGAGGGAGAGGATACTGAGGCACTTCAATACCAACCCTAGCACAAGCGTCCGGAGAGCTGCTTCAGTTCTAAGCATACCAAAGACAACCATTTGGCGCACATTAAGGGCTGGCCGCTGGCATGCTTACCATGTACAAAAGGTACAAAATTTAATACCCGCTGATTATCCCCGCCGATTAAATTTTTGTAATTGGTATAAAGAACAATTGCAAAACGATGTAAAATTAAGTTCGAAAGTAATCTGGGCGGACGATGCGACTTTTACACGTGCGGGCATATTCAATCAAAGAAACTACCACCTTTGGGCACATGAAAATCCCCGCGCTGTTAGAGAATTTCACTACCAGCATGAGTTTTCTGTAAACGTGTGGGTCTGTCTTTGTTATAATCGCATAATAGGTCCCGTATTTTTACCTGCTCGACTTCACGCTGAAAGTTAGATATCATCTATTCCTGGAGAATGACTTAGGGCACTTTTGGAAGATATCCCTTTGGAAACAAGGCTTGAGAGCTGGTTTCAACTCGATGGTTGTCCTGCACATTACGGAAGGGCCGTACGAGACTGGTTGGACATCAACTACCCAGGTCGCTGGATAGGACGAGGTGGGCCGGTGCCTTGGCCTCCCCAATGTTTAGATGCAGTACGATCTGTGAGTACGCGATGTGATGCGTGTATTGCAGCGAGAGGCCAGCACTTCGAACAACATTTACGTTGACGCTTTAGAAATTAACGATGTAATTTTAGAGAAGGTAAAACCTTCAAAATTTTCAGGGTTTTTTTTCTCACTAAGGTAGACCCATATAAAAACTGAAACATTTATGTTTTCCAAGTAAGAATATTTAATTATTTTATTAATTTTCTAAATTTTTAATCTTTTTTTATGTTTTAATCTTCAGTTATTGTTCATAATGTTATCTACTTTAAATAGGTATTTTTTTTTATACTATGAATATTTGAATAAAAAAGTATTTATTATTTTTTCTTAATAAAAAATATTTTTTTTTCAATTACCTTTCTGTTAGTATAAGATTAGAATACAATAATTGTATTGGAATATCATTTATTGCTAAAATTCATTCAAGGAATAAAATCCGCTCTTCCATTGGCCTTAACTAGTTTTTCACAACTATTTTTAGTTTTTTGTGATTTTCTCGAAAACGAAGCGAAAACGAGGCATATGCCAGAGGACTTTTTGTTTTAGTTTTTCGATCCTCTATCGATCCCTAAAGTTTGGCCGTTTGGTTTGGGGACACCCTGTATATATATATATCTATATATATATAAAATTGTAACCTCTGTCTGTACATTGATTTTTTTCGCGAAATTTCACGATAACTTTTCGTTTCACATGTCATAGACACCATAACTGCATTTTGTTTCTTTGGTGTCTGTTTGTTTGTTTGTTTGTTTATTTGTTTGTTTGTTTATTTGTTTGTTTGTTTGTTTGTTACCTTTTCACGCATAAACGGCTGAACCGAATTTTATGAAACTTGGTATGTATATTACTACTAGCCCAACTTAGACTTTAGGCTATATTAATGTTCTCTAAGACGAACAGGAGTGGGGGTTATAAGGGAGGCCTGAAATTAAAAATAGCGATATTTCATTTTCTATTGCTTTTTCAGCAAATATGCTCATAACAAAAGTTGTTTATTTTGTAATTTAGAGTAACTTTTGTTATATGCACTTTTGCCGTATACGGAAGTATAAATGAGTTATACGCTAATCACTATAGCGGGAGTCCACAATTTTATTTGGCATAAAAGACTCAACCGAACTAAAACAAACTCGCTGTGTGAATTAATACTAACGATTTACTTATAATAAGCCATACTAACATTTCTAGGGACGGGCAGGAGTGGGGGTTATAAGGGAGACCAGAAATTAAAAATAGCGATATTTCGTTTCCTATTGCTTTTTCAGCAAATATGCACATAACAAAAGTTGTTTATTTTGTTATTTAGAGTAACTTTTGTAATATGCACTTTTGCCGTATACGGAAGCATAAATGAGTTATACGCTATAAACTAAAGTGGGAGTCCACAATTTTATTTGGCACTAAAAACTCAACCGAATTAAACCAAACTGGTTATGTGAATTAGTACTAACGCCTTCATTATAATAAGCTATACTAACATTTCTAGGGACGGGCAGGAGTGGGGGTTATAAGGAACGCCTGAAATTTATAATAGTGATATTTCGCTTCCTATTGCATTTTCGGCAAATATGCACATAACAAAAGTTGTTTATTTTGCTATTTAGAGAAACTTTTTTTTTTATATACACTATCATCGTATACCGAAATATTAAGACGTTATACGCTAAAAATTATAGCGGGAGACAACAATTTTATTTGGCACAAAAGACTCAACCGAACTAAATAAAACACTCATTATGTGTATTAGCACTAACGCCTTCCTTATAATACGCCATTCTAACATTTCTAGGGACGGGCAGGAGTGGTGGTTATAAGGGAGGCATGAAATTAATAATAATGATTTCCTATTGGGTTTTCGGCAAATATGCACATATCAAAAGTTGTTTATTTTGTTATTTAGAGAAATTTGCTCAACACTTCTTTTCAATATGAACTACCAGGTACCTCACCTGAAAAAATTAATTCAAATGTATATCAATATTTTCTCCTTAATAATTCAAATCTATGCATAATGCACAGGAGACGGGAAATATGACAATATGCAGGACAGTGAAGTTTTACATAAAAAAAATAATTTTATTATTAACAAATGCCAACAACGGGTATTAACCCTAAACACTGGAACGGGTAAATGTCAAAATATTGTGCAAGTGCAATGTAAAGCCTTGCCAAAAATATACCATCACCATTCAGCCTCAAATGAATTCCCGAGCGAAGCCGGGTATCTAAGCTAGTATATATATATATATATATATATATATATATATATATATATATATATATATAATTTTGAAAGGCCCTCATTTTCGTCATCTACTAGGTAGGATCGATGGACATTTGAAGGCAAAATTTCGAAAATCGCGTCAGAAGTACGACCTCAATAGGTGATTTCCCTTATAGGAAATCTGCTAAAACATGTATAGAACAATAGTTGTAGAAAATTTAATTTACCACGAGATTAGTTCAATAAGATGTTTGGAACCGACTCAGAATAATGGAGTTATTTCGATATTTTTATTTTACCCCTTCTTTAGACACCCACTCCTGGTTCATTTGAAATTTTAAATAGCTCAGTTATTATGAGTTAGATCAAAAAAATATTGGGGTATAAAATTGATTATAAATAACGCACTGTTATGATAATGATTTAATTGTTTTTCTTTTAATGATATGCAAAGATTTCACTAACAAGAATTCCATTACATTTTGCAAAATTGTTCCACTTATCTATTATTATTATTACGTCAATATTGTCTGCAAAATAATCCATCACAGTAACCTTAACAGCAGCGGGATTGAGCTTTGGGCCAGTACCAGGAAGCAATTCTCTAGACAAAGATTGCTTTGGAGAACTTCTTCATTCGTTGTTTTCAGCTGTTTTAGATCGTATTTCTCTAACAGGTATAAGAGGTCCTCAGAGAGATGACGTATTCTGGGAGATTTCCAACTGTAAATGTAGTTGAGCATCTCTTGAACAGCTTCCTCGCTGGTGTCGTTGATTTCGATCCTCCTTGTTTTAGATTCTTGCGTGGCTGACTTAAGCCAACTCAGTCTTAAGAAGACTGAGCTCCTTGAGCTCCAATATGGCCCGATGTGACAGAAATTTCCTATTTCCAGCGGTACTGATAGTTACATCACTGAATTTGGTTCTTTTTTTTTTATTAAATTCTCAATATCACCGTTCAGTTTGCACGACGTCAAATCTGAAGGGAAGCTGGGATTCATCGTGTATAGAGATTTCAAAGAGTAAGATTAGCATATTACCACGAACGAGTTTGTTTTTCTGATTGAGAAATACCTGTCGTGATATAAACTTGGGGTACACAGTTGGGTACAGGGAGTTGGGTTTACAGAAGCAATGAGTGTTCCACCCTTGCTGATTAACTCTCTTCCCTTCACTATTGATCATTGACAGCCTCACCTTAGCTGTAGGAGATGGCTAAAATGAGGTCCGTTCCAAATTTTATATATATATATATATATATATATATATATATATATATATTTGCCAGTTACCGCTCTAGAAGTTGCAATGTTTTAGTATCGTTACCAAACTCTATATATAAGCGTTTCATGTAAAACTAAAGATTAAGTTCGTTAACGGTTGAAATCTGACATCTTAGAGGGGTCAATTTCGAAAATTTGAAATATCTCCGTTTTTATAAGTCGGATAGAAACATCCTATATAACCAATCTTATTGAAAATGTAATTACCTATAAATGTTATTTTATTTTCTCTATCATGAATATTAACTGAAATATTTGGATTTTTGGGTTTTAACCCTTCAGTAAATCCCCCTCCTACTCATATCATATTATCAATAAGCTTTTACATCATGAACCACTTTATTCTCAACGTTATTATGTTATCATACACTGCCCTTTGGATTAGAGGCTTCTTTTCCTGAGCCTACTAAAGACGGATTCTGTCTTTGCGTAAACATCTTGGGTAATGATAACTGTTAAGGAGATTTCTATTAATAAGGAATGATTTAAATGTGTTTGAGCAACTACTGTCAAACGAGTGGGTGTAACGTTAGAAGTCCTTAATTGAGTGTTGAACTTCTGAAATACCTTGTGAAAAGGGTCACTGTTGCTGATATATTCTTTGGGTCCATTGGTAGAGGTAGAGGCCGTAATGGTGAATACCATGGAAACTCTGAAGAAAAACATCCAAGTTTTCCGTAACAGACTTTCTCTGCAGGCTCAGAACCTGGAAATTTTCAAGTATTTCATTAACTAAAACATTTAAAGATAAATTGATTGACTAAAATACAGAGATACGTCAATATTCAAAACTTCTAAACTATCGCACGGGCTACTTTTATTTCATAACTACATTCATTTCACATATATTCAAATAAAATTAGATATAATACATTGCTATATTCAATTAATTTAACTAAAACATATATAATTATATTTTTAAAAATTAGATAGTTATTTTATGTAATTAACCAATGGTATTCTTCATTGAGTTCAGGGATCAAACAGCAATAACTTGCATAAATGTACACAGGGTGTTTCAAAATCGGGTATTTCCTACGAGAAAGCCAATTTTTAATGAAGGATTTTCATGGAAAATCAAATTATATAACGATTTTACATAGGTGACTTTTTCTGAATCTGAGGCGTAAATAGTCAATAACCGCAATGAACAACATAATTTTTCAGACTAGTTTTTAATTATCTTGAGAAAGAAGTATTTTATTTCAAAAAGTCAGGCACGTAGGAGCTGCGTAAATTAAGCAGATTTCCAACATACTGGGCACACTTGTAATCTGACGCCGTCAATTTGAGCAGTTTTTGACCTTTTTCTCGGGAGCTGGTGATCTCAACTCAACATCTATTCTTAATTTCTCTCGTAATAAAAAGCCTATGTAACAGGGATCGAAATATCAGCTTGATATGAACCGCTTTGACAAAGTGAAAAACGGTTCCTCACGACTTAATTAGTAATGGCTTGGCCGTAAAGTACAAAATAGATTGAGACTTTAATTTCCCATTAGAAATTGTCATCATTCCTTCTGCTACCTCAGTTAGTCAGACTTACGTGACGGGCTATTGAAGATCTTGGCAATGTTAGATAAAAATTAAAATTAAAACAAAAAATTTAAATTTGTTAACATTTTTAACAAATCTTCAATTTTAAGATACTTTTAATGCTTATTTCTGAAGATAATTAAAACAAATTGATGACTTCCTTCCAGTCATATTAAATAAACCAAATTAAATCTTTGTCAGCACTTCATTTAAAAGTGATGCACGATATCTTCGTTCCAAAGCATGTCATAGAAAATTAATTTTTGGATCTTTTCGTGATAAACAAAAAGGGATTTTTGTTTCTTTAATACTTACGAAGATTTGCATTTTTTAATTTCCCCCTTCGTCCCCCACCTCTCTTCTAATCTATTGAGTTAACAGGATAAGCTACACAATTAGACCTATTAGACAGAAATATGAAATTCAAAAAGTTTATTAGACTGATTGAAGCATTCGTTACATCATAGATAGTATAAGGCTCAAAGCCAATGTCTGTTGAAAACTCCTTTTCTGCCTCAATTTTCCAGTTGGAGATCATTTTCTGACTGCAGAATCAACCCAAGTTCACCAACGAAGAAAACCTTAAAAAAATACCACTGATTGTTTTGGTGGAAAACAAAAAAACATTATCCATAATGATACCAGTTGGTGCTATTGGTTTTATGTCAAAAAAGTATTTGGCCTAGACTGTCCCATCAGTGGATATTGGAGCTATTCGATAATAAGAGGATTTCCCAAGCCGTGGTATGACACAGTATTGTTGTCTTCTCAGCATTATATTTCAAATTCTAACTAAAACAACGATGACTTGTAGTGGGGGTTTACTGAAGGCTGAAAACAAGAAAGTACCAGCAACTCGCTTAATATTTGAGTTACGAGATAATGTATAGAACCATTGTAGAGCGTCAATTGCTTTACAAGATTGGTTCCGTAACATTTTTCAATACAACAGAGATATTTTTAATTTTCGAATTCCCCTCCCCCCTCCTCTGGTATTCCTGGTAAAATTTCAGCCATGACGACGAAGAGCTACAGTGTAAAATTAAACAGTTAAATATCGATTATGGTATAAATCAAATAAACCAACTCCAGAGAAAATAAATTAAGAAGGATAATTGATTCTTCAGAATCATTACTCCTCAACAATGATGAAATGACTCACATCTGCCCCAAAACAGGAACTTCTACAGCAATAGATTTGGCGTTCTGTTCCCCCACTTTATTCAACCACTTAACCTGGGAGGTTTGTCAAGACCAATATGGTAGTGACCACTTCCCGAAGAAGCTGACATTTAAAGAGGAAGCTCCAAGAATCAAGAAGCACCCTAGATGGATTTTTGGTAAAGCTAATCGGGATGAGTTTAGCAGGTTAATCAACATAACCATAAAGGATATTCCAGATGATATCGAGGGAATGATGGATCATATCACAAACTGTATTATTCAGCCTGCTCTTGAAACAATTCCTAAAACAAAAGGCCTTCCCATATCCAATTACCCACCTTGGTTCGATGATGACTGCCGTCATGCAATAGAACTCAAGAACAAGGCGCTAAAAAAAGATCACTTAATAACTTATAAACACCACAAAGCAATAGTTCAAAACCTTGTGAAACTGAAAAAGATGAATTCCTGGATAGCATATCTTGAGACAATTAGCATGCGTACACCAATTAAACAAGTTTGGCAGAAAATTCATAGTGTTGTTGGGAAACACTCTACAGAAATACCGATACTCAATATTCAAAACGATGAAATCACTGACGCCGAAGAGATTGCAGAATGCTTTGTGAGCATTTGAGGAAATTTTTCGAAAATCGCGTCATGAGTATGACCTCAATAGCTGATTTCCCTTAAGGAAAATCTGCTAAAACAGTATTACTTGCCCTGTTCAACAACATATGACAATCATCAACGTATTCACGAGCCTGGAGAGAGTCTATAATCATCCCCATTATCAAACCAGGCAAAAACAAATATTGTCTCAATAGCTATAGGCCGATATCCCTGACCAGTTACCTATCGAAACTGTTGGAAAAAATGGTGAATCACCGACTTACGTGGGTGATCGGAAAATTTAACCTTCTATCTCCTAGTCAATGCGGCTTCAGAAAGGGGAGAACAACGATTGACCAACTAGTTAATATGGAAACTGAAATATTAAATTCCTTTGTTGAAAATAAAGAAGCCATAGGCATATTCTTCGACTTCGAAAAAGCTTATGATATTATCAGTCGAAATAGCATTTTAAAAACCCTGTAAAATTGGGGATTCAGTGGTACATTGGCTAATTTCTTGAAAAGCTTTTTGGCTACAAGATATATCTGGGTACGTGTAGGAGATTCCTTATCTAGTCGCAGAGAGGTCCTCAATGGCATTCCCCAGGGAAGTATGTTGAGCTGCACGCTTTTTGCAATCGGAATAAATTCTATAGTGAAGCTAATTTCTCTATGCGGATGACTTGACTGTTTTTTTACGATATACGTGTCACGACTGGACGAACATTGCAAAATTTGCTTAACAATCTTCAGGCTTGGTCGGAAGAAAATAATCTCACTTTTCCTGCAGAGAAGACCAAATGTATCCAGTTTTCACGTAAAAGGACACCGAGTGAAAAGCCACAGCTCAACTTGAATGGGCAAGCATTAGATTTTAAGAAAAGTCAAGTTCTTCGGCTTAGTCCTCGATACAAAACTCACATGGGTTTCCCACATTAAATACATTCGAGCAAAGTGCCTTAAGAGACTCAACATAATGAAAGTTCATGCAAAGACGTCCTGGGGTGCAGACCGCAAAGCAATGAGCCTAGTCCAATCCAAGTTGGACTCTGGCTGTGAGGTGTATTCATCTGCTAAAAGCAGTCACCTCCTTCTACTGGACACTATCCTTCATTCAGGAATAAGACTGGCAACTGGAGCCTTCAAGACCAGTCCAATAGTAAGCCTTTGCAAATAAGCTTCATTCCCACCATTAGTCTTTAGAAGGCAGCAAGTAATAAATTCATATATTGCTAAGTTGAAACTACAACCCTCAAATAACACGCTTTTTCACCCTACACGTATCATACTATACGATGAGAATCATCGACGCGCTGCCCCACTAGGAATCAGACAAAGAAGGCTCATAAGAGAAATACATGAAATTAATATTGAAGAAGCGGACTTGAGCCAGGATAAACCCACATGGATGCACATACCTCCCAGAGTAGACTTAAGTTTAAAGAATATAGAAGTGAGTTTAGTTAAAAAAAATATGACCAGGATTTTTGAAAAATATGCTGATTTTGAGGTGAAATATACCGACGGATCCAAAAACAAAGATAATGTCGGTATCGCTATAATTCACAGAGGCACTGCCATGAAGTATAAATTACCTCCATAAGCACCCATTTACAGTGCTGAATTACAAGCCATTGCTGCGGCACTATATCAGGCCATCAATAGCTTCAATACCAAAATCCTTATCTGCACTGATATCCTTTTGGCCATACAAAGCTTGAAAAAACCTCATAGATCCGGAATCGTACTGAACGAAATAAACAAATATTTGGACATAATACAAACACGGAAAAAACAGTAACATTTTTATAGACTCCTTCCCACGCTGAAGTAGTTGGGAATGAAGCAGCGGATAAGGCTGCCAAGGAGGCTGCAGCAATGAATGAACCACCTATTCAGATGTATGAAGTCAATGATGTGAAGTCTTGGATGAGGCGCAGAGTTCGAGAAAACTAGGACTCGATGTGGTCTGAAGTTCCGCTAACAAGCAAACTAAGGAACATTAAGGCTACAACCAAACCATGGACCACGAAATGCAGCAGCAGCACTACAAGATTCTCGAAAGTCGATAGACGCAGTCATAAACTTATTAAAATATATCAACTTTTATAATAAAATTTAATATTGTAACGCATAATTTAAATTACTTATTCGTATATTAATATATTTTTATTTTTTTTATTAGTATAATTAAATATGATGTGTGAAGTAAGTTAATTATTGAAAATTGTTAGATATAAGTATAAATATGTAAGGCACGTTTAAAAAAAACAAAAAAAAATAACTTATATAATAAAATTTAATATTGTACCTAACTCATAATTTAAATTGCTTATGCATATATTAACAATTATTATTTAATTTTTGTATTAGTATAATTAAATATGATGTTAGAAGTAAGTTAATTATTGAAAATTGTTAGATATAAGTATAAGATGAAGGGCATAAATAACCTCAACAGTTGCTTGCCCAAATAAACCCTAATTCTAATTCTCTAATTCAAATAGATTTCGAGTTAGAACGTAAACTCTTAATTAATGACGTTGCAGAACGTATTGGGATATTTCTCACAGTAGAAGTTCAATAAAAACTAAATTAGGCTTTTAAGCTTCAAATGAAGTGGTTCAAGATATAGTGGGTTATTATTATATGACATTAGTAGGGGGGAGGTTTAATGAATGCTGACAAATAAAAATGCAAATATCTCGGTTAATATTCATGATAGAGAAAATAACAATTATAGACAATTACATTTGTATTAAGATACGTTCCTTACAATTTTTCAATCCGACGTATAATAACGAAGATATTCCGAATTTTTGCAAATTCCTCCCCTGTAAACCCCCCCCTCTCCTCCCGGTCTGATTTCAGCCTTTAACGAATTTGATCTTAAGTTTTACATAAAACCTGGATCAAATTTTAATAAAAATTTCTTGTTTTAAAAAATAATAATAAAAAAAGAGATCTCTTTTTAATATTACCCTGTTAGGCAGATTAGGAGGCTATCCCTGAGGGGAACCCTCCAGAAGGAGGGAACTTGTTTTTGGCAACTGTTGTTTTATATATATTCATATACTCACACATCCATACAGACATACAGTCACACAGATGCGATGATGCGCACACACAAATTTGAACGGACCTCTTTTTTTCGGCAAATAGGAGGATGGAAGTGAGGATTGGTATTTGGATTTGTTTTCGAGTGAACAACGAGCTCTTTAGGTTAATGGTGTCTAGATATTCGTCCATCTGAGAGACAGGTAGATAAGAGATAGGCGAACATGAATATTAGTTACCACATTTTTATGGTTATAGTAATGATACCTAAAAGAGCCCATGAGATTAGTTAGATCGTATCGCTCATAAAAGTACTTAATTTCATTTACCTAATATTTGAGAGAAAGGAGCCGAGACAGACGTAGGAGCTACCTGTGTCGCTTCTTTTAGAGTGCTTTCTAATATATTGTTATGCAGAAAATTCTCTGGAAAAGTTAATAACTGTTTAATGCTGAATTTAGAACATATTACATATTACCTTCTAATTAAAGACGGTAAATGTATATTTTTTTGTAATGTCTTAAAAATGTATATGATCTTTTTGTGTTCTGTCTTAAAGGAGTATTTATAGATTTATTTATACAGCATAATTGTTTTTATGGGTAACACAGTGGTCAATTTTCTCCTTTATGGTAGTTGCCGCTTGACATTGTGCTATATAAGTAAAGGTTAGCCAGTAATCCAGTTCCAGTTAGGAACTATGGGTTGTTTTCATTCCTTGATGATTTTCTGGTTGCACTCCCATCCCTGGACGTAACCTTCTTTTAATCACAGATAAAGTTTCTTAATTTGGGTGTCCTGTTGAAGGAGGCAGAATTATATTTATTAATATTCCAAATATCGTCTTACCAGTAACAAAGCCTCTTCATATATTTATGTACCTTACTGGTAGATGCTTTACCAAACTGCCTGCCCAGGCTGCATTTAAACAGGAAGGACTATAATAAATTTGAAGATTCCTTCGAAACAATCTTACTGAAAATGGTGAACTTAAGTTAATATAGGGGAATGTTAAATCCGAGCAGAAAGATAATCCTGCTAAGATAAGTTAGTAATTCGAGGACTTGGTCAAGCTCAAATGTGCAGTGAGATGAAGATCATATGTACAGTTATGGTGCTGTCATTACTCTGTGCAAACATTTAAATTAAGTTATAAAAGGATTATTTTATGATTACCTAACATTTTTGTTAGCGGAGAAGATGCCGCAGCCTGAGATGCTATTTGTATTGGTTTTAATATGGTACTGTCCAATATGTCAATAGGAAGAAAAGGATCTGGAAAAATTAAGAAACAACTAATGCAAAGACATAACTAGTTCTAAATAGTGCAGTTTGAAATGCATTGGTGCCAAATGGCAATGTCCTTTGTCAGGAAAGAAGAAAATTAATTATCCAATAATATCTGTTCAAGATAAAGTGTTCCCTTTTTAACAGATTTTCTATATAGGAAAACAACTCTTAAGGTTGTAATAAAACGTTTACCGGAAAAGTGTTCATATCTCTTCTATTGATTATATTTAATAGACAACAATAACGAGATCCTTCATAAATTCACACACACACATACATTCCCAAACCCATATACCTAACGAAAGTTTTTGTTTAGGGTACCTTGTACCTAGGTTTGCTGTAACCATGAACCTTGTACCTAGGTTTATTGTAACCGTGTACCTTGTTGTTGTTTAGAGAAATTTTTGTTAGAATGAAAATAAATGATCGTTCCGTCAAATAGGTGAGTGTATTTTTAATGCTGACTGTTTCTATCCTTCTTCAGAGCTAAAATGAACGGAAAAATAATGTAAGAGCTTTGCAATGCCTTAGTCTTAAAAACTATATTGATTTTCAAATTAGTGAAACCAAGAAAATGTTGGTTGTGTGGAATAACAAACAGACGTATTTATATTGAACATAGGGATAATAACACAGGGGGGGGGGAGTCAAAAACTATAAAACAATCAATAAATGTGGTACATACCATATATGTTGTAGAGGAAGAGCAGCGGAAAAACCAACAGACTAACAAACCCACCCAGTGTTCCCCTCAGAAAAAGGATACCAAAGTTGTCTGAAACGGTCAGCATTAAAAATAAACTCACCTATTTGGTGGATTGAGTACTTTTTGTAGCCAATACCATCCATTCTTTATTGTTATTCAATAACCAACGGTTAACCAACAGCCGGCAGATTAATGATATTTAGTTATATATAATTATTCGAATAAGAAATACGCGCATACATCATGTACAGTTCGACTTGAAAATTGACTGTTATCGACAGAATCAAGTTGTACAAACTTGGTATTTGCATTTTGAATAGCTGCATTAGACTTTAGACTGCATTATTATTTTATTTTCATGTTCATTTCCCAGCAAAATGAAACAACAGATTGAGTTATTAAATGTGGTGCAATCATATCAAAAGAAAGTATTCATTAATCTTTACATGATAATAATATATTATAAAAGAAGATATATTTTCAATTTTAAATGTTTGTTTATAGTACGATGCTGGTTCTTAGAAGGTTTATTTTTTTAACTATGTTTTATTAGTAATATTTGTTCACATAAAAGTTCAAATTGTTTAATTTTTATAAATAAATAATTTCAACACAACAATGCAAGTTGTAGAGAACTGAACTCTTTTAATCCTTTTATTTATTAACCTATTTCGTATACTATATTGACGTTTTTTAAATTGCTTAATACTTACACTTAATGTTAGGTTTTTAATTGTAAGTAAAAAGTGTTACTTGTGTAACCCTCGGCTCTCATATTAATATTTTTAACTATAGGTCTGATTGTTTAGAATTATTCTGAATTTAATCTAGGAGTAACCGATCCCTTCCTCATATTTATTTATGCTTAAATACCATGTAATACTTACACTATTAGTACAGCTGTAATATTTTATTTATTTGGAGCTTCGCAGAAATAGCGATTTTGCTCAAAACAAAAGCTTTATAAGTTAAAAAAACTACTCCAAAAACAAATAAAAAAACAAACAAATAAAACAAAACAACGAATTTAACAAAAAGAAATGGAACACAAAACAGAAATGTAACGCAAAACAGAAAAGGAGAACGAAATCAGAAGAGGAACACAAAACAGAAAAAGAAAACAAAACATAAACGGAATACAGAAGAGGAACACAAAACAGAAAAGGGATACTAAACATAAACGGAATACAGAAGAGGAACACAAAACAGAAAAGGGATACTAAACATAAACGGAATACAGAAGAGGAACACAAAACAGAAATGGAACACAAAACTAAAAAGTAACACAAAACAGAAAAGGAAAACAAATACAGAACAGGAACACAAAACAGAAATGGAACACAAAACAGAAAAGAAACACAAAACAGATAAGGAAAACAAAAGCAGAAAAGGATCACAAAACAGAAAAGGAAAACAAAAACAGAAAAGGAATACAAAACAGAAAAGTAAAACAAAACAGAAAAGTAACGCAAAACAGAAAAGGAATACAAAACAGAAAAGTAACACAAAACAGAAAAGTAACACAAAACAGAAAAGGAATACAAAACAGAAAAGTAACACAAAACAGAAAAGTAACACAAAACAGAAAAGGAATACAAGACAGAAAAGTAACACAAAACAGAAAAGTAACGCAAAACAGAAAATGAGAACGAAATCAGAACAGGAACACAACTCAGAAAAGGAACGCAAAACAGAAAAGGAAAACAAATACAGACAGATATCTACTGGTTACCACCCTTTTTTAGCCAGAGTGGTACTGAGGATTTTAATTATTTAGGAGTTCGTTACTAAATAAACTTCTATTGTTCAAACTCGCCACTTCTTTCTAGGTTTACAATTTGAAAAGGTCAAGCTTTAACTCCTATTACCTGAACCCCAATTATAATTTATGTGAGTCATGATATTTTGAATATTGAGAAATGTTTGATAAACACGATTTACGCTTATTCTTCAAGACTGTACTATACTACATCAATTCTTAGTACTTCCCAGAGATAAAGGCAAATTATATATGTAAATACTGAGGTAAGAAATATAAACAGATTGCGCATAATGCAGCCCCGCATAATTTACACACTCACTCTCCAGTCTAAATGTTTCTGAGCAATGCAACGCGGCATTAACCAAAAAACCGTCATGCAGGGGCTACGTAAACTAAGCAGATTTCCCATTTGCTGGAATGACATACTGTTTGAAACTCACTCTAGGTTTACCATGTGAGATTAAGACCATCACCTTAACTTAAGTGGCTAACTTGAGCCCCGAATTCGATTCGGAGATATAGGAATTTAATTAGTGAAGAAGACCACCCTGGCAATTTTTCGACAAAAAGATCAAGTTCGTTAACTCCTGAAATCAGACCAGGTGGTGGGGTATAGAGAGGGGAAAATTGAAAATATCTCTGTTATTTGAGCTGGGTCGAAAAATGGTTCATAGCTGATATTATTGTAAATTTAATCATTTTTCAAAATCGCTCACTTTTCCCTCTCTCTGGAACATTAGACAAGATATTTACATTTTTTAATTTCCAGGCTTAAGTAAGCCCCCACTTATAGTCATTGCGCCTTAACAATAAGGACATATATGATGAAACGTCTTATTCTACGCTTAAATACATATATTGGTTTCAAGCGACCTTTACTATGAGAGATACATAAACACGTTGTGGAATTACGTCATGAATTCAGATTTTACGTTCTGAACTGAAATTGTTTATTTGATCTATACTATACAGACTATTTAACCGTTTCACAAAACTCTAAAGGCTATACTCGTTAATGCTTGAAGTCGAGCCGTGGAGAGGGAGGGATTAGATAGGACAAAATTCAAAATTAATCAATTATTATGAATCGAATCAGAATATTTCATGGAATCAATCTTCTTAAATATTTAATGTAATCACTGTTATTGGTAAGTTTACAAAACGCTTACAATACAAAACCGTCTGTTGCAAGAAACGCTCCCTGGCGTGTCTGTACCATTGATGTATTGTTTGATATCGTGCCTCAGAGCATGTCAAATTTAAATATTCTGATTGATCCTCCTTTATACTATTTAGACACTTATAATATTACAGGGAAGAGATTTTGAAATAATTAACCATTAAAAGAAAATGAATACTCACATGTTAAGAATGTTCCAGAGAAATGTTCTTATTTTCATTATTATAATTTAGGCAGAGCATCAATACTTCGTAACACCATCTTATGTTAACCACAGCACAGATAGGATAATTGTCATAGATGTGAAACTTTTTCAGAGTTTCATGCATTTTTGAACTTAAATTAACGTGCTTCAAATGCGGGTAATATAATGAATTTTGTTTTTAAATGGTATTTACTCACTTGCTAATACAGGCGTCATGAGCACCCCTATGATACCCCAGAGAGCTAGAAGTCTGCTTTCCCAGTCTGTAAATAAATTGTTTCACATGAAAATATTCACTTATTATTTACATTATTTCTTAAATATAATTTTATTCATTCCGATACTAAGTAGCCGCCATATAATTTCAGCTTAGAGATCACATCGACAGCTAGATTTACTGCGTGTCTCACATGAGATGTCATGTTATACTCTTGTTCGGGATTGACCATATGTGTAGAGTGATTAATTATCATATCTTCAAATGAGAGTAAAACATTATGCAGAATATAGTGTTGTAGCCTCTTCATATTAACCATTCTTCAGACTCTTGTTCGATATTTGATATTATTTTCCCATTTTAGTTCAGTCATACGAACAGTAAAGTCATGAAACAACATTGTGTGCTGAGCAACGGGCGTTAACTAGTTATTTCCCGATGCTGGTTGTGACGATGATTTATTCGGACCAATGAAAACCTCCGTGGTTACTCACTTACAAATTATTATGCCTATATGTTTTCGGTGGTTTTATGCCACCATCGTAAGAGCTTATAGTGATTTAAGCAGCTCTGGCAGAACGGCCACACACACACACCTGATTATTCACACTCGCTGCTCACCTCATTTTTTTCAAGAGTTTTAAGTATTTTGAAATGAAATTTGCTAGGTCTTAGTTTTGTACAATATATTTTTTTTAAAGACAGCTTTCTAGCCTGTCCCAATTCTTCTCCAGGGTGCCTAACTCTGGAATCTCCGATGAAAAGGCATATTTTCAATGACGGATTCTTATAGAAAATACAAGTTTTAAACTTTTTAATATTGATGATTTTTCCGTTCTTGCTCACCATGAACATGTATATACCTCAAAACCACAGTAAATCATACTTTTTAAGATTATTTCTTAATTATCTTCAGAATTAAGTATTGTTAAAAAAATAAAACGATTTGATACATATTGAAGGTTGAAATTATCTTTAAAGTGAAACCCTGTTAAAAATTTGAAGTATTAACGGAGATGATAACAATTGAGCGCATAACCTGCCAATTTTCTTAGATCTAGAAAAGAATGTTATCTGTAAATCTGTTCGTCGGGCCGAGTCTTTATGGTTCACTGGTAATTTCATCTCACCATCAATTCTCTATTTCTACCGTAGTCTTTGTATACAGAAATTGAAATGCACTCTGGTAATAAGATTTTTAGGGGGGGGGGATTTTTAGAGTAAAACTCTATTAAAGTCCATCTCACTCTTTCATTATTTTGAAAAAAAAAATTCTTTTAGAGCAATGTAGCATTTGCATTCGGCATTAGCGAAGGGCCAATTTCATTCTTTGAATAAAACTTTGAAATTTGAATCAAAACAGTTTTCATACAATAACGATAACAATAATATTCATATGATCAGTACTGTGATGAGGACCAGGACAGCAGCACTGGAGCTCAACAGGAAACCCTGGAACATGGATGTCGCTACTATTTGCACGCTGTGCAACCTCCAGGAGACAGAAGTTGCTTTCCACTTCCTCGCGGTCTGGCCTATCCTCAGAAAATTCAGAAGAGGTTCATTTGGGAAGAACACACTGGCCGAAAATCAGGCCAGTAGACTATTAAATGGAAAGAATTACTCATTAAATATAATTATTTATAAAACTATATATTATAATATTTTGCTATTCTATAAATTTCTAATTCATTTTCTGTTACTTTAGCTATTTATTATTTCATTTAAAATCCAAAAGTATACGTTTAAATTTATTCGAATTCAAAGAAGAAAGAAGTTGTCACTCCAGTTGACGGCCTAACCCAAGCTTCTGTAAATTTCTTTGTATTGTAAAAGTTGTTAAATATGGAAAATGAAAATAAAATTTACTTTATTCATTCATTCATTCCATGTATCATTTACAATTTAAAAAGGTATGCAAATGTAACAAAGTGCTCCAGGTTTTTAAGGGAAGTGTACTGTATGAGAAGTATTGACAGTATAATTAGTCTTCAAAGGGGTTTTACATAAGGTTAAATAACACTATCGAAAGTATCACCGTTCTTTCTGTACATGGGATACAAAAAAAAAGACTTGAAAACAATTTATAGCTTCCGTATTTAAAAAAAAAACTATGCAAATAATAGATACTGCTAATTGAGGAGTTAGGTTTTACTTACTTTACCTTTTAGTATATTCAGTTATCTCATTTCACTCTTGGCTTTCACATTACTTTTTCATTTTTTATTTCTCCTCTTTTGACTGCACTTTAGTTATTTATTTAAAATTATTTTTTTTGATTAAAGTTGAATTTAATTACTTTTCATTAAGCTTTATATATGAATTAAAGGGTATTATTTTGCATTCTATTTCAAATTATTATTGTCTTTAAAACTTCATTCTACAAGTGTATTATTGTATCGAAGTGCAAATTTATAATTTATATTTATCAAATATGTTATGTTTTTAATAAATCATACTACAAGTTTTCTTTTAATTGATTGGTGGCTAGTTTAACTTATTTGATTTATTTTGCTAGCTTTTAATTCTATTTTGTTTAATTAGAATCTATGGTTAATTAATTAAATTGATATTCCTAACATATTTCATACAGTAATTATTTCCCCCACCCCCTTTTATATTAGTAACCAATTACTTTAATGATAATTTAAAGTTTTGTTTTGCCACGTTCTTTTTAAAGCGTTCATATTATAATATCCAGGGTATACGCTATAAATGATAATCCTCTAGTCTAACTTATTTTAGTTATTTTAACACTTTGAGGAATGCACTTCAACATAAGATAGACAATAGCATGGTAAAGTTTGATAGAATGCATGCGATATTCCATCAGGTCCAGGTGATTTCCATTTCTTACAAAAAACTATGGTCTGAATTATTTCTTTTTAGATATGCTAGTATCAAAAAATGGGGTGACTAAGCCCCTAATGTGAACACTAACGGAGGTATGCAGGTATGCTTTAATAAATATTTCCTACTGATCAAGCGAAATGTTATTAAAACTAAAACCTTTTTAGTAATATTTTTTCTTGCGAAACAGGATCTTTTTCTAGGGATTTTCTAAAGATGTTATGCACTGAATACTATTATTTCTTACTAGTTATTCAATTGTTGTACTTCTTTTGGAGACATACTACTTAAGGCGCTGATTATTAAATTTTTTCCTTCTAGCTATTTTCAAGTTGGATTTGGCTTTTATTCTCGATTCTTTGCATTGCAAGCCAAACAAATACATAGGTTTTTTCTATTTATATTTGTATTTGTAACTTCATTAAGCTTCATTTCAACATTTTAGCCTGCAGAGAGTATTTTGTTATACAACAAAATAAGAACATACAATTACAAATTAACAAGAGTTGCTAGTTGTTAGTAGAAATTTACAACATACGTTTCCGATAAATAACAAAATCGAACATGGTCAGGTCTAAACTAGAGTCGTTTTTTCCGAACTGGAAGCCATTCCTCGTGTAATGAAGTTCAAGTGGAGGAGCTTAGTTCATTTTAATATATTTTTCTCACATGACCATATGTAGGTGGTGCTTGTGTATAGACTATAGACTATATTATATATATACAAAAATAATTTATGAAGAAATGAAGTATCTTTTCAATTTGATTAACATTACTTTTTCAAAGGGCTTTTAATTATACAGGATGTATTAAAAATGCATTGTACTTAAAAACAGTTTCACTGCCCTCCCCACCATTGGTTTGAATAAAATACAATTAATTCTAGAAATTTAAATATTTTATGCAGGAACTAAAAATATCTTTTTATTTTTGATTTTCACTAGGATCATGTCAGTCTGGTATAACTGGAGGCAGACTAAAGTTGTTGTTTACATGAATATCATTAGTCGGCTAATGGAGACTAAGAAGGCCACTATTCCTAACATTTTTTATGTTGGAAAGTATCATGGAGAAGGCCATGGAAACAACTGAATATTCTTATAATCCTCTTTCTTCCCATGCCGTGGAAGCTCGGTCTTCCTGTTCATGAAATACTCATAAGGCCTTCCTTGTCGATAATCTATGAAGCTGTAGGCCACTGTCTAATATAGCGCTAATATGTGGGTGAGCATTGACCTTTGACGGCATCAGGTCAGAAAGATAAATAATTTAAAAAAATTAAACTTATATATATATATATATATATATATATATATATATATATATATATATATATATATATATATATATATATGGAGCAGATCTTATTTTTTTTTGCAGTTTTTCGTATTTTCTGTAGCTACTTCTTTCTATACAATCACAATGCGATTCTGACTTACAGTTATAATATTTAAATAAACTTTTGTGTTTCAATTTTTAAACAGTAGTATTTTCCTTTTTATTTGTATTTTCAGTCTCTCGCCTCTGTCTCTGTATAAACATCGTCGATAATTAGGTTAAAATGCTGCAGCCAGTGATTTTCCCTTTAAAAATATAATAATTCTCAAAAAATAAAGAAATAAATAAACCTGACTTCAAAAAGTGGAAGAATTAAAAAAAATATGTTTAAAATCCATTGCCATTAAACTTACCGAACTGCTCAGTGAGACCGATTGGGATTTTTTCTCAAATGTCTTGAAACGTATTATATATTGCACATATAAAAGTTGTTTTAACGCGTTTAAGTCTCCATTAAATGTTATTAAAAATTCTTTTTAAGTCTTTTTACTAGCTACTTAAAAATTGGGTTGTATTGTAAATTTCTCCAGACAAAAAGTTATGCCGGGACAAACGTGACCTACTTTTTTCGTACATTAGTGACAGGAGCGATGCTTATAGAAAAGATGGTGCAAAGTGAGTTATGTGATTGCTTTTGTGATTTAAACCACTGTAAATTTATGTGGTTCTAAAAATGTTAAAATCATATATCTGAAATGAATAAAATGTAACGACTTTTTTTTTTGACTCCCGCAATGTTTTCTCTCAAACGTTTTCTGGGATTCTTACACACGTTGTTTGCTGAAAAAAATTTCACCTGACTGTTATCAATCAGAATGTCACAAATACTGAATTTTGCAGTGATCACCCGGTCTCCTTGGTTCCTTGGGGGTTCCTTGGTTTCCTCTTATTTTTATATTCACATTTATCTTTTGAATAATGCAAATCGTCCTTTCTTATTCTCCCATTCCAGCAATATACGTCGCGTTGTAAAACAACCAAATTTTTGCTAGTAAAAATACTTAATTAAACTTTTTAATGAAATTTTTAGGCCTATCTGGAAATGTAAGAGGATTTCAGTGGTGTTTAATCCAGTTCTCTGTACATAATGTATGAGAAGTTTCAAGAATTTTGAGACAAAAAGAACAATTGGACCCACTGTACGCCGAATTACATAATCGATAGTTCAATATATCTTCAGTTGTCTGCACTTTAAGCATGTAAACATTTAAATGTCTTTAATATAATAATAATATCTTTATTTATTGTTATATGTATGAAATGTGATATTGCACATTTAATAATATAAGGAATTTATAGACTATTTATTTATGATTTTAAATAGTACCTGACATTCTAGTTTCGTTGTGGAATTGCCCAAGAGAAATCAACCTAATCTAGCTCCTGTTTGAAATCACTTCACTGACTGACTGAATTCTTTTCTCTTCCTCTTTTATATATATAGTGGAGGGGGCTCACTGGGGAATATTCAATGTCACTCTCCTCACATCTCTGGGCATTTTTAACCTTGAACTTACGTATAAAATGTAATATGGACATTTTATTAATTGTTTGCTCAGGGCTTAAATGTAATTGCAATTCTTTAAAGAGTTGGTTCTGAGACCTGCCATCGACCTGTAGGCTAAAATAGACACAAACAATTTAATTACCGTTTGAGTTAGAAAATTTGTTATACAAATTTCCACACTCTCTCAAAGTGATATAAAAAATCGGCACAGTGTTCACATGGGCAATAAGATAATGTCCTAAACTAATATTCCAAAAATGGACTGCATAAAAATAATGTACCACAGTGGCTCTTATTGAGCAATTTGATTTACTATTAAAGCATTGTGTCAGGAAAAAACCTCTTTGGAAGCGTAATCGGCTTTGGTAAAGGAAGGTGGTATCTTGGACCCTAATCTTCGGTACCACTCTTTCTATAATAGTAAATAAGTAATATCTTCATGGGTACTGAATGGTAATGATACTAAATAGCTAAGGATCAATAAAGCAGCCTTATTCTATACAGATATTTATGAAGTAAGCTTCACTATCTGTGTCTGGAGTGAGTCCTGGATTGACCAAACCAAGTTACGCGGTGCCTCTTCAGTGGGTAGTGATAATGGAGTTCATATTTTGAAGGAGCACTTTGCTTAATGAAAATATATATATATATATATATATATATTTCAGGACCTTTCTTAATTGAGATGGATCAAAATGAGTAATAATATTTACTCAAACATTTAATTTACTATCAAATAAGTTCAAAATACTAATTATGTGTGCCAAAAATGTAAATGAAAAACGATTCTCGTAGCTTCCTAAACTGTCTTCATGAAGAAACCAATATTTTTTTGTAGGATGCTCATTACTAGTGAAATTTCCAAGAAACAATACATTCAACACAGAAATAAAAGGGGATGAAGACCGGTAGGGCCAAATACTTTTGTCCACCCGTTATTTTCGAATTTAAGAATTCAAGGTTGTATTTATAGTAGGCCAGCCTATGAGAGCTTAAGAACATTTTATTTCCAAGCCTCCATGTCAAACCTAGGAAGGACATCCGATGATGATGGGTAGTACTTGTCTCAAGGAAAATAATCAACTCATCGTTTTGAGACACTCCATTAAGTGATTGTGAGAAAAATCAAAATGAAGTTAAGGGAAGTAAATATAATGTTGCTTCTGATGAAGTGGTGGTTACTCTAAGATCTTAAGAAGTACAAAATGTGCCAAAATATTCGTTATATAAAACGTGAAAATGGAGAAAGCTTTGAGTACCAAATGATTTCGAGAAAAGAACAAACATTAATAATAAGTAAGATCTGAGACCATGTTTATTCATTGTATAACAACTTTAGGAGTGCTTGACGTGGAGTCTGTATATCAAAATAAAAATAATATTAATACTATTAAGGTCTTCGGGTCTTGACCGTGTCTTCATATTGGTTGCCAACGTTTCGCTAGACATGCTTCTAGCTTCCTCAGGGCTATCTCTGAGACTGATGCTCTTCTTCTCAAAACTCCTCACTCTCCGAGTGATCTCCTCCCCATAGAGGTTATTCAAATATACTCGTAGACTTCTCTGAGTCTCAGAGATAGCCCTGAGGAAGCTAGAAGCATGTCTAGCGAAACGTTGGCAACCAATATGAAGACACGGTCAAGACCCGAAGACCTTAATAGTATTAATGACCAAGACCGTGGAAGTCTACGAGTATATTTAAAAATAATATTATTGATGTGCAACACTATGATATAGATTATAGCTGAGAGAAGGTGATGGTTACTATAATAATTATATTGATGAAGGTTTTTACGACTTTATGGTAGTAATGATGTTATAGTTTAATTTATTAACGAGAAGATTATGGAGGGTCTGGTAAGATAATGATGATATCAGGTAAGTTGAAGAAATTAGTGGGTCATCATTACAGTGACATCAACGGTAGCTGCATGTCGGTATGTTGATGTTATAATTCACATTCTATTCTCTATTTTCCCCCAAAATAAGAACCTATGAAAGCACTTTTAGGGTTTTTTTTTTTTTAAATATTAGCCACCTGTTTTTTTTTCTATTCCTCTAAACCGATATTATTTTATATCACATTACTGGAATAGGAATAAGAAACTCTATTTCAATTAACTGTTTTATTTATTCTATGTACAAATTAAATTGTTAAAGGAAATTAAATAAATTATTTGCTTCTTCTATTAAATATCTGAGGCAATGAATTTTGCCAGTCCTTCATTCATAAGGTCAATACTGCTCAGTCACTATTCATTACATTTTGATAACCAATTTATCATGTTTTAGTTTCAATTATGCCATCTTCCTCTGGTTCTTTTTTTATTTCCTAAAACATAACTCAAATGAGATCTGGGTTGATGAGACACAACATACAATATTTATTTACTTGAGATGCCGCTACAATAGTGACTCATCTTTAGACAAGTGATAATATAAATGTAGAAAATTAAATAAATATTACAATGCACAAAATTAAATCTAAAATATTAGTAAATTTAAAACAAAAGAAAAAATCTAAAAGAGGTCGAATCTTGAAAGGAGGTAAATTTATAATCTTATGTTTTACAAATACAGTGCTTACCATTTATAATTTTATATAATGATAGATGAATAGATGCAGTTACATCATATGGTCAACTATGCAGTCACCCAGACTTGTCCGACGAACTGTGTAATCCATTATTTCTTAAATTCTTAAAGACATCATCCTTAAATTTGCTACTGACGTAGTAGTAAATATAAGAAACTAGACTAGTCTAGTGTCCTGTATGTAGACGTGTAAGTACCATTTCCTCTCTTATAGAGTTTCTATTACTTTAAGTCCACTTTAGCGTATTCGATTTGATTTCTCAAAGTTCATTGTCGGAGTTATACAATAAAATATTCCAATCATTGATTACAAGTTTTCTTTTTTCAAAGAAAGCGGCTTGGTGAGGTACGTCCAAAAAGGCAAGTTGTCCAAGTTCAGTAGATTGTTTGCTTTGTATACTATATTACTTTAGCAATGTCCACATGACCGGGGAACCAATAAATACTAATGTGTTTTCTTAGTCTATGAATATTATTAAAAATTGCAATAACAAGAGGATTGATTGGCGGAGTATATGTCTTCAAGACTATAGAACTCAATGAGCCTGTACAAATGACTGTTTCTTTGAGTAGTTGTGATGTTCCTGAATACTAAGTGTATAGTGTGTAATTCTGCCGTGCATATTGTAATGTAGTCATAAAGTTTTTTTGTGCACGGTATTGTCTCCCACCACTGCACCAATCCCAGTCTCATAGTGTTTTGGATGCGCCTGTGTATATAAAAGATGACTCTCTCCTGTCTAATGTGTACGAATGGAGTTATTTTTTATATAAACCGAATCGTTATTTTTTATATAAATCGTAATCGAAAGGGTCCTTTTTAGAGTTTTTCATTTAGAGTATTACATCGTCAATACGAGTTTGAACTAAATGAAACGCCAGTCCTTCAGACTAGTTTTTGCTACTGTCCTGTCGAAATTGGAGTTCACTTAATTAAGGCTCAGAACTAAAACATGCAAATCATTCCGTTAATATTTGAGTTGTAAAAAAAAATCACATAAATATGAAATTTTTATGATTATATAGATATACGGTTTAAAACTTGGTTTGCACCAGCGGTGTTATGCCAGTAATCCCTGATATTTTTCGGATATTACAACTGGTTTCATCAGGTCGTAATGGTTCCGCTACTCTTGGCATCCGCCGCTCCCGATCGCCGTTCTTAATAACAGCCCATGTCCGTTGGTGGGGGTTTGGTTCCCGGCTTTTGGCTGCAGGTACTGAATTCGCACCACGACCTCCGCCAACTGATGAAGCCGTTTGGAGTAACTGAGAAATTTAGTGGATAATTCACGCATTACCGCTGGAGCTAAGCCGAGTTTTAAACCGGTAATGAATTTCCAGCAAAGTAATCTAAAACATCATCCTATACATTTTTTTTTTTTTTTTATGATTTTCCATCTTCTTACTTTAAATCCCTACTGACCCTAGCCCTATTGTGGTCATAGTGGCAAGTTTGCGGTAACTGGTAACGCGCGCGCACACACACACATACACACACACACACACACACACACACACACACACACATATATATATATATATATATGTGTGTGTGAGCAAACCAAATTTAATCTCTCTTGTGAAGGCAATGACCAGGCCATTGAAGGACTACAGCGCCATTTATGTCAGTCTGGATTTATGATAATCATTAGCGAATCTCCTTTCGTTTTCATATTCAGAAGTGACGGTTGCTCGAGATTAAATTTGGTTTGCTCACATATATATATATATATATATATATATATATATATATATATATGTGTGTGTGTGTGTGTGTGTGTGTGAGCAAACCAAATTTAATCTCGAGCAACCGTCACTTCTGAATATGAAGCCGAAAGGAGATTCGCTAATGATTATCATAAATCCAGACTGACATAAATGGCGCTGTAGTCCTTGAATGGCCTGGTCATTGCCTTCACAATTATAGACCATACCTCGAGGTGCCAAGCATCACAAAATGTGGATGCCCAATTTACGTAAGTCTTCCTTTAGTTCATTAACCCACCTTTGCAAGGGTCTTTCACTTTTCAGAACAAAATTCTATATGGAACATGAGGAGGATATTAAACCTTCTCGTGTTCCATATAGAATTTTGTTGAGTTAACCCGATGTTTTGCATACTTTTAACATGACCCAAACCTCATTGATAGCAGAGATATTTTCAGATTCAAAAGGATACAATTCCATTGGTAGAAATGAATTTTTTTATATAGCTATAATCACATGAAACTTTGTCAATAAATTCCCAAAATATCTTCTTATAATTATGTTTAGCCTAGCATAAATCAATACAATGTTTTTGAACTGAGATGGGGGTTAGAACAAGTCTATAAGGTGTAATCTTAAGAATGCAACAAGGCACGGACCAGAGACTAGGTGTGCTGCTAGCCCTAGTGTGACTAGGGGTGGTAGTAAAACATTCCTTCCAATCCTGGGTGAAATATGAGGGTCGAGCTAGCGGTTTGGCCATTCTCACCTCAATGGATTTCTTCCTTGAAGAAGAGGGATGGTTAAAACATACTCCCATCCAGGCCCATAAACGTCCGTCACGCAGAGGCTGCGTAACCTAAGCTAATTTCCCGAGTGCTCGAATGACATACAAGATAGTACGAATAACTCGCTTCATATTTGAGTTACGAGAAAATGTATGCAACAACAATTGTAGAGCATCAATAGTTACCAGGGTCTAAATGATCATTGGCGATGTATAGCCTGAGGAAGGTAGCCGTTAAGAACGTAAAATCGTAATTGAAGGCGTCTTAAGACTAGGCATCTGCATGTGTCTCAAATAGTGAAGTACCGTTGACAGCAATATTTTATATTTCAGCTTGGAATAAGACGTTTCATGATATATTTGCTTATTGTTTCCGCGCAATGGCGAAAAGTTACTAGTGGTTTACTGAATACGGAAAATTAAAATATGCCAATATGTCGGCCTACATTCGGAATGGAGAATAAAGTGATAGAACGTCATTTATAAAAAATTAAATTTGCAGCAATATTGGTCACTTAAAATGTTTCAATCCAACTGTGTTCCGAATAACGGAGATATTTTGGTTTTTCAAATTCCATTCCTCTAACCCCCCCCCCATGCTTGCCCAATTTCAGCCGTTAATGAAGTAGATCTTTAGTTTTACATGAAACTCTTATGTATCGAGTTTGGTAACGATTAAAAAAAATGTTACATATACCTTTTTCTTACATATAGATCCCCCCGCCTAGTATAATTAATTAGCCATTTAAAAGATTGTAAATTAATACCTTTTTAGGTGGTAAGAACTTGTATATGACAGGAGTAAGTAAGTCACGGGAAATTTCACTTGGGTCATTGAGGCCAGTCATGAAGCTGACTAACATTCCTATTACGATAACAGTGGTGAAACCAATCATTGCATACCACATGTAAGATATCTGCAAGATCCAGGGAACTCCTTCCCTGAAAAATATAACCATATTAATCGTTTTATTGATTTGGGGAATTTTTCCAAAAGATATTTTACTGTGTATAGGTAGATTCTGCTGAGCACAGTGAGAGGTTTCGTGAGGCGAGACTCGTGTGGTTTTTGGTTCCTTTGGCATGAGCAAAGAAATTTCAATATATTGTCATAATTAAAAAAGTAACTGACTGGTCTGAACTTTCAAGCCTTTTATTTTTATTTCCTTCCTAGGTCCAGCCGTCGCCTTACGTTCTAGGAACCAGCTAAACATATATATTGAATAATTCATTGCAAATCGTTAGTGAAGATAACTAACTGAGTTTATAAATATTACAATTTACTTGCATTCTTAATTTTGTTTTAATGCAGGTAAATAAATTACCTTTTGAATCTTGGAAATGTTACCAACACAGAATATGTACGAGTCATAAACGTCACATTGAAGGTAAATTATCTCTTTCCTCATAAATTCTAGGAACATATATATTGCTATAATTAGCAGAAACTTAAGTTCAAGGTATTAAAAAAATAAAACTCTTCCTCAGATTTTTCAATGTCAGGCCTCACTTTTTTAGTATACGGAGCCCAGAATCAGTAACCTCCATATCCAAGAAAACAGATCTTGGCAGAATTTCTTGAGATAGATTCTGGGATTCCCAGCCCACAGCCACGCCTGAGGCCTATTCTCAATGAAAGGGTTCTGACACTGAAATACATATTTGAAGGAGAGCATCCTTGTTTCCACAGAAAGAAAACAGAGGTGTTCCTGAATCAGGAAAACGTTTTACTGTGTACTTTCTTAAGAGTATCCTTCCCATTATAAGCTTGATAGAATGATACCTATCTTGGGGAAGGCTAGGTATTGTGAGATTGACAGTAGGGTCACAGCCTTCTATTGAAAGTGGTTTAGTCTTGAACCTGATCTTGCCATTAGCAATGGCCACCTGAGAGAAAAGGCTAATACTTGCTGTCACTGTTACTCCAAGCACTCCTCCGACAAATGCTCCCTGGAATTAAAAATAGGTTACAGTTAAAATAAGAAGTGAAAAACGTGTCATAGTATATAATTCATATCTTTATTAATTAAGTTACAATTCCAAGCGCTAAACATTCGTTTATTTTCTATTAATAATGACAATATGAAAGTGAAATAAAATTGCAGCGTTGTTAAGAATGATGCAATAACTACATGTTTCTGATTCCTAAAGTCGCACAAATAAACGTACTAGCCAGAAGTGCAAGCAAGAGATTAAAGCGCCAGCAAATTGTGTTGTCAGACCATACTGGTCGTTTGAAAAACGCTCACACTTCATTGCTTTTTTTATTTTTTTTTTACATGTTTGTTTATCAAATATAATTTTAATAAACATTTATTATATTTGACTGAAAAATGAAGCTGCAAGATATTATATATGGCTGCGTTTTCTAAATTATTCATCACTGGATGGCATAATTTTTTCTATGTACTACGTTCAATGCGTTTTGCCCTAAAAATCTATGCCCTTTTGGTCATGCGATTGTCAAACGATCAATTTGTTTTTTGGAATGACTGCCTTTTTCTATGCGTTTTCGTAGTTCTTGAGTCCAGAGCTGCCTTGAGCGAAATGGTAATCGAATGGTAATGGTAATCTTAGGTCTGTGTCATAAGAGCTTGGAGGCCGTAATATCATAAGGCAATGAACAGAACAGAATGCCACTCAATCTAAGGGCGATGCCCAGTTTTGTGGTTTTTCAATGAGGACTTATGTTAAAAATGTTGCTGTGCATGCTGTTTTTTTAGTTATACTTATCTCTTTTAAAGTATAAATAAATATGTGTAGTATGAAGAAATAAATAAGTATGTAGAAATAAAAAGTCAATTAACAGAGTGATGTGGATATTTCTTAACTTCCTGATATCTCTTAACATCCTCATTGTACAGGGTGTCGCAGCATAACTCTCTTTTTGCAGCAGCATGACTTTTTGTTTCCTTTCTTTTTTTTCTTGAAAAATGGAAGGTATATTGCCGCAATTTAATGACACTAGATCATTATAAGCTGATGTATAGGTAACTCAGTTTGCAAACAGACATTCCAGTTCGCCACCAGCCTTTACACGAAACATTAATGTTTTTACTCAGAAAATGTCCATTAACATACATTACCAAAGGACCCAAGTACACCCATGACTCTAACTTTATAAAGTGTAATATGACAAACACCTCAACTTATATTGGCTAAACCTGACACCTTCATTAATCTGATCTAATCTGATGTGGATACTTTATGGCTTCCTTGCACTCCTACTAAACTATATAACCAAAACTTTTTTCTACACTTCATTTGAAAACGAAATCATGACCTATGTCATTGGGTCAAAAATGGAACAGTACAGTGGAACATAATTTATAGACGTTTTTATGAAATAAAAAAAACATATGCGTTCCTATACAAATCTCCCGCCTCTATATATTCGCAATTCTTAATTTTCAACCATCATTAAGCCCCTCATCTCCCAAGTTGTTTTTGAGAAAATTTGGTGTGGCACAATTAGATATCACGCCAGACTTATATATGAAATTTCATCAATCTAAGGCTAGCCGGTTTTGAGCTAACGACATACATTTATTCATACGTTCCGACGTCATACCGAAGCTAGTAAAAATGTATTCAGGGAGGATCTAAACAGATAATTTTTGTGAAATCTTTTTTTTTTTTCTGCGATTACTATACATCCTTTACTTTTTGAAAGGAAATAAAAAATAACAGTGGGAAGGTGTATAGAAAAAAATTCCTATTCATACAACGAAGAGGAAAGGTAAAACGTAAGGTCAAAACTAGAGTATGTGTTTCTATGAGCTTTGTTCGTACTTTCTTAAGACAGAAATATTCATTATCTATCTATATTGATTATCCTTGTCCAAGTGCCAAGTGGCATTCCAAAAAATGCAGAAGAAAAGTGTAAGAGTTCACATTCCCTAGTTATAAAATTTTAAGTACAGAGGGGTAGACACAGACAGCAATAGAGTAAACAAAATATAAAACTCAGAAAAGTCAAATTATTGCTTTTACAGGAAGGCATAAATGCAAATAAAAATAAGACCGACTTTTATATACGGCTACGAACGGTGGAGAGTCTTCAACCCAGATTGAGACGAGCCCTGAGAATGTAAAGAAGCTTAAGGGACCAAAAGCAACACCAAACTGATAGGCTTGCATGATGGGCCTGATATTATCGACGCTACTAAGAGTAGGTTACATGGTTAGGGTTTGTTGTGGAGCCAGGGTTGCCCAGAAGAAGTTTGTGTGATAAGCTAAGGGGAACGAGAAAGACGGGCAAATCCTGACAAAGGTTGATTGAAACGATGGAGGCCATGAGGTATCTAGAGGCCGGCAAAGACATTAAACACCTCTTCCGCTCATGAGATACTCACTCAAATTATACCATAATAATTTTAACAAACATTACAGAGTTCTGAGCAGCCAGAAACACCATTTGCTACATATATAAATATCTACTATACCAGATATTCCTAAAGATCAAGTTCGTTAACAGCTGCACTCGGACTTTGGGGAGGGGGGAGGCTTAGAGGGGAGCACCTACCCGGGATATAATAATATTATCAACTTTTTACTTACTACATTGCATTGTCATAGAAAATGAGAGATCAGATATTTATAGATGAATCCCTTATTTCTCTGGTCTCATATTGCCTGCAACATATTGCCTTTCTTCAAATTCTAAATATATGTTTGGGATCCGTCCTTGCTCTAAACTGCTGCCGCAACATTTAGTCACCTGATCAACTAGTTTAAAGGATTACCTCGAACTTGTATCTTTTTTTTGAATGGTTGACTAATCCATGTGTGGAACTCGTTCAGCTCAACTGAAAAAACGAACAACCGGACGAGCATTTTTCTCTTGTTAGACCCCCCCCCCTGCCAATTAATATTCTCTTGAATATACAACAACATTTTTTTCTTTATGCACAAGGAATTATTTTCATCGGAGTTTGTAATTATCTACGTTTCAATTCGTATGTGATTGCCCTAACCAAGGTCTTGCATATTATTATCTTATTAGATCATGGAAATAGATAGTGTTTCTCAAATAACACCTGAGGTGATAGAAACATTTATTAGCCGTTCAGAAATGTTTACTTTGTTATTACTATACAAATAAAATGTGAGCATTCATTCACTTTTTAATTTGAGCAAATTGACCTTCGAGTAATTATTATTGTCTGAATAAATAGCAAGCTGCACATCTCTTACTGGGACTCATTAAATAAACTCCTTAAGCCCACCCTAGCTAGAAAAGGGTGGTAAACTGTAGAGAACTCGTCCCGATTAGCCATAGTAGCATAAAGTGGAGGACGTAAATAATAATAAACAAACATCTCTTACTGTGTCGGATTAGTGGTTCCTCGATTACTCTGAGGGTTCTTACGACCATTCTCATTAAGATATAACACCTGAACGGATCTTTTAATACTGTACCCAAATGCTTAATATTGAAGACAATTTCAGCTATTTTTATTACAATTTCCATGGCAAGATTATACAAAAAGTAATTCAATGATCCAAGATAAACTACAGAGTTGGTAGACAGGAGGAAGGAGTACAATCGAACATTGATTCTTGCGATAAACAGGACTCCCATCTGTTTACATGAACCACACAAGATATTTTGGAATGACCGCAGTTCTTGCATGGCATAGAATGTTTTAGCAGATTTCCCAAAAGGGAAATCAGCTATTGAGGCTAGACTTACTTACGAAAACATTCACAGATGAGCCACTAAACAACATCTCGTGTCCGGTTTAAATTTTAATGTGAGTTAATATTCAGTTTTTATTCCAGGAAAAATGGGGAATTGGTGTTGGTAGGTCACACACACACACATTGGCATGTTCAACATGTGGAAAATGTTCTTAGTTTTCGTAGCTCTGGTGTGTGACGGAAATTCATAATTTTTTCCCTTGCCCCTCACAATTGTTATCATGTTCTTTTTACTAGGTTCCTAAAATTGGAAAAATTATAGAGTAAATGTTACCATTAATTTTTAAAATGGATAAATATATGTTGGATAAAAGAAAAAAATACCTTTGAGTTAGCCCATGGGAAAAACATTCCTAGAGAAAAGAGACCCAGGAGAGGTCCCGCCGTAATGCCTCCTAGGCTTTTTCCTGCCTAAAATTAGAAAATTAATTAAGCGTTATATAGGAATTAAGCAATGTATGAAGTTAAGTAGGTATGTGTGCAATTATATATATATCTATATCTATATCTATCTATCTATCTATCTATCTATCTATCTATCTATCTATCTGTCTATCTATCTATCTATCTATCTATCTATCTATCTATCTATCTATCTATCTATCTATATATATATATATATATATATATATATATATAAAGTAAATTTATAAATATTATGAAACAAAAATTAATATTTAGAAGAGGTAAATATTGAGACCCATCGGATCACAATATTTGTCTGATAGTAAAACCTAATTAAATAGACGGTTGGTAAGCTTCTAAGAATGAATTTCTATGCTGGTTAATTCCAACATTCATATATGATTTTTAATTATTCAGAATTTCACGAAACTAATATTGTTGTTAGATACATTGTCAAATAGACTTACTTTGATTTTTTTTTTTTTTTTTTTATGAAATTGTATAGTGTTAATTCATTACCTGTAATATTAGTGCACCTAGCATTTCTACGACGAATACAAGTGCAACACATGCTATTCCTATTGCAGTCACAAGAATTTTCATGATGAAGCTGGATCGAGCCTCGGATATTGGTCTTTTGATGAGTGGCTTAATAAGGTCTTGGAAAATGACTCCTGTCATAGAGTTCAAACCAGTTGACATCGTGCTAGTAAAGACAAAAATTAACTTATTAAATGTCTTTGCTTATTAGTTTTACAATTTTCTGAACTATGTGAACTGATAATTATTTTTCTTCTAGATAATATAATTACATTAAAGTATTTGTAGAATTTGAGTGATGTTGTTTTTGAAATAAAGTAGGTGCTGCGTAACTAGCAGATTTCCTACTCGCAGGAATGAATGAGGTGAAAATGTGTCCTAACAACACGGATGGTGTCATATGCTCATTTTGGTCTATATTTATTTACTTCTAAGTACTCTATGGAAATAAGATTTGAAACTTATGCTTATCACGGCAAGTTTAGTGAATAATAGAATAATATACCGATAAGTAATTTAAGCTATTTAACGATATATTATCTATTCTATATTATTTTATTCTATAAAACTAGTTTTGGCCGGAGTGGGGCTTTACTGAGCGCCGAAAACGCATTAAAAGAAATAACACCAAGTATATTTAAGTAAGAGAACAACATATGGAATTAAAACTGTAGTACATATATTACATTAACTATAATATTCTTCTCATAAGTTTTCTGCCCAATTAATAATAATAACTATTGTGACTATATTTTGGACTTTAGTAGTGTTACAAGCTCCTATTTCAATATCTTAACTATGGAAGGGACGAATTTTCGCGATGGTCTCCCCTCGGTATCTTAAGACCAACCTCTTGTTGTTCTCTTAATACTCACATTGATGGGGTGGTTCGAACAAACACTCAGTGAATTTATGAACAGAAGATAGCAGTTATTTAACCCAATCTGGAATCTGGAGTGAATTCTGTAAATTGCTGTAGACCAATTTTATGTACAACTCTTATCTCTTATTATATATTAAATATATATAAATATCTAATAATTCATGCCATTTACTAGCTCACCCGATAAAGAGTTGTCCTGTCTTAACTATGACTGATGAATTCAACGAATTGGTATAATTAATAAAAAAAAAAACTATTCAAAAACATAGTGATTATTGTTCTAATGCTTTATGATATTCTTCATTTTATTTTTTCTTGCGTATATGAATAGGTTTGTTGGTATTCCAACACGGGAACAGACAACATACAACTGGCCATGTGAAAAACACGGATTTTCAAGATTGATGCCATAAACACTTAGCGACTGCCCTTGGGCTTTATTTATCGACATTGCAAATGCTAGCCAAACATCAAATTTAACCATATAATTACGTCATTTGAAAGCAATTATTGTATTGCAGGATATATGAGTCAACAAATGTTTATAATCTGCCCCATTTCCGGAAACCAATGAATGCAGAGGCTCTGGTGGCGGTACCAATGGCATAAATTTGACTTGACCGCTGGCGCAATAGCGTTTTAATAACGGTTAAAAGAACGTTTTTAAACATAAATGCCTTGCAATATTGACTCAAAACGGTGAATAGCAGAGACTTCCGGTTAACCATAATCGATTTCCACGTTATAATTAAATGCAGCTCTGTGGAGGTTAAAGGCAACATTGTGTAAATTGTTGATGTTTTCGATTCCATTGATTCCATTCAATTTCATTCTGTGTTTCGCGTTGCTCCTCAGATTGCACTGCTCTTGGAACCCTTTGACTTGTAGCATTGAGAATTCCGCGATTTAAGTTTGTACGTCTAATTGCTGTCATTTTTTAGCAGTCAATACATCAGCATAAACAGTCAACTGTTATCAAAACAGTTTATCAACACTTACAAAAACTTCGCCCGGGAATTCATTTTAGGCTGAATAAAAATGGTATTTTTTTTGGCAAGGCTTTACTTTCCACAATACTTTGACATTCCCCGTCACAGTTTTAAGTGTTTATACCCGTCATTGCTGTGGATTTGTTAATAATAAAATTATTTGTTATTTAAGACTTCACTCTTCTAATGTTATTATATTTCCAGTCTCCTGTGCATGTAGGTTTTTTTTTTATAACGTAATGAACAGTATAATTCATAGTCGTAGAAAGTATTTTGTCTTCCAAACCATGAATGAATTAAAGTTTCTTTCTCTTGATGCGGTCCAAAGCTTAATGGTGACAGCTGTTTTAGATACATAACCGAAAAACAAATAGAAAATGAAATATCGCAAATTTTTATTTCTGGCCTCCCTTATAGCCCCCACTCCCGTTTGAACCTATTAAACCTATTAATTTTAATATAGCTTATAATCATGTAAGAATTAATTCTCATTCACATAACGAGTTTTGTTAAATACGGTTCAATCGTTAGTAGCCAATAATATTGTTGGCTCCCGCTTTAGTTTTTGGCGTATATCTAGTTTATAATTTGTTATACGGTAAAAGTGAATATAACAAAAGTTACTCTAAATAACAGAATAAACAGTTTTTGACATGAGCGTACCTGCCGAAAAACCAATAGGAAACGAAATATTGCTATTTTTAATTTCAGGCCTCCCATACAACCCCCAATCTTGTTCGCCCCTAGAAATGTTGGTATGGCTTATTATAATGAAGGTGTTAGCACTAATACACATACCGAGTTTTATTTAGTTCCGTTGAGTCTTTCGTGTCAAATAAAATTGTTGACTCCCGCTATAATTTTTAGCGTATAACTCATTTATACTTCGGTATACGACGAAAGTGTATATAACAAAAGTTACTCTACATAACAAAATAAATAACTTTTGTAATGTGCATATTTGCCGAAAACCCAATAGGAAACGAAATATCGCTATTTTTAATTTCAGGCCTCCTTTATAACCCCCACTCCTGTTAGTCATAGAGAATATTAATATAGCCTAAAGTCTAAGTTGGGCTAGTAGTAATATACATACCAAGTTTCATAAAATTCGGTTCAGCCGTTTATGCGTGAAAAGGTAACAAACAAACACAATTAAACAAACAAACAAACACACACGAAAGAAACAAAATGCAGTTATGGTGTCTATGACATGTGAAACGAAAAGTTATCGTGAAATTTCGAGAAAAAAGTCAATGTACAGACAGAGGTTACAATTTTATATATATACTAGCTCAGATACCCGGCTTCGCCCGGGAATTCATTTGAGGCTGAATGGTGATGTTATTTTTTTGGCAAGGCTTTACTTTGCACAATATTTTGACATTTACCCGTCCCAGTGTTTAGGATTAATACCCGCCGTTTTTGTGGATTTGTTAATAATAAAATTAATTTTTTATGTAAGACTTCACTGTCCTCCATATTGTCATATTTCCCGTTCCCTGTGCATTATGCATAGATTTGAATTATTAAGTACAAAATAATAACATACATTTGAATTAATTTTTCTAGGTGAGGTACCTGGGCCTTCATATTGAAAAGAATTGTTGAGCAAATTTCTCTTCTCAAACAAATTTTGTTATGTTCATATTTGCCGAAAAACCTATAGGAAACGAAATATCACTATTTTTAATTTCTGGCTTCCCTTATAACCCCCACTCCTGCCCGTCCCTAGAAATTTTGGTATGGCTTATTATAATGAAAGCGTTAGTGCTAATACATATACCGAGTTTTATTTATATCCGTTAGGTCTTTTGTCCCAAATAAAATTGTCCACTTCCGCTATAGGTTTTAGCGTATATCTCGTTTATAATTCGGTATAGGAAAAAAGTGTATATAACAAAAGTTACTCTAAATAACAAAATAAACAACTTTTGATATGTTCATATTTGCCGAAAAACCAATAGGAAACGAAATATCGCTATTTTTAATTTCAGGCTTCCTTTATAACCCCCACTCCTGTTCGTCTCAGCGGATATTAATATAGCCTAAAGTCTAAGTTGGGTTAGTAGTAATATACATACCAAGTTTCATAAAATTTGGTTCAGCCGTTTATGCGTGAAAAGGTAACAAACAAACAAATAAACAAACAGACACCAAAGAAACAAAATGCAGTTATGGTGTCTATGACATGTGAAACGAAAAGTTATCGTGAAATTTCGCGTAAAAAATCAATGTACAGACAGAGGTTACAATTTTATATATATACTAGCTCAGATACCCGGCTTCGCCCGGGAATTCATTTGAGGCTGAATGGTGATGTTATTTTTTTGGCAAGGCTTTACTTTGCACAATATTTTGACATTTACCCGTCCCAGTGTTTAGGATTAATACCCGCCGTTTTTGTGGATTTGTTAATAATAAAATTAATTTTTTATGTAAGACTTCACTGTCCTCCATATTGTCATATTTCCCGTTCCCTGTGCATTATGCATAGATTTGAATTATTAAGTACAAAATAATAACATACATTTGAATTAATTTTTCTAGGTGAGGTACCTGGGCGTTCATATTGAAAAGAATTGTTGAGCAAATTTCTCTTCTCAAACAACTTTTGTTATGTTCATATTTGCCGAAAAACCAATAGGAAACGAAATATTTCTATTTTTAATTTCAGGCCTCCCATACAACCCCCAATCTTGTTCGCCCCTAGAAATGTTGGTATGGCTTATTATAATGAAGGTGTTAGCACTAATACATATACCGAGTTTTATTTATATCCGTTAGGTCTTTTGTCCCAAATAAAATTGTCCACTTCCGCTATAGGTTTTAGCGTATATCTCGTTTATAATTCGGTATAGGAAAAAAGTGTATATAACAAAAGTTACTCTAAATAACAAAATAAACAACTTTTGATATGTTCATATTTGCCGAAAAACCAATAGGAAACGAAATATCGCTATTTTTAATTTCAGGCTTCCCTTATAACCCCCACTCCTGTTCGTCTCAGCGGATATTAATATAGCCTAAAGTCTAAGTTGGGTTAGTAGTAATATACATACCAAGTTTCATAAAATTTGGTTCAGCCGTTTATGCGTGAAAAGGTAACAAACAAACAAATAAACAAACAGACACCAAAGAAACAAAATGCAGTTATGGTGTCTATGACATGTGAAACGAAAAGTTATCGTGAAATTTCGCGTAAAAAATCAATGTACAGACAGAGGTTACAATTTTATATATATACTAGCTCAGATACCCGGCTTCGCCCGGGAATTCTTTTGACGCTGAATGGTGATGGTATTTTTTAGCAGGCTTTACATTGAACAATATTTTGACATTTACCCGTCCCAGTGTTTTGGGTTAATACCTGTCGTTGCTGTGGATTTGCTAATAATAGAGTTATTTGTTCGATAATGCTTCACTGTCTTCGATATTTTTATATTTCCCGTCTCTTATACATGTAAATATGGTGAATTTTTATTTCAGGCCTCCCTTATAACCCCCCTCCCGTTCGAACCTAAAAATTTTAATATAACTTATAATCATGGAAGAATTAATGCTAATTAACATACCGAGCAAAATAAACAACTTTTGTCATGTTCATATTTGCAGGAAAACTAATAGAAAACGAGATACCACTATTTTTAATTTCAGGCGTCCCTTACAACCCCCCCCCCCTCCGGCCCGTCCCTAGATATGTTGGTATGGCTTATTATAATGAAGGCGTTAGTCCTAATACACATACCGAGTTTTATTTAGTTCGGTTGAGTCTTTTGTGCCGAATAAAATTGTTGACTTCCCCTATACTTTTTAACGTATAACGCATTTATATTCGATATACGACGAAGGTGTATTTAACAAAAGTTACTCTAAATAACAAAATAAACAACTTTTGTTATGTGCATATTTTCCGAAAAACGAATAGAAGACGAAATATCACTACATTTACTTTCAGGCCTGCCTTATAACCCCCACTCCTTCCCGTCCCTAGAAATGTTGGTATGGCTTGTTATAATGAAAGCGTTAGTGCTAATACACATACCGAGTTTTATTGATTTCGGTTGGATCTTTTGTCCCAAATAAAATTGTTCACTTCCGCTATAGGTTTTAGCGTATATCTCGTTTATAATTCGGTATACGAAAAAAGTGTATATAACAAAAGTTACTCTACATAACAAAATAAACACCTTTTGCTATGTTCATATTTGCTGAAAAACCAATAGCAAACGATATATCGCTATTTTTAATTTCTGGCTTCCCTTATAACCCCCACTCCTGTTCGTCTCAGAGAATATTAATATAGCCTAAAGTCTAAGTTGGGTTAGTAGTAATATACATACCAAGTTTCATAAAATTCGGTTCAGCCGTTTATGCGTGAAAAGGTAACAAACAAACAAACAAACAAACAAACAAACAAACAAACAAACAAACAAACAAACAAACAGACACTAAAGAAACAAAATGCAGTTATGGTGTCTATGACATGTAAAACGAAAAGTTATCGTGAAATTTCGCGAAAAAAATCAATGTACAGACAGAGGTTACAATTTTATATATATATAGATATAGACTAGCTCAGATACCCGGCTTCACCCGGGAATTGATTTGAGGCTGAATGGTGATGGTATTTTTTTGGCAAGGCTTTACTTTGCACAACATTTTGACATTTACCCGTCCCAGTGTTTAGGGTTAATACCCGTTGTTGGCATTTGTTAATAATAAAATTAATTTTTTATGTAAGTCTTCACTGTCCTCCAAATTGTCATATTTCCCGTCTCCTGTGCATTATGCATAGATTTCAGTTATTAAGGACAAAATATTAACATAGTTCAAATTGGAATGAATTGTTGAGCATATCAATATTTCTACGCAAATTACTTGATCCACACATTGTTCCTGGAGAAATGTATTTAACAAAAGTTAATCTAAATAACAAAGTAAACAACTTTTGTTATGTGCATGTTTGTCGAAAAACAAATAGACAATGAAATATCACGAATTTTTATTTCAGGCCTCCCTTATAACCCCCACTCGGGAGTGGGCTCTAGCCTAAACATTTTAATATAGCTTATAATCATGGAAGAATTAATGCTAATTGACATACCGATTTTTGCTAAGTTCGGTTCAATCCTTAGTGCCCAATAAAATAGTTGACTCCCGCTTTAGTTTATAATGTATATCTCGTTTATACTTTGTTAAAAGACAAATATGAATATCGCAAAAGTTACTCTAAATAACAAAATAAACAACTTTTGTTATGTTCATATTTGCCGAAACCCGAATAGAAAACGAAATACCGCTATTTTAAATTCAGGCTTCCCTTAAAACACCCACTCCTGCTCGTCCCTAGAAATTTTGGTATGGCTTATTATAATGAAAGCGTTAGTTCTAATACACATACCGAGTTTCATTTATTTCGGTTGGGTCTTTTGTCCTAAATAAAATTGTTCACTTCCGCTATAGGTTTTAGCGTATATCTCGTTTATAATTCGGTGTACGAAAAAGTGTACAGAACAAAAGTTACTCTAAATAACAATATAAACAACTTTTGTTATGTTCATATTTGCCGAAAAACCTATAGGAAACGAAATATCGCTATTTTTAATTTCAGGCTTCCTTTATAACCCCCACTGCTGTTCGTCTCAGAGAATATTAATATAGCCTAAATTCTAAGTTGGGTTAGTAGTAATATACATACCATTTTTATATATATATATATAAATGTTGTGTTTGTGTATGTGTGTGTAAAAATTAAGATTTTACGGGGGCTGCAGTTTATAATTATTTTTGAGTTTGTATGTTTGGGTCGTATTAATTCCTGAAAAGTATTTCTAGCTATGGAAATATTTTGTAAGTTGTATAGAAAGTTAAAATATATTCTTAGTAATTCTTTTAACAGACGATTCGGACTACTTTACGGACTGATAATCAGAAGATCTCACTTGTCTACCGAAAACAAACTAACAATATATCAAGCTACTACTAAAACCAATATGGACATTCGGATTAAATGTGTGGGGTACATGAAAACCTTCGAACATCAGACGCATCCTGACCTTCGAATCGAATGTCCTGCGCACCATAGTAGATGCTCCATAATATGTTACAAACCACAAGTCCCATAAAGATCTTAATATCCTATTTGTAAAGGATCTAATTCCCTTAAGATCCAGAAAATTCCACAGCAGGCTGTCCAATCATCCTAACCCAGAGTTCCTAGCCCTTTCCAGAACCACTCATCCTTAATCCCCTCCGCAGCGCCTCAAGAGACAATGGCCCAAAGATCTCCTATAAGAGTAAAGTGAAGTGATAGCCGTAGCTATTTTCTTATCAAATGCCATTCCTTCTAGCTCTTGACTTCCTTGCCAGGCAGAGAGAGGCTGTTCCTCTTATTATGGTGAATGGTTGTGGCTTCTGTCAAGAGTGATGGAGGGACTATTGTATTGTACATATCACACATTACCAAATGCATTTAAATGCAGGCTGTAATAATCTTAATAAAATAAAACATAATTAAAAAGTAATTCTTTTTGAAATGAAGGGATTGTACCTTAATTAAAAAATAAAAACTATTTTATTTATTGTTGTCTTTTTAATGGTCATGCGGCTTATAAGGAAGAGCTGTACACAGGTTACCAACCTTTCCCATCCGGTGTAGGATTAAGGACTCAATTTACGAATAAATAATTATGTAGTAGTACCACATATAGATAATGAAGGGCATTTACCTCAATGCTGCACTAAATACGCCCGAGACGAATAAGCCGGGAAGTCCAGGAACCTTCGAGCCAACTTCCATCACAAAATATGGAAGAATCTGATCAGATTTGGTAATTTTCTGTAAGTAAATTATTCCAAGAAATGAAATGCTGGTTTGCCAATCATTATATCAATAAAATGATATGAGCCACAAATTACCTTACTTGTGATAGGGTCACACTTGTAGAAGTAGGCAAATACAACTAAGCCGGTGTAACAACACATTGATACAAGCACTATGATGCCCACAGCAAGGTTTATTATAGTTCTAGAACAATAAAAAAAATGTTATTAATTAATGCTCGCTTTATGCTATTGTGGCTAATAAGTAGGCTCAATCTGCAGGTTACCACTCTTTTCTAGATAGATGAGCCAAGAGGATGTCAGCTCAACACTACCCTCCACCACGAGGGAATCAAACCCCTTACTCAAGGTTTATTAAGCGGCAAACTTACTGTGGCGTTGATTTTTGGACACTCACGTGCATTTTAGAATGAAGGCGTTTACTGTTAGATTATTTTCATATTTTGTCGTATGAATAAAGAAAAGATTATTTTCTCATAAGGTGTAAATGTTATCAAATGCATTTTTGATACATAAGACATATTTTATAATATATTGATGTTATTTATAAAAATATACGCGCTCATTTTAATGGAATGTAAAAGACTGATCAGTAGTGAATGTTGTCATCTCGATATGTAGTCATCTTTTACTATAAGATATTTTAATATTCTTACAGACGAACTGAATTAGGGGTTATCGGGGTGGGAAGAAATCCTGTATTACGATATTCCATTCTCAGGTTTTGACAAACGCCATGCGATCCTGGCTGTTGCCAGGGTGAGAGGTCTGCCTGTGGGTTTGTGAAAATGCCTTGAGTGTCTATTTGGGGGGCAACTCTGTGATTTGCCTGTCGGTGACATTCTGCCTGGATGTGGTATCGGACAGGGAGACCCTCTATCTCCGATCTTGTTTAACATAGAAAAGGACCATGCAATCGAGGCTTCCAGATCACGAGTGGGTTCCTTCTGGGCATCATCAAGGTATCAGTAACAGCTTATGCAGATGGTTAGATCCTTGTAGCATCCTCAGAACAAGAGCGTCTCAAAGTTGCCTTAAATCAGCTGGAAGTGGCTCTTTGGGATTGTGGTTTGGTGCTAAATTCAGAGAAGTGTGTCGGGCTGTAGCTTAAATCCTTGGGACAACGGAGGGTCGTCAAGGTGTCCGGCGTCTGGGCTGAGGATCTCGGACCATCCTGTTCGGGGCCTTAGCGATAAAGATGTTGGGATCTACCTTGACGTTCCTTTCTCCCTCATGTTGCGGGGTTAATGGTACCTTACTAGAGGACTGTTTTGTCTAATATGGACAAGGCCCCATTGAAACCGCAGCAGAAGTTACAGGCTTTGAGGACCTACATTCATGGGTTGGTGCTAGGAAAGCCCATTCCTGTAGAACTGTTTTTAGGCTTGACAGTGGTCTATGGATTCCTTGGTCTGCCAGACTTAGTTGTGAAGTAGAGAACAAATGTGTTAATTATAGATGCCCAAGTCGTTACCTAAGCAGGACCGTTAGTGGACATTTTCAGAGGAAAAAGGATAATTACAACTAGCTGGAGCTGAAGAGGGCGGTTGCCCAGCTCGCCATAGTTGAGCCAGGCATGGTCCGACTACTCCCAGTGACCCAGTGCGGCTCATGGAAACCTTTCCAGAGCACCAGCCAATGATTCATATTATTAGCAGAGATCCTCAGCACACGTTAGGTGCTCTGTGAGCTTGTAGATGGGAGTAACAGTGTTTGCCCTTAATTCTAGGATTTCATTTCTTCTTGAAATAGATCTATTTGCCTTAACGCTGTAAAAAAAAGTAATCAAAAATAATTCATTTGTCCATAATCGTATTACTCATTGTGTTATTCATTTATTTTGATATGCACAATATTGTTAATTGCTATAATTTAATATTATTAATATTCATGGAGACATTTACTATTGACTTAATAAGTGATTAATTAAATGATGACTACAGTTATAATGAATCCCAAGCTATTAGCTGCATTGGTGTTAGGATTCACGCTGGGTTTTCTTTTTAAGAATTGGTGTCAGGGTCAATTGCTGTCTTCCGTGCCGTCTACTTGAGTGGCCTGAGGGCTGACTAGACGTGAACAGATTCCAAATCAGATACTCATGTAGATACAAAATTTGACAGCAATTAATGGTTTACTGTAGAGTAATAAGAATATTTATAGTAAATTTAAATTTAAATTTAATTTGCAATAAGATTGGACCCCAGGAATGATAACGAAGATATTTCGTATTTTCGAAATACCCCTCCCACAGGTCGTATTCAGCAATTAACGAACTTCACCTTTTTGCATGAAACGCTTATATGTCGAGTTTGGTGACAATGAAATAAAAATTGTGACCACTAGAGACGTAACAGACAAGTATATATATATATATATATATATAGTTCTTAAGGGATTTCTAGCAACTAAATAAACATGAAGATAATAAAAATAGTAACTTACAAACATTATATTAGTTAAATCACAGTTCAGATGTGAAACTTGAAATTTCAAATGAAATATGTAATTATAATAATATTTCTTCCTGAAAATTTGTTACAGACAGCTCCTTTGCAATGATTAGAAGATACTTTCCGTTCTATTTCTACAGATAGTGAGGCTTATATTATAATTAAGTTTTTGAAATATTATCAATCCGAATAAACTTGCATGTTAGCCTTAGCTCTGGTCGGCATGGCAAGACAGCGCTGCACCATCATTTGGTTCACTGAACAGGCTGCCAACCAGTAGAAGTAGTTGCCAATGGTAATTCCCCACACACTGTGTCTCTCTCGAGGATCAGGGTTGAATCTGTGAAGTAAAAATAATTTTATTTATCACTTATCTAATAGAAATATATTTATATACGTTGTGTGTAAATTCTTCGAAGGACAATAAAGTAGCATAAAAAAAAATTGATAACAGATAAACGTAAAATTGCAGACAGACCATACTTTCATATATCAGTAAAATATTAGTGGCACAAAATAACAAGGGGGATATAAAAAAAAACCTAAAAGAAATAATAAAAACCTCGTATTAAAAAAAAATGTTTCTCAAATTGGTCACATACTCATCTGTCATTTTCTCTGCACTGTAAACTAGAAAATTGTGATTTTATAATTTGAAGCTATTGCAATAATTGAGACACATACATACACACACACACACACACACACACACACACACACACACACACACACACACACACACACACACACACACACAGCTATTTATATATGTTCCATTTTTTATAATGGGGAATTGTTATCTATATTTTATCACTATTTTCTAACTAGGATGGGACTATAGACACTGTTCTCTCAGTGTTATGTGTGTATTTAAAATTACACTGAGATGTTTCTTTTCTTATGGATTGTATTCTTCAATTTTTGGAGCTTTTTTTTTTAACTTGGAGAGAATGAATATAGCTGAATTTTTATTTAATTGAATTATACATCTGAAGAGTCGTTATGAAGACGCTATATGGTAGATTTACACGAATAAAGTAATTTTTATTCGAGTAAAGTGTTTTATGTATTCGACCCTGAGACAGTTAACAGATGCGGTATTTAAGAATTGAAAACTAGTAAACGTTTGTAATTTTATGTGTTGACTGATTGTAGGAAAACTCCTCTGATTTGCATATACATATAAATGAGAAAAGAAGCAGAGCCGGATAAAGTGAAATCACTTTGTCCACAACTACTGTCATGACACGACATTGTTAACTGCTTGTAATAATGATTATTTACTGACAATTATAAACTTCAATGTGAAGGTTAAATGCTCTGGCCAAGATATAACACACGTTTATACCTTTCCGGAGACAACATGATATAAATAATTTTGATAGTGTATTATAGTATTTACATATATGAAGTTAATCACGCAAGGAAAATGTATGTAAGTATGTAACGTTTTTTGGAATAATTACATCTTCTTTTTTTTATTAGGTACTTTATATAATTTTTTAGAAGCAATTGATAATTTGGTAATTCAAATAAAGGGTTAGAACTGCCAGTATAAATGATACTGTTATCATACTTGTCGGTGGAGACCGTCGTCACTGGCCGATGGTCGAGTACAGCTGGCAAGCGCTTTCGATGCACCATCTTCAAGCCCGTCAAAAGTTGAGTACTTGCCAGCTGTACTCCATCATCAGCCAGTGACGACGGTCTTCACCGACATGTATGACACCAATTAATAATTTGTTTTGAGGAATTCTTGATAAAAAATTGTATAAGGAAATGGGTTACAAGTATTTTTAAGATTAAAGGCAGCTATAACATTTGAGCTATTACTCAATTGCCTCAGCATTGTGAGGCAGTTAAATAAAGAAGTAGCTGTTTTTGATTTTTAATGCACCCTCATCTTTGTGACTTGTTGACTACTTATCTCACACCAAAGACTTTCCTTTAAGGATTAGTGTTACCCCTGACCACATTTATTTTATTGATTAGAAAATAGGAAACATGACTTTCTCCTGTGAAACTCTTATATTATGATTCAACTTTGCCCTGTCTGTCCTCCCGTTTGTTACTCATCACTCAAAAATGGCTAGGAAGATTTCTATGGTTTTTTATATTTGTTCGACAATTATTCCAAGGTACAACATAGGCCATATGAGAATCCCAATGTTCAACTAGGAGAAATTTTCATCAATGTCTTCGTTAGTATCCGTAGTATTTATAGAAAAAATGTAATGGAACATATTTACGGAAGACAAGTTGAAAAACTAAATATAAAATAGAGTTCATTGATAGTCACTGTTGTAATAATTGACTTAAAGCTATTATTTATTCAAATGTATTGCAAATAAACAAAGACACTTCATTATAATTTCTTTCAATATTCAGATTGCGCATTAAGCATCAAGGGCAGCTCCAGTAATTAGCATATTACAGTTCTAAAACAGTAGGTACATTGTTAATTTCTTCATTCCTTATTTATTTACTTGTGTTATATAGATGTAATGGGCAGAAAACGTCTATCACGCAGGAAGTGATCTACCATAATTTCTACCGTAAATTTCCCATTTACGCACACGCACACGCACACGTATATCTATATATATATAAAATTGTAACCTCTGTATGTACATTGATTTTTTTCGCGAAATTTCACGATAACTTTTCGTTTCACATGTCATAGACACCATAACTGCATTTTGTTTCTTTCGTGTCTGTTTGTTTGTTTGTTTATTTGTTTGTTTTTTGTCACGCATAAACGGCTGAACCGAATTTTATGAAACTTGGTATATATATTACTACTAACCCAACTTAGACTTTAGGCTATGTTAATATTCTCTGAGACGAACAGGAGTGGGGGTTATAAGGGAGGCCTGAAATTAAAAATAGTGATATTTCGTTTCCTATTGCATTTTTGGCAATAATGCACATAACGACAATTGTTTATTTTGTTGTTTAGAGTAACTTTGGTTATATACACTTTTGTCGTATGCCTAAGTATAAATGAGTTATACGTTAAAAACTACTGCGGAAGTCAACAATTTTATTTGGCACAAAAAACTCAACCGAACTAAACCAAACTCGGTATGTGAATTAGCACTAACGTCTTCCTTATAATAAGCCATACTAACATTTCTAGGGACGGGCAGGAGTGGGGGTTATAAGGGAGGCCTGAAATTAAAAATAGTGATATTTCGTTTCCTATTGGGGTTTCGGCAAATATCCACATAACTAAAGTTGTTTATTTTGTTATTTAGAGAAACTTTTGTTATATACACTATCGTCATATACCGAAGTATAAAGGCGTCATACGCTAAAAAGTATAGCGGGAGTCAACAACTTTATTCGGCATAAAAGACTCAACGAAACAAAATAAAACACTCGGTATGTGCATTAGCACTAACGCCTTCCTTATAACAAGCCATACTAACATTTCTAGAGACGTGCAGGAGTGGGGGTTTTAAGGGAGGCCTGAATTTACAAATTTTATTATTAACAAATCCTCAGAAATGGCGGGTATTAACCCTAAACACTGGGACGGGTAACTGTCAAAATATTGTGCAACGTAAAGCCTTGCCAAAAAAATACCATCACCATCCAGCCTCAAATGAATTCCCGGGCGAAGCCGGGTATCTGAGTTAGTATATATATATAAATATATATATATATATATATATATATATATATATATATATATATATCTGTTCTGCAAAGGTCTTCATTTATGTTAGATAGTACTAAGACACGATATTTTAGCGTTTCGTGTAAAACTAAAGATCAGGTCGTTAACCGCTGAAATTGGGCCAGGAGGGGAGGGGGCAATTCGTAATATCCCCCACATGAGAGGGATCGAAAAATGTTATTATTATAACTAGTGTTCTTTCAAATATAATTTCCATAATTTTTTTCGTCTATAAATTGTTTCTCCAACTCTAATATTAATCGAGATATTACCCCTTTTTAGTTTTTACTCCAGTAAACTCCAGTCCTTCACATTTCACATAAATAATAAGCCGATATATCCTATTATTTAAATCTTAAATACAACGCATTGTTTTCGTGATGGAATGAGAAGGGAGGGTTTAAAGAAGGGATAACATAAAAATATATTCGTTATTATGTCATCAAGAAATGCTATATAACTAATGCTATTGACAATTTCATATTTTATAATTCTTGGTTTTTTCTTGACTACTTCAAATCAAATATTAACCCAGATTTTTCCAATTTTTAAATATTAGGACTTATTTAACAGCCTCTCTTACAAATGTGTTTTCGCTAAATGACCAAACGGCGACATCTTTCGAAGCATTTCATTATACTATCGTTTTAAGCAGTATCAACTAAAGTGTCAGTGTAAGGAGTGTCTAACATAATGTTTACTTTAATTTCCAAATCAGAACAATTATCTCTAAAAAGCGCTTACACTTATGTAACATTAAGCCTGTGCTGTCATAGTCAGAGGTGGGTGTGCTGGATGAATAGTGTGATTATGTTTATGTAAGGGCTCTATAAGCTCATTTATTTTCACGAGGGTTACAGAAGATAATAACATTACCATGGTTGTCATGTTTATCTCGCTTGTCAACGGATAATTTGTGCTAGTGGTTAGGCTAATAACTCCTGGCCGAAAACTTGAACTCGGCTAATTTCTTTCTTTCCTGTTGTGAATCAAGACTCTCATTGAACTTCTTCAGAATTCTAATTATATTGTCGCTTTGATGTATACACACACACACACACACACACACACACACACACTTATATATCCTTTCATCTATATGCGTAATGTTTATCTGAGTTTTGATTGAGTATTAGCATTAGAGCAGAGTATAATTTGAAAAAAAATTCTGGAAAATTACTTAAAAAATGAAATGTCTTCTAATATGTTGACTCCATTTGTCCATTCTTCCTAGATACCTGCTGTGTGTAATACTATGCACTAATTTTTTTCGATTCCTCGACGGTGGGGCAATAGCGGCATTGCAAAGTGGACCTTTCAGACCCAAGTGCAAATCTCATTCTTGGCCTACAATTTTACGTGCATCTGGGTAGAGCTTCTGTATCGAAAAGTTGAGGAGAATGTGCATCGGGTATAATATTCGTACTTTATATGATTTATAGGGTGCAAACTTCTTTAATGTAGTAATGGGCTTATCAATAGATGGTTATCTATATATATATATATAAAATTGTAACCTCTGTCTGTACATTGATTTTTTTCGCGAAATTTCACGATAACTTTTCGTTTCACATGCCATAGACACCATAACTGCATTTTGTTTCTTTCGTGTATGTTTGTTTGTTTGTTTGTTTGTTTGTTTGTTTGTTTGTTACCTTTTCACGCAAAAATGGCTGAACCGAATTTTAAGAAACTTGGTATGTATATTACTACTAGCCCAACTTAGACTTTAGGCTATATTAATATTCTCTAAGACGAACAGGAGTGGGGGTTATAAGGGAGGCCTGAAATTAAAAATAGCGATATTTCGTTTCCTATTGCTTTTTCAGCAAATATGTACATAACAAAAGTTGTTTATTTTGTAATTTAGAGTAACTTTTGTTATATGCACTTTTGCAATATGCGGAAGTATAAATGAGTTATACGCTAAAAACTATAGAGGGAGTCCACAATTTTATTTGGCACAAAAGACTCAACCGAACTAAACTAAACTCGGTATGTGAATTAGCACCAACGCCTTCCTTATAATAAGCCATACTAACATTTCTAGGGACGGGCAGGAGTGGGGGTTATAAGGAAGGCCTGAAATTAATAATAGTGATATTTCGTTTCCTATTGCATTATCGGCAAATATGCACATAACAAAAGTTGTTTATTTTGTTATTTAGAGAAACTTTTTTTATATACACTATCGTCGTATACCGAAGTATAAAGGCGTTATACGCTAAAAATTATAGCGGGAGTGAACAATTTTATTTGGGACAAAAGACCCAACCGAAATAAATAAAACTCGGTATGTGTATTAGCAATAACGCTTTCATTATAATAAGCCATACCAACATTTCTAGGGACGGGCAGGAGTGGGGGTTGTAGGGAAGGCCTGAATTTAAAAATAGCGGTATTTCGTTTTCTATTCGTTTTTCGGCAAATATGAACATAACAAAAGTTGTTTATTTTGTTATTTAGAGTAACTTTTATCATATTGATTTTTGTCTTTAACAAAGTATAAACGAGATATTCACCATAAACTAAAGCGGAGTTCAACTATTTTATTGGGAGCTAACGATTGAACCGAACTTAACAAAACTCGGTATGTCACTTAGCATTAATTCTTCCATGTTTATAAGCTATATTAAAATTTTTAGGTTAGAACGGGAGTGGGGGTTATAAGGGACGCCAGAAATTAAAATTCGCGATATTTCATCGCCTATTTGTTTTTCGACAAACATGCAAATAACAAACGTTGTTTACTTTGTTATTTAGATTAACTTTTGTTTTATACATTTCTCCAGGAACAATGTATGGAGCAAGTAATCTGCGTAAAAATATAGATATGCTCAACAATTCATTCCAATTTGAACTATGAGGTACCTCACCTGGAATAATTAATTCAAATCTATGTTAATATTTTGTCCTTAATAACTGAAATCTATGCATAATGCACAGGAGACGGGAAATATGACAATATGGAGGACAGTGAAGTCTTACATAAAAAATTAATTTTATTATTAACAAACGCCAAAAACGGGTATTAACCCAAATCACTGGGACGGGTAAATGTCAAATATTGTTCAAAGTAAAGCCTTGCCAAAAAAATACCATCACCATTCAGCCTCAAATCAATTCCCGGGCGAAGCCGGGTATCTGAGCTAGTCATATATATGATCACATCATAACTTTCCGCCCATTAAACACCTGATATTGATTAGGGTCAATTCTCGGCCAGTAATTAGGAACCAGCAGGCCGAGTCAGATGCATGTCTACAAACCCCACAGCAGCCTTGTCATCGACGTTCCCGCCCGAATCCTCTGTTGGATCGAGCCTGGATACTCCCGCGAGATTCTGCGAACGACCGAAGTCTACGGTATTCAAGGTAGGAGGACTACTTAATTACATGCCCACGATAAACTGGCTGACACCTCTGTACCGGCATACTGGTGTCGCCAAAGAGTTCACAATACTGCAACACTTAGGGGCACATAACCATTTGGTGCCACCTGCATCTGTGACGTCATATTTCTCCCGCGGACCAGGTTATTATTATTATGTTTTGTTTTTAAAAGAGACAACTTTTAAAAATAAAAATAGAGGCATTTTTTCTTTAAGATAATTTTTGTTTTTTTAGTTGGAAACCTTACATCGCCTCCCTCCGACGTCAATGTTAACGATAAGGATTCGCTGGTAGGTAAGAAAAATTGTTAAGACATATTTATAAAGGTAAATTTTAAACACACCTGAACACGGGTCTTCTTATTGATGTTGTTGACAGAAATGAATTTTCAATGGTTTCCCAAAAGCCAAAAGATAGTATCATCGTCATGACCATTAGTATCGTATTGATGTTCAGTTTGAAAAAATTGGAAACTGGATACAAAGTCTGGTTTTACTATCAAAATAGGAGTTAAACGGAGCATCCAGGCAGAGCGAGCATGATAAAAAATTGTGTTTTTCAGTTCAGATCCTCATCTATTTTTGACTTCAGTAGTACCCTTGATGGGGAAAAAGATCATCTCGCAATCATAGCGTACATGTTCAATGAAGTATTGTCGTTCATTGCATTTTTAATTGAAGATGTCATATTGGAAACAGTTCGAGTGAAAAGCAACTACCAGGAACTAAAGGAAACATCAAAAACCGAGGAACTCGAAATATGTTGAAAGGAAGTTTATAAATTTGGTAAGCTGTCGTCACGTACATGGCTTAAATTTATTGTTCATCTTAGGTAGAACCAAAGTTATGTAACAAATTTTCCTATTTTCAGATGTTGTTGAAAACCAAGATAATTATATGACTCGTAGATATAAGTTTCCTCAGAAACCCACTACTATTAATATTATCTGGAGTTATTTTTGGCCTCTTACAAGGCAGCACATTTATTAAGCCTAAAAGACATGCCGACAGCCACTATAATTCTTTAATAAGGCATGCTATGCTGCACAATCATGCTTTCCAGCTGAATAGTTGTCTACATATAACTTGGGCTCATCCGTATAAAGGCTTTGGGTTAAACTGGATTCATTATTACCTATAGACATTTTGTAAACGTATCTACTCTCCTGAGTGATTTGGGTGTAGGGTTTATAGCTAAGTCGTAAGAGTCTGAGACTGTCAGTCACCTTGATAAATTCGTCTTTGAAATTTCATGGCAAGTGTTAAATGCTAAGTGATGTTTTTCATGTAGCAATAAGATGCGAACATGAATTGGTTAAACTAAGAACATTATAGACCTGTAAAACAAGGTATGAAGTACTGACAATTAGTCAAAGTTCTGAGACGCTAGAATTAATGAACTTTTACATTCCTTTGCTCCACTTTTACTACCTAGCTGTCCTGGGGTAAGTAGCTCATTAAAAAAAAAGGCTTTTTATTTCAGTGCTAATTATAAATGTAAAAAGTTGTTTGTAATCGTTCTGTAATCATTAGGTTCTAAGAGAACTTTCTTATTTGGAGTCACCTTTGTTACAATCTCGGCGAAATCTTGAGCTACTGGCATATGTGTAGTCAGCAGATCTCATCTTCATGAAAGTAGCATGTGATATAGGTATATAAAATAACTGGAAATACTTAAATCACTAATGCTAAATACCATGACGACCTGGGCATTATGAGGTATGTATTTTTGTTTTAATGCTTGTATCACATCTTCGATCGATATGCGGCTATTTATACATTGTCAAGGTGCTTCCCATATACTTGACCAGTGCCTACTCATATCATCCATATTAAAAATTATTTCCATCTTGGCTTCATTGTCCTGTTGCTAGGGCAAAAATCCTTTTCCTTCTTGCTAAATAGTGCATTTTTTTCATCATCATTTATGTCTCTTTGTATCTACGTCTATCTATCCTATTTGTATGAACAGCACGTCTTTGCTTTTCCACGTCTAAATAGGTACTTAGCGACTGAATGAGATAGTCCTCATTTACCAAGCCTCGGTGAAGAACAAATATTTTCTCCAATTTTCCTTTGAGGTTGGTACTAGCTACCACTACCATCTCGATTGCGTTGGAAGTTTGTCGAGATTCCTATTCTCTTTTGTTGATTACCTTTCTTTTAGCAGGGATGACGAAAGTGAGGTCAATTCAAAACTCATTGTATTTAATTAAATTAATTAATGATAAGTATTTCATTCTTAAACTCCTTTTGTGAAGCTGCTCTGAGGATGAAGTATTTGAATCACACCTCAAAACATATTGATCGTTGACATCACATAAATCCACAAAATAAATTTGAAAATGAGTTATTTCTCAAAAAAATAAATAATAATTATAACAAAATACATATTGGTTAGGTAAAAAGTTACACTTAAAAAAATTGTTAACTCAAAATAAATTTCAAGTAATGAAAGAAATTGGTGTCGATATTCCGGTCCTCTAAAATGTTGATCCCGATGTGATCCACCGCTCAGGCTCACATGCTTATGAATAAATATTCATATTTATCTGTTACCACTCTAGAGGTTGTAATTCTTGTTTGATCGTTACAAAATTCGATATTTAAAAGTTTCATGTAAAGAAGAAACGAAAAAAAAAGTTCGTTATTTGTTGAAATCGGACCGGAAGGGGTGGGGAGGGGTTAGAGGTTAGGTAAGTCAATAATTCGAAACATTTCCATTATTATGAGTCAGATTGCAAAAAGTATTGTATTACCAATCTAATTATAAATTTAATTTTCTAAAACATCTTTTCTATACCTAATATTAATCAAGATATTTAGATTTTTTTTAGTTTTGAATATTAAGTTTGGGGAAGTGGGACTATTGAGAGCCATTACTTTAAAATTAGGCACGCATATTTTTCGTGCACGCATATTAGGCACGGATATAAGTTAATTCAATCTGCATGTTTTATTGAGTTTTAAAACCATTCCTTTTGAATAGCCCGATTATAAGTAATGTACGCATCAACATAGTTGGTAGTATAAGCATCCACAGTGCTTATAGGAACTCAAGGAAAATAGAGTCTAACCTTGAAAAGTCCATCCTTCCGATATCTATTGTCAAGGCTCACCTTCATACAACATTGATACCCAAGATTTCATCTCGGCTGACAAATATTTTAGATCTCAAGTTCATTGTTTATCATAACCATAGTATTAATAACATAATATTTAAAGAGTGAGTGTTTTGTCGTATCACTAAATAACATTCCAAGGCCAAAATGAATTTTTTTAAGATATGATAAAACTATTTTTATATTTGAAATATTTTCATTTCCCCTGGATTCCGTAATGAAAACAGGTAAAATTTCTGTCAAAACGAGTGATAAATCTTTACATTAAGAGTGCTTAATTGATTTTCTAATGATTAGAAAATTCGTTGATTCTTATAAAAGAGAAAGGTAGCTTTGTACATGTGATGATTATATTATTTTGAGATTCAATTGACTGTGATTTTGCTCTTATGGCAAACGTTCATTATTATCACTAAAACCACTAAAATCGGTCCTTAATGTTTGCATGCAAAGAAAAATGTGAATCATGAACGCAGTATTTGTATATTTTGTAGTTTTTACATCTATATAAACCCCCACTCCTACGGATTCGATCACAACAGGCTTAAAAAATTATGTCTGTGTGCAACTTTATCATTCCATCATTTATGTTTACTTGTGGTCACTTCCGTTTGTCAGACTTGTTGACACATTAGTCAATTTTCGAATTACACTATTTATTCGAAAAATAATTTTTAAGTAAGAAAATATCTTCTACTGCTTGAAAAAATGTATTTGAGAATGTAAACGTGCCAGAAAATTAACTTTAACTCAGAGAAGAAATTTGGGGAATCTTAAAAGAAAGATCACACGGTATCTACCCCAAATTACACATTTAATCATTTTGAACCGTTTATAAAAATAGATTTTACACAAAGAGGTAATTGTATATATACATAAATTCAAGCACACACACGCGTTCGCTCACACACAAGCACGCAGTTGTTTGCAGATGAAATCTATTTTGTCCACTGTAAGCTAGGCCATAATTTTTCCATCCGTCAAGACATACATAGCCGACAGGGCAGTGGGTTTTCCACGAACTATGCATTACTTCTCCAATTTAATAAACGATTCTTAAGAGCTGTAAATGCTTTAATAAACTACATTAAAGTGTTTTGGTAGTCAGGCAGTTTTTGACTCCAGACCATCGCATGATAATGATATTTAAAAATTCAAGCGTCTCAATCTCACTCAATTTAATCATAAATATGACCAATCTTGTTCAGTAACTTATTAAATTTTGTCTCACGTGTCAAATTCTATCCTCCCTGTATCCATGTTCCTAGATATAACTTCTGAAAATCCTCCGACGTTTATAGTTCCAATGATAAGGACTATAGCTATAGCTCCAATCATCATTGCCATCTGTATGGTATCAGTCCAAACTACAGCCTTCAGGCCACCCTGCAACAACACAGAATTATCTCCGTGAATCCAACAAACTGACAGCATACCGCTTTTACACTATCTTAATAATGCATTAGTTTGCAGAGTTATTTTTAAGTACATCTCGACAACTCAACTTTGGGAGGATGCATAGGATTCGCTCGTAATTTCAAAATAGAAGCACTTTCCTCTTTTTAGCACATTTACTTTAAGAATGTTTCATTGTCTATTTCTATTAATGTGGAATATAATCAGGTTGTATTTCAGGAATATATACAGGGATGTAATAAATAAAAACGTTTCTACTTCAAATTAAATAAATTAAAGCTTACCACAGTAGTGTAGAAGATACAGACAGCACAAACAACTGGTGTCACCAGGTGAAGGTTTATTCCAGTCACTGTGAACAAAAACCTCTTAAAAGTATATTTATCAATATTCTTAGAATAACTAATTGAAACGAATTATAATGAGATTTATTTTTACCTTGACTAAATGCTAAAGCTGGCACATAAATAACTATTGGAATGTAGAGAAACTAAAAAAAAAAAAATAAAAATAGTGTAGTGCAGCGTATTCATAATAATTCAGTAAAAGTAAAATCCTTAATGTGATAGGTATAAGACATTTACTGCTATTGAAATTCTAAAATCATTGCTGTCTGGGAGAGTTTTTCTGAGGCACTGGTCACCAAATTTGAAATAACATTACTTTTCAAACGTAAATGAAGGACTATGTATGTAATCTATGTAACATGTAATCTAATTTTGCTACACGGAGATATTTTTTAAAGAAACTTCACATACGTCCTTAATAGGAGGATTGAACTCAATAAAAAGACAATGAGAAAACCCATGATAGATAAAACACCAGTAATGCTAAGGTGCATATTCTGATTAATGGGGGGGGGGGTTTAGGGACATCTAGATGCGAAGCTAATCTCTGATAGATCGGAGTTAGTCACTAATCGAGAGACAGTCCGCAGAAAAAAAAAAAAAAACATGAATGTTTAGGAAAACTCCTCAATTTTAGAGTTTAGGAATTTTAGTTTAATTCTGTGGAAGTCTACCGAGTTTATCAATCAAACCCAATAAATTGCAAACATTTTTGTTAGGTGAACTCAAAAATTTATTCTCACGTTTACTAGAATTAACTTTTTTATTCATTAAATACCATTAATCAGTTCCTTAGTGATATTCATCCATTAAAAAAAAAAACAACCAGAATGTTGCTGCCGTGGCATTGCTTATTAATTGACTCGGATCCGTTGCTAAATGAAAACAATGTCATAATCTTTCTATTACGCTCTATTTTAACCTAAACAGGACTATTATTGTTTTTCCTATGATGAGAAAGAAAGTGTATTGCAAATTTAAAGAATTATTAAAACTTATATTTACTTATGTTTGCTTTATATGTGACTATCATTTGTGTTTATTGAAATCTATTCTTTGTAAAAAAAAAAATTTTTACGATTTTATTTTTGATCAGTTTGATTATAAGTCAGCCGTACTCCGAGTCGGAGAGTTAGAAAGAGGAGAGAGATAGAGGGCACTCGGACGATGCTTTACCTAGGAACACTTTCAGCTATACTGAACCTCTCTAATTCAAAATGTGTAAGGAGTTTCTTTAATATTTAATATAATTGCCAGCTATCATAAAAGAAAAATTATACGAACCTAGAAAAATTTGCGAACAAATAAAAAATGGCCTTGCACAAGGTGCGATTGGAAAAATTTACTCTTATCAAAATCAAACACACTATTAATAATTACACTTACTTTAAGATCGGACAGTTAAAAATAATTTTATTACGACAAATATTGGCCAATAAATGCAAAAGTGATTTACAAAATATACCTGATGAATTTGGTTAATATATTTTCTGTAATTTATTATTTCATGTGTTCGGGATAATTTTAAATGATGCAACAAATAAAAAACATTTAAAACATGCAACAAATTTTCCTCTACTAAAACAGCCTATTTATACATTCGAATTTTTTCTTGTGTAATTACGCTACATTATAAATTAACATTAAATTATACATTAAAGGGGTTTAAGTACATTACAATCGAAAGTGGAGAATATACGTTATTTCTTACAATTTTATTGGAAAAGAACACAAATAAAGAAACAAAACAAATAAGACTTACCATTTTTATGACAAATAAGCATGACCCAAGGGTTCGAACACTTTGGCTGAACCTCAGCTTCAAATACTGTGAACAATAAACCATAACAAATGTTATTATGATTATAACATTACACGTTTGTAGAAACATATAGTGGTTAAAGTAACACTTATAAATCAAATTTTGAGAATATTGTACTAAACAATAATACTATAAAATGACTTTTCTAAAACCATACCTTAATATTATTCCTGTCAGTTCAATGAAAAAGTACAATTTTTGTAGGCCAAAGAACATATATATATTGTAGAACATCTAAAAAGTTTATATAAATTGATACAGTTAAATAAGTGAATGGTTTTTTCTATTAAAACAGTAATTAAAGAAACAATCTTTCAGCAGTCTGCAATTTTGCAAAAAATAATTTGAACATTTTTAGTTCACCACTATTTCCTAACCACCACTGTGCAGCTCAAATTAAAGGCGTCCCGCAGGGGACTATATTTTTAAACATACCCATTCTTTTGAATCTTTTAGAATGTCTAGTAGGTAACAAATAAAATATAGCCTATTTATAGCAAACCTATCTTGAGTTTCTGTTTTCATATATTACACAAATAAGTCTTTCTTTTGAGTCTGAAAGAAGCAATAAATAATACTGAAGAGCTGGCATTTCTTTCTCATTTCTCAGAAGAAACATATATTTTGTCATGCTCTCTAAATTTTTCATCTGAAACAATCGTTAGTTCGATTCCTATGTAGGGAGTATGAATTTAATTAGTGACAAATACCAAATAAAATCCTTAGTTTCATTTACTTAGGTTACAAAACGTGACAACACGTCCCGATTAGTTAGAGTGGGAATAAGTGGACATTAATTAACAATTAATAAACATTAACCCATTATACGACAAAAAAAATCTAATTTTCAGCTTAAATTTCAAGTTTTGTTTGCACAGGGTTCATACTAATGCAGCAATAGAAAATAGTTTTAAATGGCGCCGTCGACAAAGATTTCAGTTCTGTAATGTCCTAACGCTAATAATTGTTATTGGATCCTTATTATCACAGGATTGAACCTGTTTGTTTTACTTCTTTAGCGTCTTCATTATGCCTCATGTGGAGCATAAGTGCAATTCAAATTTAACCTGAGCTACTTTTCTGAGTGGTATAAGTCTCCTCTAGCCAAGCTATGCCTTAATGGATAAGAGTCTCAATAGTTTTATTCAATTCTATTAAAATCAATTTCAATGGAAGTAGTCTAATTTCTAAATAAATACCTATATACTCAGGGTATACTATTGTAATTATTCATTTTCAAAGACATGGTCAAATACTCTGTTACGTTTTTGATTAAACCTTTCCATTGCTTGGTAACCCAACATCAATCCTTGATTCATGAAAATCCTTCTTTACATTCCCTTTGGCACAATTTTTCTTTATAGATTATTTTCACGCTCCCAAAATAAAAATTAAAAGAATAAAATATGACATGATGACATAATTTTCTCATTCCAGCAGGAGGGAAATCTTCGGGGTGGGGAATTTTCTGAAACCGTGTGAATATCTTACTGATGATGGATGCTTACTACAGACAGATCCAACAAGGCGATTTACGTATTAATTTCTATAATCTCTTCATTGAAACAAAGTAAACTAGAGTTTAACTAGCATGATCCTGGGGCTCAGTTCGGCCATATTTTTTTAACGCATTGGAAAAGATACTCCAGAGTAATAGCAAGAGACTATAAGAACTGTGATCGATCCCTCATGGTCATAGTAAATTGTTTCAGAGTCGATTAATCACACAAAATCTTATGTACCACCCTGGCTGAAAACAATAGGCACCAACGAAAATAGATGATGAATTTTAGTAATAGTAATCTGTCTTGGTAATAATATCATGACATAGTATTTGTGTTTAGTAAACTACTAAATATTACTTACTTCATAAGAGGAGGTTATTTGAAGAGTATAGAAAACTGGAATATACACAAAGGTCATCGTTAGACTGACGAAAACTTCTGGCACAATAACCATCCAATACTGAGTTCCATAAACATACATTTCAGCTGGTAAACCGAGCACAGAAATCCCCGAAATGTAGCTAGAAGGAAGTTCACTTTGTTAGTTTGTTCATGCACATTTAGAAATACAAAAAAATGTATACCCATTATTAATTAATACGAACTAAATAATATATTACATTAAATATTTTTTTTTTTTTTTTTTTTTTTAACAGCTAAAAACATATCTCACGCATCACACACACACACACACACACTCAAAACTAAGAAGAGTACCATGAACAACCATTCAAAGGTACCCTTGCAAACCCGATTACCTGAATTTACGCCTAATCGTTCTAACGACATTTAAATAACTATAACATACAAGCAATTAGAATGAAGATATCACACATATTTTTATGAAACGATATTTAACGAACAGTACACATCCCCCCCCCCACTTAAACACGGTGACAATTGCGTCTTACTTAGTACGTGTACACAATAAAGTTTATTACCTTTGCGAACTTTTTTTAAATATCTTAAATTTAGTTTATATTACTTTACCCTAGGTAGATAGCTTGCTGTGGCCTCATAAGTAGCGAGTATGGTACTTGGTAATCAGCAAACATTTTTTCGGCGATAACCAAATATCCTTCATCTCAAAATGACACTGCACTTATTCTACTTAAAGAGTTTTTATAGTGATACTGAGTGAAGCCAAATTATTAAAAGTAAGGTAATTAAAAGCCGTCATCTATTCAAGCCTTGATTAAAAACTTCCTTGGGACACAAGTCAAAGTCCGTCACGTCTGCGTCTACTATGCAGATTTTACGTATGCTGGTGTAGCGCACTGGTGATCTTATTTCATCAAATAATCTCTATTTCTATGGGGAAGAAACCGATGATAAAACAGTTGGGGGTAATGATACAGTTCAATATCCAGTATGGTATAGAAAAAATAGATATTTTCGATTAACGTCCGCAAAATCTTACTTGATGACTTCATCATAACATATTTCCATGTTCTAACAAAGTAATAGTTCAATGAAAACAATATTTGGTATTTAAGCTTGCAATAAAGTTCATGATGTAACAGCTTTTTGCTACGACATGATACGGAGTGGGGGTTTACTGAAGGGCGAAAACTGATAAATGCAAATATCTGCGATAAAATTAAAGAGTGAGAACGAATGTATACGACAATATTCATAGTAAATTGTATTTGCAAGAAGATTGGTTCTATACAGTTTTTTCGATCCGACGCAAAATAACGGAGATATTAAGAATTTTCGAAAATGTAACCCCCTCCCTTTTTTCCAGAGGTCGGATTTCAGCCATTAATGAACTTGATCTTTAGTTTTACATAAAACGTTTCATTGGTAACAATAAAACAAACATTTTGACCCCTAGAGCGTTGAAACACACCCACACACACACACACACATATATATATATATATATATATATATATATATATATATACATTCATGTATATATGTAAACGCAGTTTTGAACGGACGTCATTTTCGCCATATCCTAGATAGGATCGATGGATATTTGAGGAAATTTTTCGAAAATTGGGTTATGAGTATGCCCTCAATAGTTGATTTCTCTTAAGGTAAATCTCCAAAAAGTTGACACTTGGATTCCTCAAAGAACTCTGGAATACATTTATAAATATATATATATATATATATATATATATATATATATATATATATATATATATATATAAGTGGCTTAAAATAGTACTTAATTTATGTTTTCTGCACATTTTTGGGACCTTTTGACCTGTGATGAAGGCCAGAGTCCCCAGAAAGGGACATCCAATTCGTCTGAATTGAACTGGCTTCTTAGTGTTTACTCTTCACTCAATACTTGTATGACTGATGATATCATATGTCTTCAATGGGAATACCACAGCATTTTCATATTTCATTGCATGCCTTTGAATGCTATCTACGTTCGGTGAAATCTTGCAAAGGTGAAAATGTTGAAGATAAACAATTGCATTTCTCTATATAACCTCTCTCTATTAAATTCATATAATACGTCATAACGAGTTTCGGAGGCTGGGCCTGACTAGAAGTGCATGAGTATGACGGAATACAATGTTTGTCATCTGAGAGACAATGATTAATGCTGCTTAGTGGTTATTATAGTTTTGAAGGAGGAAGCCTAGTTACTTATAATTCTAGGCCTCATGAGCTCTTAACAACTGAAAATTATCTTCAATTTAGTAGTCAAATTTAAATTACGCTCCACGGTTGCGCACGTATACTCTTATTCTCGATTCATTTATTTATTATGACTTCATAGAGCATTTTGTACATTTTTCGTTTTACAAATATGTGCTACTAAATGTACAGTAGCTTTTGGGTTCTCGATTATTGGTGGTTAGAGCTCCAAGGTGATTAGAGTGCTATAAACCGCCAGGTCTGGAGAGGATTACGTCCATAAGATACTGTTTAAATATAGGGCATTCATTGTTCAGTTTATAAGAACATGAGATGGAAGATTTGGTTCTCTGAAATAGTAAATAAAAGTCCGTCACGCAGGGGCTGCATGAACTAAGCTGATTTCGCTCGTGCTGGTGTAACACATCAAACGGATGAGTAGAAAGGTGGTGGGGGGGGGGAGGGGACACTAGCAGCACAAAACCAGTAATTAACCAGAATAACTCGCTCAATACTTGTGTTACGAAAAAAATGCATAGAACAACAATTGTAAAGCATCAATAGATTAACGGAATATATATATATATATATATATATATATATATAAAATTGTAACCTCTGTCTGTACATTGATTTTTTTCACGAAATATCACGATAACTATTCGTTTCACATGTCATAGACACCATAACTGCATTTTGTTTCTTTCGTGTATGTTTGTTTATTTGTTTGTTTGTTTGTTACCTTTTCACGCAAAGAATTTTGTGAAACTTGGTATGTATATTACTACTAACCCAACTTAGACTTTAGGCTATGTTAATATTCTCTGAGACGAACAGGAGTGGGAATTATAAGGGAGGGCTGAAATTAAAAATAGCGATATTTCGTTTCCTAATGCATTTTCGGCAATTATGCACATAACAAAAGTTGTTTATTTTGTTATTTGGAGTAACTTTTGTTATATACATTTTTTTCATATACCGATTTATAAACGAGATATACGCTAAAAACTATAGCGGAAGTGAAGAAGTTTATTTGGCACAAAAGACTTAACCGAAATAAATAAAACTCGGTATGTGTATTAGCACTAACGCCTTCATTATATTAAACCATACCATCATTTCTAGGGACGGGCAGGAGTGGGGTTGTAAGGAAGGCCAGAAATTAAAAATAGCGATATTTCGTTTCCTATTGCTTTTTTGTTATTTAGAGTAACTGTTTTTATATACACTTTTTTCGTATACCGAATTATAAACGAGATATACGCTAAAACCTAGAGCGGAAGTGAACAGTTTATTTGGAACAAAAGAGTCAACCGAACTAAATAAAACTCGGTATGTGTATTAGCACTAATGCCTTCATTATTATAAGCCATACCAACATTTCCAGAGACGGGCAGGAGTGGGGGTTGTAAGGGAGGATTAAATTTAAAAATAGCGGTATTTCGCCTGAAATAAAAATTTGCGATATTTCATTGTGTATTTGTTTTTCGACAAACGTGCACATAACAAAAGTGCTTTACTTTGTTATTTAGAGTAACTTTTGTATTATATATTTTTTTTTGGAACAATGTATGAAGCAAGTAATTAGCGTAGAAATATTGATATACTCAACAATTCTTTCCAATATGAACTACCAGGTACCTCACCAGGAAAAATTAATTCAAATCTATGTAAATATTTTGTCCTTAATAATTCAAATCTATGTTTAATGCACGGGAGACGGAAAATATGACAATATGGAGGACATTGAAGTCTTTTCCTTGAATTTTATTATTAACAAATCCACAGTAACGACGGGTATAGACCCTAAACTCTGGGGCGGATAAATGTCAAAATGTTGTGCAAAGTAAAGCCTTGCTAATAAAATACGTTCACCATTCAACCTTAAATGAATTCCCGGGCGAAGACGGGTATCTGAGCTAGTATATATATATATATATATATATATATGTGTATATATATACACACATACAAAATAAACGAAATACTTTGAATTTTCGAATTCCCCCGAATATTCTAGGTCTGATTTCAGTCAATAACAAATACGATGTTTAGTGTTGACTGAAACTGTTAAATATCGAGTATGGTTTAAATAAAACAAATAAAATCTTAATTGATGATTTCATCACAACATATTTTCATGTTATCACAAAGTAAAAGTTCAAAGAAAACCATATTTGGTGTTTAACCGTGGAAGGAAGTGGTTTACGATATAAAAGCTTATTGTTAGTATGACAACAGTAGGTAGTGGAGGTTTACTGAAAGCCGAAAACTAAAAAATCCAAATATCTCGATTAATATTTATGATATAGATAATGTATATGTATATGTATATATATATATATATATATATATATATATATATATATATATATATATTGTAAATTTAATGTCCTATTAATGGTGTTATATATATATATATATAACACCATTTATAGGACATTAAATTTACAATACGACTGGATATTACCATTTTTCGATCCGATGTATAATAACGGAGATATTTCGGATTTTCGAAATTTCCCTCTTTAACCCCCCCTCCCCCTCCCACTGATCTGACTTCAGCCGATAACGAACTCGATCTTTCTTTTTACATAAAACGTTTAAATATCGAGTTGGAAACGACATAACCGAAATTGAACCCTCTAAAGCTAATAGACAATTATATATATATTATATATAGCGTCATGAGTACAACCTCAATAGATACTTTCTCAAACAGGTGCGTTGAAGAACGATAATTATTTAATTTTATTCCCTTAACGTAATTGTTCTTACTGCTAATGGTACAGTGAAAATACGAATAGTTCCTTTTGTAACAATTAAAATAAGAACAGAAAAACTACCTGGCTATTAATGACATAGATATTGGAAAAACTCCCATTGACTTTCCGCCGAGTAAATACTCTGAGGTAGTATTTTGCCGCTGCTTGGCGAAGAATGCAAAGTGTACTCCAATCCATGATGAAAGAAGAAGTAAAGACCCGAAGACGAAATAGTCAAGCCAGTCCAAGTAATTAGTCATATTACCTGAAACAAGTATTGGAAGCAATAGTTTTAAATATCTCTAAATACATGTATTTGAAATCAAATAAATATTTTGGAAGAATAACCACTATAAACACACATTAAATAAACTTGATTTACATTGCGTAGCACATGCTTTTGAAGGCTAATTCAGCCATTGAATTTAAGTTCGAACCAGTCTTCATGATGTCAGTTCTATCTTATGAATACTTCTTTCGGTAAACGATACGCAAATGAATCCGTTACCGGCCCTTCTGTTGAATTGTAGTTAGTTGAAACTTCGCCCTCTTCAATGGTCACCCTAACAAAATTCTGTCCTATATATATGTGTTTCGGTCTTGAGATCCCTTTAAGTTTACAGAAATAAGTGGCTTTATTTATTTATCTTCTTGTCCACTCATCGGTAACTATGGAGAAATGCAGGTTATTTACTATAGGTACCGCACCGTGGGATTCCCTACATCTTCCCTATGCTGATGTTGATTCCCTAGCTATTCTCCTATTTCTTTATGCAATCTTAACATATGGTTAAAGAATGGGATGGAGGAAATATAATATAGAATTATTAAAATAAATAAATTAGAGACAATATAAAAATCAATAAATGTATCTCTAAAAATAAATAAATAGTAGTATATCTAAAAATAAATAAATAAATAATAACAATGACCTGGTGTTAAGTTAAGCTTTAAGCTACCGAAGAATAATACTCTTGGTAGGTTTTCGACTGTAGTTGTCTAAATAATTGTTAAATTACTTAGTGAGCTTAAGGCAAAAACAAAAAAAAAACATCCGGTGTAGATGTTGTGACATGAATCCATCATCCATCCATCTCAATATTACTCATTAAGGAAATTTGCTAAAACAATCTGCTCAGCACACAAAATAAACATACACAGAATAAAGGGGAATTTACTTTTGCTCAAAAGAGGCCAATAGAAATAATGAGCTCTTTATGTTCTACTGTCTAATAGCTGAAGATAAACGTCTGCATAAGTAATTACTGAATACCATACCTTTTGTTATATGCCACATCATTTATTTGGGTGACTTATTAATTTTAAAAAATAATTCAATATTAATTATGGGTGTTTATTAATTTTAGGAATGACCCACTACATCTCCTTTTAGATTTTATCCTGACTTGGGGACGTGAAGTATTTATAAAATATAATAATTCTTTTTTGATCATTTAAGAAAGGATCCCCTCTTAATTTTAGAGTTTCACCTAAACTTGTCACCTTTTACAGGGATCGATTTTCGAATCACTCTAAATTAATTGTAATTAATGGTTAAGGTTCAATAGATATATGCCAATTTATTTTGTTATCATCCGTTTATTTCAAAATCTAAAAACCTGTTTCAATACCATATGCATTATTTAGTACAATGAATAGAGTTTAGGATATAATAGTGATTATTATCTTAAAAACGAATTCATTTTCTAAGAATCGGATATTTTTTATTTCCGACTTCATGTAATCCACCTTCGTCATCCCTGTTTAAGGAGTAGGAATGGAATTCAGAAATATTGGGTATAAGGTTTGTGAAAAAGTTAGCTTACACAAATTGCTTGCATTGTTCTGAAAAATAAATAAATAGTACATTTCGTGAAGTTAGGAGTGAAACACACATTCAAAATTCAATAATATGATTTTTAGAAGACGTTGTTAAAACATTTTTTTTTCTTTTGCATTTTTAGGTACTAACGTTATTAAATCATATTAACTTAAACCACTGACGATTTTGGGTTTCACAAGTAGAAACATCTGCTTTTTCTTCTCGAGAAGCACTAAAAATCAGAAAATCGATAATTTTTACTTAATGTGTTTTACTTGTAGCCCCACGATATATAATAGTTGTTAGTAATACATAGCTGTTGTTTATTAACGTCCACTTTGTGCTACTATGGCTAATTGGGACGTTTTATCTACAGGTGGCCAACCTTTTCTTGTCAGGGTAACTTATTATTCCGAGTGTTTTAATTACAATTTGAAATGACAGCTATAATTCAAATCGAGGTAGAGGGTTATTGTTTCGAACTACTTATGCTTATTTCAAGACTATTACGAGAAAATATTAGATTCACAATTAACAACGTTTAAATCAAGGTGTAGAGACAATTTGATTAGGAAGTTTTATTAGCCTTAAGTGATTTAGGATAAAGCCTTGGCTTTAACTCAAGTAGTAAGCTTAGATTGGCGAGTTCGGTTTCCACCTGAGCAATAGTAATTTACTTATGACGAACTCATTTAATAAACTCCTTAGTCCCACACTGGCCAGAAAAGGGTGATAACCAGTGCATAACCTGTCAAAGAACAAAAAAAAGATAGTTATAGTAATAATCAGCCTCAATAATTTCTTTTCTTAGTTTTGTGGACTGCCTTTTTTTTTGGTAAAATATAAGAATGTAAATATTATTTATATGGAAAAAATTCAACTACTTTTATACTTTGTTTAGTTGATGACTTTATACTTTGGTTAGTTGTAGTAAAATTAAAGTTAAGTGTATTGGTATATTTCAATGGAGGGCTCAGGTTAGACATGTGAGTTAAAGCATTGGATTCCCGTCTGGGCAACAGGAATGTATTTAGTGACGGAATTCAATAAATGAAATCCTTAGTCCCACCCTGGCTAGAAAAGGGTGGTAACCTGAAGATAACCCGTCCCAATTAGCCTTAGTTGCAAAAAGTGGACGTTAATATAAATAAATAAAAATCTCAATGGAACATTGTCATTTGACTTCAATATCTATCTTTAATTTATTCATTTTAACGATTTAATATCTTTTCATGTCTGGTAAAATCAGTTTTTGACATGTAGGCACTGCTTAATTTATTTTTAATTTTTGTTCACTTAGTAAACAACAATAACAGACGATTAAACGAAAAATCGTAGCAAATTTTGACATTTATGGACTACAATTATGATTTAAATAAAAATATGGCTAACTTTTTTATAACAAATGGGCCAAGGAATAATGGCTCAGGGCATTCTAAATGTTATTCCATTTACTATCATTACAATCTTAATGGCACTTTCATTCCGAGAATATCTCCTTTCCGACCTTGAATGGCGGTAGCTAAGCTTTGATAAAAATATGATTTACCTCTTTGGGAATCTCCTTGGAACAGGTTTTACTATTGCTACCGGCCGTTATCCATTTCTTTGGAAGATGACGTCAAGGTAGAATATGGTGAGCCGGGCTGCCTACTGTGAGGATGAGGAACGGCTACTGGATTATGTTCAGCCGGCTCTCCACTGGGCCAATTTTCACTAATTCAGGGACAATAAGTTGATAGGGATGTTCTCGTCCCCCTTAAGGCACAAGGTTCTCTCTGTCCTACGATTATAATCAGGTGCCCGCCTACGTTTTTCCTAACAATTGAATCCACCATTTAAACTGATGAATACGTCGTCTTATAGCGCAATCTTACAACAAAAGCAAAAAATGGGAGTTCTCTTTAAAGTCGACAATAAGAAGGTCATTACACCTAATTTTTAAACTTCTCTAATCTAAAAATTCATCCTATTCATAAAGTGATTCTACTTAAGAGGATTGGCAAAAAATTATTATTATTTAAAAATGAAGCTTCATAAAAATTAAGGTTTAGAGTGACTCCATTTAACAAACGGCATACAAAAAAAGTCCGTCACGCAGGGGCTGCGTAAACTAACCAGATTTCCCAGGTGAAGTTTTACAATACAGAAATTTCACGAGAGTAGAGCAGTTAAGGAAACGGACGAACTAGCTTTTGGCGGAAAAGTCACCCGTTTGTAAGCCGCCCAGATTTAATAAAAAGTCCGTCACGTAGGGGCTGCTTAAACTAAGCAGATTTCCCAAGTGACGTTTAGTAATAGATAAATATACATACTGGTAACACAACACCACCATGAATAAATACAAACGGAAATAAGAAATGTTTCATCCAATTTCAATAAACTGCCGACAGGGAGCGTTAGGTTAGAAATGTAAACAAACGGGTCTGCCCGCCTCACACCGGAAAGAAAAACAATTACTGAAATATATCAGAATATAACATATTAATTTTATTGAGAACTATTTATTATATCTAGTACTGTACTAGAGACCTTAATAATGAGTCAGAATAATTGTTATCTCAATCAATCAAATTTTAATAGTGCAAAACCTTAAGACGGAGAGGGGGAACACAAGAACATATTTGCATGTATCTCGTTTAATAAAGGTCTCTTCAATACAATTTTTGGTATTTAAACTTCGAATAATGTAATTTATTATGTAGCAGAGTATTGTTTATGTAACATGAGTAGAAGTGGCAGTTTGCTGATGGCTGAAAACTAAAAAATGCAAATATCTCGGTTAATATTCAAGATATTGAATAAACGTATATAACAATATTTATAGTAAATTTAATTTTCAATAAGATTGATTCAATACAATTTTTCGATCCGACATATGGTAACGGAGATATTTCGAATTTTCAAAAATCCTCCCCTCTAAACCCCTCCTCCTCCTGGTCTGATTTCAGCCGTTAACGAACTTGATCTTTCTTTTTACATAAAAGGACTAAATATCGAGTTGGGTAACGATTAAACAATAATTGCGACCGCTATAGCGGTAACAGACATATATATATATATATATATATATATATATATATATATATATATATATATATACTTATATATATATATATATATACAATAGATATATACAGTTTTGAACGGACCTCATTTTCGTCATCTCCTGGATAGGATCGATGGACATTTGAAGAAAAATTTCGAAAATCGCGTCATGAGTACAACCTCAATAGCTGATTTCCCTTAAGGGAAATCTACTAAAATGCAAATATCTTGGTTAATATTCAAGATAGAGAATAAATGTATATAACAATATTTATAGTAAATTTAATTTGCAATAAGATTGATTCTGTACAAGGTTTCGATCCGACCTATAGTAACGGAGATATTTCGAATTTTCGAAAATCCTCCCCTCTAAACCTCCCTCCCACTGGTCCGATTTCAGCCGTTAACGAACTTGATCTTTCTTTTTACATAAAACGACTAAATATCGAGTTTGGTAACGATCAAACAAAAATTGCGACCGCTAGAGCGGTAACAGACAAATATATAGATAGATAGATATATAGATATATATATACAGTTTTGAACGGACCTCATTTTCGTCATCTACTAGGTAGGACCGATGGACATTTGAAGAAAAATTTCGAAAATTCCGTCATGAGTACAACCTCAATAGCTGATTTCCCTTAAGGGAAATCTGCTAATAAGAGGGTGTTTCAAGCAATAGTGGCAAATTTAAGACAAATAAATTCTTCTGTACTTATCGTACATTTTATCAAGTCATGTAACAGTTTTCAATGAAATATGGAACATTTAAAAACAAAAATTTTCCTCATAATTCGTAGCGCAGCTAGTGAGAGTACAGACTGGGAAACAGGTCTTCTTACAAAGAATAAGTCTCACCAGTAAAATATTTATTTCTGCATAAGGCCTTTCTAAGCAATAAAACCAAATAATTCCATTTAAAATATTGATAAAACATTACGAAATTATATTAAAATAGCCTAAAATTAAAATTGAAGTCCAACAATAGATTCTTAAACTTAATTTAAAAATAGATAAGACAAATTTAAACATTCAAATATAAAATACCCAGATATATTTGTTTTCCCGTTGGTAATTCGACGGTGATGGCAGTTATAGATCGGATGAATGGAAATCAATGTTCAGCAAGACTGACGAGGACAGAAGACAGAAGGAAACCATGTTCTGATTTCCCCTTGTAAGCTCCATGGAAGTTCCAAAGAATAACAATAGATTCAAACAAAGGGCTAGAACCACCAGTATAAAGTTAACCGTTCTCATACCTAAAGCTCTATAAAAGTCTGGTAAGATCACTTTTGGATTATGGATGCATCATTTATTCTACAGCTCAACCGCGGGTTTTGCGAATGATTGATTCTGTTCACTACAGTGGTTTGAGAATGATATCTGGTGCATTCAGGACCAGCCCAGTAATAAACTTGTGTGCTGATATTAGTGAAGCGCCTTTAAATTACAGACGAGAATGGTTAGGCATAGCAAATTATTTTAAAGTGTCCTCGCAAATTAGCCATCCAGTAAGAAATATATTATTAAATAATAATTGTAATATTAATAACTAACACTTCATTGAGTAACGCCATTATTCAACTGGTTTATTAACAAGGTAACAGTAAGAGTAGGTTTCATTGCCTAGCAACCATATAGCATATGCTTCATTGCCTAGCAACCGTATAGCATATGCTACATTTCTCCCCACCAAGTAGTCGCTCCAAGACCTCTCGCAGAACACTGACGTGCGAGATGATATCCACTCCTCCAACCACAGTATCATCCAATAGAACCCCTACATCTAATCCTGCTAATAGCTTTTCCATGCACCCTTGGAATTTCGCCGGACAAGACTGTAAGCCGAAGGGGAGCCTTTTGTACCTATAATATCCTTTGTGTGGAAATGGTCAAATATTTCTGGTCGTCAGCTGCTACTCTCATCTGGAGATAAGCGTCCTTCAAATCAATTGCGGAAAAGATTTTGGAGCCGTACAATATAGCTGTCAGGTCATCAAATGTCGGGAGAAGATGGCTCTCGGGTATAATATTAGAATCCAGAGTCACTCTAAAATCCCCACAGATTCGAACAGCGCCACATCCTTTATCCTCATTGATCGTTGGGGTACACCACTCTATCGGCGTGTCAGTGGGATCCACTGGTTCCAGAATTCCATCCCTCACTAACCGAGCCAACTCATTTTCAATGGCTTTCCGCAACGGGAAAGGAACACGTCGAGCACTGAATGCAACTGGCCTTGCTCTTGACTTTAGGTAGATTCTCGCTTCAACCCCAGCAATTGTCCCTAGTTCTTAACGGAAGACATCTGCAAATTCCGTAATAATTCTTTTTACAATTTTGGGACGCTCCCGAGTCACCTGTGGGAGTTCATTATCACCTTTAACAATCTTCCGCACTGTCACCTGCTTAGGAAGAGGTAGGTTGAACGCTAGGCACCAGGGAAGCCCAAATAGTGGAACGTCCTCATCCTCCAGGACCACTACCGGAAGAGTTTTTTTTTGTCTACCCAATCTGACTTGGATCTTAGCCCTACCCATAACAGCTAGTGGATTTACCCTGTTATAATTTCTGAAAAGGGCCTTAGTTCCTGATCCGCCCTTCTGACACTCTCCCATAAGGATTTACAAATTGTACTGACACGAGCGCCAGAGTCAAATTCCATGCGGCAAAATTTACCATTCAAATCTACATCTATAGTGGCCCTTGGGACTTTATTCCTAACTGGCCTTATTTCAGCTGTATGATCCTCATCTTCCCGGGCGGCTGTGATATTCTCCAATTCTACAGAGCGGACTCCCTTGGAACGACCTCGATTCCTCCGTTATGGACACATAATCGAGCATAATGACCCCGCTTCGAACAATTCCTGCAGTCAGCTGAAGCAGCTGGTCAAGAAGACCAGCCATGACCACTCTGCCTCCCACATCTCAGGCAGAATTTAGGAGATGTCTTCTGGGCCACCTGTAGAACATCCCCTTCCGAGGTGCTAGGGTTCTTAAAAACCTCCCCCCTAGCTCGTTCCATCGCTAGAGCGATTTCCAACAGCTGCTCCGATTTTACAGATACTCCTGCACGATCAGTCCCATCTGGCCATCTTTGTCGTACCTCGATCTCAAATTTTGAGCATCGGATGCCCACAGCAAACCGATCCCTCAACCTTTCATCTAAACCTGGGCCATAATTACATCTGCGGGTCAGAGACTTTAATCTATTATAAAAAAAGATAAAAGACTCACCATCAGTCCTGACCGCCTTCTCGAAGTCGAACCGGAGAGCAAAGATTGTCTCAGTTGGCCTGAATAGCCTATTAGCTGCCGCCTTCACTTGTTCGTAGATGCACGTGTCCCAGTCGATCGGGTACATAAGGTCGGACAATGCCCTGAGGTGCTCGGCGCCGATGCTGGCCAGGAGGAGGTCCCTGCATGCCGCGTCCTCCACATCGCTATTCCCACCAAACCGCCTTTCACCCGGGCCGTCAATTCGAAGTGCCGGACGTAATCCTCCCATAACATGTCTTGTGTATACTCTTTAAATACAAACCTTGACATTCTCTCCGTTATGAGATTCATACTCGTGGCTTCTTCTTTCTCCTGAGTAGACAAGTCGACTGATACCCTATTCTGCTTCTTCTTTGGCATTTTACCTCGTCGCCAGTGTAATATTAATAACTAACAGTTCATTGAGTAACGCCATTATTCAACTGGTTTATTAACAAGGTAACAAAAAGAGTAGGTTTCATTGCCTAGCAACCATATAGCATATGGTCCATTGCCTAGCAACCGTATAGCATATGCTACAATAATGATTACAGTCATCCTATTAAAAAAAGTCATCAGGAAGTATGGGATGGACAACATAAAAATTGTTCTTAACAAAACCTATCGATTGGAACCTTGGCTCTTACTCCCACCAAATATAAATTGGGAATTGAAAAAACATAGGAAAAGTATAACCTACCAATTTATTTTTACAAATGAATTTAGTAAAATTGAGTCGCGCGAATCGTCCCCAGATTTCCATTTGTACACAGATGGATCAAAAACTGACGGAGGTGTAGGTTCAGCTGTATATACCAAGGATCTCTCTCTGATGTACTCCCTTCCCTCAGTAAGTAGTGTGTTTACTGCAGAGCTAACAGCAATAAAAGCAGCTCTGAACTTATTGTTAATTGAGCAAAAGAATACATTGATATGTTCTGACTCTTCCAGTAGCCTAAAGTCTATTGAAAAGATGTTTAACAAAAATTCCATCTGCAAAGACATTCAACAGATTTTAGAAGAATTGCCCAAAAAAAATGTTCATGTACAATTCTTATGGATACCAGGACATTGTGGCATTAACGGAAACATAAAAGCTGACGCCTTAGCCGCCAAAGCCATCAGTGAGGGCACACTAACTGACAGAAGAAGTTCCGATCGCCGACGCCATCAAGCATGCAAAAAAACAGGCTCTTGATGAATGGGAATGGCAATGGCATGAACTGCGTGACAATAAGCTCCACACTGTTAAAAATAGTGTCGTATCCTGGAATACTTCAACAAGTTCTACAAGGAGAAACGAAGTATTACTATATCGCCTCAGAATTGGCCACACAAGGCTCACACATGAGCACCTGATGAAAAAGGAAGGACCCCCAATCTGCATTGCTTGTGGAGTACAGCAGACACACATACTTACCGAGTGTAGAAGGTATGAGAACATCAGAAAGTCCCTTGGTATGTCAGAAGTACTGTCTGAAATACTAGGGGACGATAGCCACTCAATTAAAAAACTGATTAAATTCATAACAATTAAGGGCCTAATTAAAGAAATATAAATATAAGTTCAACATATGGGCACAGAAGCCAGTAAGATAAGTATTTATACATAAAATAGATTTTAAAAAGATACTGCTGTTTTTGGTATTTGTGACAGGATGGCGATAGAAAAAAAATAGGAGAGACCCATCTTAGGCGAGGCTGAAGGAGGGACCACGAGTGGACCGGATCTCTTTGAAAAGAAGGACAACCGTAGGAAACGAAACGAATTTGGACCGTAGACCACCAAGGCACAAATAACCCTCGCGAGTTCAGTGCCTAATGACAATAAAAATAAATAAATAAATACCTGACGGTGGATACCGTCGTAATTGGCTGATGGTCAAGTACAGCTGGCAAGCGCTTTCGATGCGATGGCACCATCATCAAGCCCGTCAACAGTTGTACTCCAACTGTACTGCAATAGGCTTATTCACCATGGGATTCGGACACCAAAGCGTATCAAGGTGAGTAGCTAGCTTCTCTGGTCATCATTACTCGAAAAAAAAAAAAAAAAACCTTACAAAGAGATAAAAACCGGAACCTGGAATGTTAAGGCGATGCTTCAAGTCGGAAGAAGAGGTAAAAGAGCAGTTGAAAACGTATAAATTATTAAGTTTAGGAGAGACTTGATAACCCTAGAAGGAGGAATTCTGTTCATATGAATTCAAAGGAATCTACAACGGAGGTAAGTATGAATGCTGCAGCTTTAATTTTAAATAAGAATGTTTCAGGCAAAATGTTCGACTGCTGATGATTAATGTAAGTTGTAAACCTGTTAATTCAGTTATAATACAAGTGTATTTGAATACTCAGATGAAGTAGAGCCGGTCGAACTCGTTAAAACCATACAGAAGTATTATTAAATATGACCTCATCAAAATAAAATGTAATTATTGGAGATTTTATTTCTGAAATAGATGAAAGTCATGTTGGGCCAAACAGTTGGGAAATACAGTCTAGGCAATAGGAACGAGATAAAATGCTAATGTTATTCTGAAATGAGCATGATCTTGTAATAACGAAACTCTAACAAGAAGAAGACTCTGGGAACCGACTAACTGATAAAAAAGTCCGTCACGTAGGGGCTGCGTAAACTAAGCAGATTTCCCTCGTGATATTTAACAATAGATAAATCTACATACTGGTAACACAATAGCACCGTCAACATCAAGTGAATAAATACAAACGGTAATAAGAAACCTCCAGACGGGAAGCACCTGAAACGTAAACAAAAATGTGTGCCAACTTCACACAGGAAAGAAAAACAATTAAGTACTGAAATCTATCATAATATAACATTCATTTTATTGAAAACTATTTACTATATCTACTACTGCAATTTATAAAGGATCAGAATAATTTTTATCTCAATCAATCAAATTTTAGTAGTCCTAGAACTTAAGAATGGGGAAGGGGTCACCATAACATATTTGCGTTTATCTCGTATAATAAAGGTCCATTGAAAACAATTTATAGTATTTAAGCTTCGAATAATGTGGTTTATTACATAAAGGAGTATTGTTTATGTAACATGAGTAGAAGTGGGGCTCTTTTAAGGTAAATCTGCTAAAAAAGCGATTGCAAATCAGGAAATGCAGAAAAATGTTGAAAAACTGTACATATTCTACAATTTGGAATCTAGGGACTTTAAAATATGTAGAAATTAAAGGTGCGTTTCAAGCAAAAACAGAGGAAATACCCGTCGAAAATATTTGGCTGAGAAAAATTGAAATATAATTAACGCTCGCTGCAGAGATCTTAGGTAAAAAAAATCTTGTCTGACCAATGAGATTCTCGAACAGATAAATGGAAGGAACGAATTTAAAAACGAAAATGATGACATAAATCACAAAAGGTTTAAGAATAAGAGTATCGACAAATGCAGAGAAGAAAAAGAAAAACGGGCTAAAAAAAGTGTACATGAAGTTGGTGAAGGCACCAAACTGGGAAGGGCAAATCAAATCATTGCAGTACTAGCCAAAAAGTAGGTTAGTAGTGAAAAACGTAAATGGTCTAATACTATTTGATAATAATGAAATATTTGTCCATTGGGATGAGTATATGGAACTCAACGAACATATGGGCAGCAATTATTTTACTATTTACAGTGAACTACTAGAGAAAATATCAGATAATCCTGTTGACGGATTTAAAGACAAAACATAGAGTCCGTCACGCAGGGGCTGCGTTAACTGAGCAGCTTTCGCTAGTGCTGGTACGACACACTACTAATCTTATTTCACCATATATTATATATTTCTAAATAAAACTCGGTTGAATAGAAGTGTGGGTTAACTGAAGGCTGAAAACAAGAAAGTACAAATTACTCTATTAATATCGATTAATCTTTAATACTGAGTTACGAAAAAATGTATAGAACAATAATTGTAGACGATCAATAGTTTATCAAGACTGATTCTATAACAATTTTCAATTCCTCTCATAATAATGGAGATGATATGAATTTTTGAATTACCCTCTCTTTAAACTTCCCCCATATTTTTGGTCCGATTTGAGTCATTAACGAATACGATGTTTAGTGTTGATTGAAATGGTTAAATATCGGGTACGGTATACATCAAATAAACATGCTGGAGGTTTAGAATTGAAATCTTAAATGATGTCGATGACACAATGTATTTGTATGTATGTATATCACGAAGTAAAATTAAATGAGAACAATATATATATATATATATATATATATATATATATATATATATATATATATATACTAGCGGACCCGGCAGACGTTGTCCTGCATGATATATCAAGCGATTAGGATATTAAATTTAATAATATTATGTTTAAAAAAAATCTTCTTGTAATAACGCAAAAAACTACATTTGTTATGTGCACGTTTGCCTAAAATCAAATAGTAAATAAAATATAGCGAAAACATGGCACGCAAGAAGAAAAGGAAAAATGAGAGAAGGAAAGGAAGAGGTTTTAGTTCTATGATTCTCTGGTAGAATGCGCGCTACACGTCCTTAAAAAAAAAACAGTTGTAGACCAAAAATTTATATAAATCAAAACTCTCAAACCACTAATGGAAATACATAAATATAAATAAAGAATAAAAAATAATTGCAACATTCAAATCAAATTATAATAAATTTGGACAATAAATAACATTGTCTGAAAGTGAAAACCTCTCGCAGCTGAACACATCTTTATTTAGATGACACACTTAAACTCTAATGGTATACATTTGACCAACATATTAACATTTCATTACATTTCCAATAACCTCGCCCTTCGACCGGAGACCTGCTCCATCTGCCGGGCCGATCTGCGGCGCTAAACCATCCGGGGCGTCACCCGAACGCGTATTTAGAAATTCAATCAAATCGGTCCATCCGTCTAGGAGGAGTTCAGTGACATACACACGTACGCTAGAATTATATATATAAAGATAGAGGTGTATCAGCCTGTTAACGCTCTAACGGTCGCAGTTTTCGCTCGATCGTTGCCAAACTCCGTATTTAAACGTTTTACGTTAAAAGACGGATCATGTTTTTCAACGGCTGGAATCAGATCATTGGGAGGGGGGATTTAGAGGGGAGGATTTTCGAAAATTCGAAATATCTCCGTTAGTTTGAGTCGGATCGAAATTTCGTAGAGAACCAATCTTTTTGCAAATTAAAAGATCTATAAACGTTGTTATGTACCTTTTTTCACTGTCTCTAATATTAACCGAGATATCGGCGTTTTTTAGTTTTCGGTCTTCAGTAAACCCCCACTCTCTTTCGAACCTAAAAAATTTAGTACAGCTTATAACCATGGGAAAACTAATGCTAATTCACATACCGAGTTTTGTTCAGTTCGGTTCAATCGTTGGCGCCCAATAAAATTGTTGGCCCCACTTTAATTTTTAGTGTATATCTCGTTTATACTTTAATATACGACAAAATTGAATATGACATAAGTTACTCCAAATAACAACATAAACAACTCTTATCCTGTGCATATTTGCCGAAAAACCAATAGGAATCGAAATACGGCTATTTTTAATTTCGGGCCTCCCTCACGACCCCCATTCCTGCTCCATCTGCCGGGCCGATCTGCGGCGCTAAACCATCCGGGGCGTCACCCGAACGCGTATTTAGAAATTCAATCAAATCGGTCCATCCGTCTAGGAGGAGTTCAGTGACATACACACGTACGCTAGAATTATATATATAAAGATATATGTATATATATATATATATATATATATATATATATATATATATATATATATATATATATATGTATATATCTATATATATATATAAAATTGTAACCTCTGTCTGTACATTGATTTTTTTCGCGAAATTTCACGATAACTTTTCGTTTCACATGTCATAGACACCATATCTGCATTTTGTTTCTTTCGTGTATGTTTGTTTGTTTGTTTGTTTGTTTGTTTGTTTGTTTGTTTGTTTGTTTGTTACCTTTTCACGCATAAACGGCTGAACCGAATTTTATGAAACTTGGTATGTATATTACTACTAATCCAACTTAGACTTTAGGCTATATTAATTTTCTCTGAGGCGAACAGGAGTGGGGGTTATAAGGGAAGCCTGAAATTAAAAATAGCGATATTTCGTTTTCTATTGGTTTTTCGGCAAATATGCACATAACAAAAGTTGTTTATTTTGTTATTTAGAGTAACTTTTGTTATATACACTTTTGTCGTATACCGAAGTTTAAATGCGTTATACGCTAAACATTATAGCGGGAGTCAACAATATTATTTGCCAAAAAAGACTCAACCGAACTAATTAAAACTCGGTATGTGTATTAGCAGTGAAGCCTTCATTATAATAAGCCATACCAACATTTCTATGGACGGGCAGGAGTGGGGGTTATAAGGGAAGACTGAAATTAAAAATAGCGATATTTCGTTTCCTATTGGTTTTTCCGCAAATATATACATAACAAAAGTTGTTTATTTTGTTATTTGGAGTAACTTTTGTTATATACACTTTTGTCGTATACCTAAATATAAATGAGTTATACGTTAAAACTTTAGCGGGAGCCAACAATTTTATTGGGCATTAACGGCTGAACCGAACTTAACAAAGTTCTGTATGTCAATTAGAATTAATTCTTCCATGATTATAAGTTATATTAAAATTTTTAGGTTCGAACTGGAGGGGGGTTATAAGGGAGGCCTGAAATAAAAATTCACCATATTTACATGTATAAGAGACGGGAAATATAAAAATATCGAAGACAATGAAGCCTTATCGAACAAATATTCTATTATTAGCAAATCCACTACAACGACGGGTATCAATCCTAAACACTCGGACGGGTAAATGTCAAAATATTGTGCAATGTAAAGCCTGATAAAAAATACCATCACCATTCAGCCTCAAATGAATTCCCGGGCGAAGCCGGGTATCTGAGCTAGTATATATATATATATATATATATATATATATATATATATATATATATATATACATATTACATTTTTTGGAAATCGCATCATGAGAACAACTTAATAGTCGATATCCCTTTAGGGAATCTGCTAAAAGGGAGCATAATGAACTGTAATAATTACATAGCGATGTCTCTTCTTTCTCATGACTCTAATATACCATTATGTATAATTAAAAATAGGCTATAAAATGAGATGTTTGTTTGCATGTGTAAAATAGGAATCGATTAGAAAGACAGAAGGTTAATTTGGAATATTTAAAAAACCAGATTGCAAAAACAATACTAATGAGTTTCAAGGAGAAGCTAGAATTAAGAAAGGTGTAAGACAGGGGTATAAGAACCGAAGGTCCTCCGATCAACGGTGAATGCGTTCATTGTACTGAATTTGCAGATGACATTGCACTGGAGGCAAAGTCTGCTGCTTGGACTTCGATCCGCTATCCACGACGTCAACGTCATTAGTGTAGCTAGATGACATATGGACAACCTCTTCGGCTGCCTGGCGAACTTCTGGAATCGTACAGACAGTCCCAGGGCAACGAGGCTTTCATCCATTAACTTAGGGAGCATATGGAGCAACTACATCCAGCAGCTCACAGGCGAAGACCTTTGTGCATCGAAACCTACAAAACTGCAACCATGCAGTGCCCTTACACCGGTCCACATGAAGTCAGCCGAAGTTACAAAACCTTCAGCATCCAGCTGCCTGGAGGGCCTCGGACCGTGACTATCGAACGAATGATACCGGCTTACCTGCTGCAGGACGACTAGGACTCCAGTTCCAGTCCACTAGTCACAGCACCACCTTCTACGCTAATTTCTAATGACTCTGCCGCGGAAGAGCATTCTACAGAAAAGCGATGCATGGGCCCGATGATTCGTCCTTCTGTTCGCTTCCGCGCCTGAGTCATTGGGAGGAGGTGATGTAGTGGCAACTCACATACTCGTAAGTGAGTCGTTCGCTAAAAAGAAGGTAACCTCGCCGTATAAAAAAATAATACCAGATGGTAAAACTACTTAGTGAAAAAAGGTAAATTTTTATTTCGAGTGCAAAAGTTTTATTTAGTGTCTCATGCTAGCTGCGGCTGCGTAATGTTGTGTTAGCTGCGATTGTGTTAACTGGCTGATGAAACTGTGCCAATTAAACATTACTCCCCAGAACGTTTGAGATCCTGGCCTAACGATGAGAATCAGAATCGCCAATGTTATATCGCAGATTTTGAGAGCAAAAGTGTATATGCAGAATGTGCTGGAATTCACTTTAGAATATGGGTAGAATAGCAATGCTCATTGAATTTGAATGGCATTCCTAACCAAGGATGCATGATTCATCGTTTTAATTCATTCTTATCAGGCATGAATATGTTAAGATAGGTAAGATGGAAACGTAGAGGTGCCCTCCTTATATATATAAATATATATATATATATATATATATATATATATATATATATATATATGTGTGTGTGTGTTCAAATATAACCAATGTTATAAATGTTATGTTACAAATTTAATTTCCTGCAATTACTGTTTTGTACTTTTTTATTCTCTAACTGGGATAGTAAACGAGAAATTTGGACTTGTTATCTTTTAGCCTTCATCTTTCTCTATTTTGGTGATTTTCAACTAAAGCAACTAATAAGCATTTCATGTTCAGCTTAAACTTTTTTTAAACAGAGCATCAACCTACGAATTGTTGAATAATTGACTTGTTCTCAACTTGTTATCTTTGGCGTATTTATCTCACTAAGATAATGAATGTTTTGTATTTATCTGTACTAATTGGTCGAAATAAAGCTAGACATATTCAAATGAATGATAAAATACAAGTCCTCTTTCGCAATAAGAACAGGGATATTAAGGCAGGTCAAGCCGGTGCTAAAGTGTCACAGTGCTCTGTGGCAGGTTGTGATCCTTAAGATGACAGTCTGGGCGAACACTAAACTAAATAAATAATCTTGAAAGAAGGACTTTTGAGGAATGAGTACAGAGATTTTATTAGCCACATATGTGCAAGAATACAAGAGCTAAAAGGTTCGGATATGTTTTAACTATAGGTATTTTTGAAGCCAAAGGCTTAACCTGAAATACAATTACAGCCCCCAAACTTTCAGTAAAAGTAAAATTTATCCAACTTTAGATTTTGGGCACTTGCCTCGTTGGCCGTTAATCATCAGTATTACGGTGACTTTTTTTCATGAGATTATAAATCTCATAAAACTAAGAGGATTGTCTCAGGGACAGCAATGTATTATGTAAGTTTCCTAACAATGAAAATAATGTATGTAGTCTTCAAATAAGAAATTACTACTATTGGAAAGGCGAAGGCTGTGTATACCCGTATAACCTCTGTACAGTAATAAACACGCTAGAGGCCAACAAGTGAGAAAGACCATGCAGTGCGGTAAAGATATATATAATAAAACCTAAGCAGTTCAAGTGAGTTTCTAAAATTGAATTAAACCAGGAAATCAAATAATGGTGATCTTTGTTTATTAGTTACTTCACATGTTGAACCTAGAGTGATGAATTCGATTCCTATATGGGCAATAGGAATTTATTTAATGACGAACTAATTAAATAAAGTCCTTATTCCCACCCTAGTTAGAAAAGAATAGATAAACCGTCCTAATTAGCTATAGCAGCAAAAAGCAATATATGACAAATAATAATAATCTATAAATAATGCAACAAACCCTAAAATTATACCAGAAATGTTTAAAAAAGTGTGAAGAAACAGATATTACTATTCAAGAAAACAAAATTATCAATAAATACATAACAAAAAAAAAAAATGGAAAAGATTATAGTAAAATTTTAAACTTGCATTAATAAAATCTAAATTAAAATTAACATTTATTGAATAAATAAGTGAATAAAAATGTTGTATATTTTTGACTTTCTTGGATACAGTTAACAAATTCTCTACGTTAGTAAGCAAATCCCATATATAAAGTGTGTACATTGCATTCATTCCATCTATGGCTCCTCTAATTCCATTAAGTTGGATTAAGAGGTTGTGAAGCAAAGTAGTACTCGAAAATATAAATTTTAAAATAGGAAAGAATTGGTTTTATATAAAACGTTTAAATACCGAATTTGGTAACGATTGAAACAAAAATTGCTACCGTTGGAGCATTAAAAAACAAATCTCTCTTCGAAAATAACGTCATGAGTACGATTTCAAGAGCTGATTTCCGTTCAGGGAATTCTGCTTAAAGGGTGTAGCGGAGCGGCACTCACGAACATAGTAAACAACATTGACAGAGTCTTTGAACTGTCAGGCGTTCGCGAGTGCACCATTCCCTCGCCGCTGAAGGGCAGAGCACAGATTATTAGGTCCCTAGACAGGTGTAATACTGTGGCCCTGATCTTGGTATTACTAAAACTGAACCATATTCACTTCCAGTCCCAAGCCTGAGAAAAAAAGTCCGTCACGCAGGGGCTGCGTAAACTAAGCAGATTTCCCACGTGAAGTTTCACAGTCGAGAAATCTGCCCAATAACAACTATCTCGGAACGGCCGCCAGAGCTCTCGGCGGAATGTCCCGAACATAGCCGACTCCTGCCGACCACGCACAGAATACAAATGCAAATATCTCGGTTAATATTCAAGATACAGAATAAATGTATAGAACAATATTTATAGTAAATTTAATTTGCAATAAGATTAATTCTATACAATTTTTCGATTTGATGAATAATAACGGAGATATTTTGAATTTTCAAAAATCCCCCCTCTAAACCCCCCCCCCTCCTCCCACTTGTCCGATTTCAGGCATTAACGAACTTGATCTTCCTTTTTACATAAAACGATTAAATTCCGAGTTTGGTAACGATCAAACAAATATTGCGACCGCTAGAGCGTTAACAGACAATAGATAATTTAGATAATTTTGAACGGACCTCATTTTCGTCATCTCCTGGGCAGGATCGATGGACATTTGAAGAAATTTTTCGAAACTCGCGTCATGAGTACGACCTCAATAGCTGATTTCCCTTAAGGGCCTTTTTCAACTCTTTAAAAAACCAACCAGCTTGTAATCTGCTGGTATGACAAATTTTACTGACCACAATGAAAGAATAGCGGCGGTTAGAAACATGATTTCCAAAGAAACCCACCTGGATATAGAGGAGAGGGAAGAAACTAGCACCAAGTGTTGTAGTGATTTAAAACAAAAACTGATAAATAAAACCCAAAAGGACCTAAGCTCCACATTTGATGTAGAAATATTTATGTGTCCTACCGAGTATATATATTAACAGTGGAGATCGGCTACAGACCATCTATTTTCTATTGAATGTGAAAGTATGCCAAAGAATATGGGGGTTTCTGCATCGCCTCTTCATTAAAACGTCATAGTCATTGGGAAAACCAGAAATGCTTTTCAGATTTCGTAGGATGTTTCTAGAAGTGACTTTTATAAGTCAAACTCCAGGTGATATTTATGATAATCTTTGGTATTACGGCTGGTTTACTTCAAGAACACATATTGTCTCCTGTACTGTACGATCTCGACCTGGGAGAAGCAATCCGAAAAATAAGAATGCGAATACGAAGTGAAGATCGTGATGATAAAATATGATATTAACAGGAATTCTGGAACGTATTGCAAGAGGAGCGCAAGGTCAAGAGCTTAGAATGAGTATTGGATTGGAGGAAATCCCATTTCCTAGTTTTGGTTGTATAAATAGTTAGGAGGCTTGGTAGAAAAAGTAATAAATAGTATGGATACACATAAACGCCAGAACGATAGGAGGGACTAGACCATCTATGGCTTGTATAAATCTCACAGGTTTAAATATCTCACCAAGGAGGGAGCAAATGAAAAGTAACAGTATGGAAACATGCTATACATATCCCGTCCCAATGAGTCTTAGTTACAAAACGTGGACGTTAATAAATAATTAATAATAATATAAAGCTAGAACGGTATCAGCACAAAAGCTTATTTCTGGGCTGGGAAGGAATGCACCAGATATTCTCAAACCACTGTAGTGCACAGAATCAATCATTCATAAAACCTGGGGTTGAGGTGTAGAATAAGTGATGCATCCATAATTCAAAAGCAGCGATCTTACCAGACTTTTATAAAGCTTTAGAAGAGACTTGATCTGCTCTCCATTCCATGCTCCATGTTGTTCTTAGTATGTTAAAGGCCCATTGCACTTATATATTTATTTATTTATATTTTAACATATTCCAGGGGATGAATCCAGATTAGGCATTGGTAAAAGCTAAACATTTGATCTTGTTTATATGCTGAAGGTCAGAGTATAGAACTCTTTTTCTCACAAAACGAGTTTAATACTTTTTTAGGCTGTAAGTTTCAAACCACCCACGTTGTCTCACCAGTGTAGTCGGTGAAATGTTAAAATATATTTGACCACATGCCGAAGAGCCACTTCTGCCAGGGAAGTCACGAAGCTGTACTGTACGGAAAGGCCATCTTGATTCCAGTTATAAGTGTAGAGACTGCTTTCGTACAAGGTCATGTAGCAAAGCCAAGAGTTTGAGGTCAAGTTTGAATTTTAAGTCACTATCACGAAGAATAGGCAAAATTTATTTGAAGCCACCGAGACTCCAATAAATAAAATATCTTAATAGTTCATACTGAGGGTGGATTCCATCTTTAAAATCATTCAAATAAAAAACATCTATTTTGTTCAGTTGTTGAGGATTTGTGGCCACTTTTTAGTTGGCCCAGAATTTCGTTAGATTTTTGTATTTAAAATGTTAGCATATTTCCCTTAAGCGAAACCATCTATTGAGTTACGCATTTCTCTAATTTCAAAAACTCTTCAAACGTTCTCCGATCCTACACTTTTGATGGTTGGTCAAATGAAATTCATAAATATAAATAATATAGAAGTTTGTTCAGATGAATGATCTTATGTAATGGAAAATTAAAACTGAAGTTGATTAACTGCTGGATTTGTAGTAGAGGTGTAATGTAACCTCTTAAATATGGTCGGTCTTATGATGATCGAAAAATTATATGTAATATCTTCTGAATACTCATCAATAAAGGAGCAAAAAAATCAAAAGATAACACATTTTTTCCACGAATTGGGCTAAGTATTTCCTTTCAACAAATTTAATGCTCCCGTGGCTTTTTTTCAGGAGTGCGGAATCACAAATTAAAAACATACTCAAGGCTTCATGTTTGTGCCTTTTAGAACGACCCTTCTGCCGTGAGTTATATAGCTTAGACTGGGTAGAATTCAAGGTGATTATTGGGGCCTCGGCTTATTTGTGTGTCACATTTTTTCAGATTTCCCTTAAGGGAAATCAGCTATTTTGTGTATTATCTGGTTCCTGTATCAATAGACAGCTGAACCTATTAAAATTGGAGTGGATAATTTTTAATTTAATTCACTATTAGGAAAGAGGGATTTATAGGACGTCGAAAATAAAAATTGCAAATTTCTCTGTACCTATTAAAAACAGATTTGTTTATCAATAAAGGTTTCATAAATTCTGTTCTATAACATTTTTTGTCCAGATTTATTGGAACGGAGATATCGTATACAATCATTTTCAAATAGAACAACTTCAAATGAAGTGTAACCAAAAATATGTACTTTCTTCTACGAAGTACGAAAACCATATTATTGGTATGTCGTCTTAGGTATAAAATGTCGTAATAGGAGAAAACTTAGGTTATGTGGTTTATATCAGACCTTTGGAAGTAAATTATGTTATTGTATTACTTTTCGTTTTTATCAGTATAATTGCGATAACTTTTCAAGCGATTTAAATCAGCATTACATCACAGAAAAATTGATCTATAGCCCTGAACGGCATGTTAAAAGTGACCATCTAATTTAACGCACGTGGCTTTACGCACTTGGTCAAGGTAAATATACTGTCCCCGAATGTTCTAGTTTAATTTTCATTCCGGAGGCTTAATAGTTAGTTTCCCAACTGTATTATATCGTCTGACCTAATTTTTTTGCTGCCCAAATGATTTTGTAATTATAGGTTACATTTAAACCTAGATAATAATTTTCATAGAATATATTCATAACAGATATGAATAGAAAGCCTAGCGCCAAGCGGTAAATGGATGGGACCGTATAGAGTACATAATGTACTCTATATTAGGATATATATATATATATATATATATATATATATATATATATATATATATATATATATATATATACATTCATTCATATATACAAACTTGTCTGTTACCGCTCTAGCAGTCGCAATTCTTATTTGATATTAAACAAACTCGATATATAAGCGTTTCATACAAAACTAAAGGTCAAGTTCGTTTGTGGCTGAAATCGAACCAGTGGGAGGGGGTTTAGAGGGGGAAATTCGAAATATCTCCGTTATTATCGGATCGAAAAATTGTATAGAACCAATCCTATTTTAAATGAAATATTAATAAATATTATTATATTCATTTATTCTTTATCTTTAATATTAATGGAGATATTGACTCCCACTCCGACTCACGTCATATCAACAATAAGCTGTTATATCATGAACAACTTTATTCCAAGTTTTGACACCAAATATTGTTTCCATTGAACGTTTACTGTGCGAGATACTTGTAAATACGTAGTGCGATGTCATCACTTAAGATTTTGAGGTCGTGAATGGTAAATATTTATTTCTTCTATACCAAACTCGATAATTAATTATTTCGTTACACACTAATAATCGTTTTAGTTAACGGCTGAAATCGGGGGTGGACTAGAGAGGGGAATTTTGAAACTTTAAATTTAGCCGTTATTATGTGTGATATGGCAAAGTGTTATTGAACCAACCTTGTTAAGCTATTGGTGTTCTACAGGTTTTTTTGTAACTGAAGTATTGAGTGAGTTATTTGTACTTTCTGGTTTTCAGTCTTCAATAACCACTCCCCTCCCCTCACCCACACACACAATCCTTTTATTCATCGTTTTTTTTTACATAGAAATAGAGAATGAGAACACAAGTGTGTTTTTCCAGCAAGTGAGAAATCTGCTTAGTTTACGCAACCCCTGCGAGACGGACTTTATTTCAGTCTGTTTGTGAAGCCTTTAAACATGCATGAACGCTCATTAAAAGTCGCTGAAGACGGTCGTATACATTATTCATTTAAAAGAAGAACCTTCAAGTTCTGAATATCCTTTGATCACACCGAACTATCGAGATCTATGCACTGGACTGCCAAGATCTATTTAATTCTGCACTATCACTTTTGATTTTCATTTGCAATAATGCATTCTTGTGATCAACAACTTGTTACTATAGAAGATAACTTAGCAGTCATTGCATTTCGTTCTTGTCTCAATTCTCATTGACAACAAGCCAGCAATCAACATAAATTACAAATTATTATACTTCTCGGGCCATAAAAAAATCTCTTCACAACTTTCCGATTAGCTCAGTCCAATGAGTAATAACATAATAGATCAATCCACCAACGTGGATTACAAAAAATATACTTTTGAAAAAGTTAAAATAAAATATAATTTTTGTATAATATTCGTTTGACTCCCCACTTTAATGCTGCTAAGGCTAATAGGGACGAGTTACAATCCTTTTCCAACCATTCGAGCTCTATGGAGTTTATTTGATATAACACACACACATACACACACACACACACACACACACACACACACACACACACACACACACACACACACCCAAAACACATTTTTGGCTTTATTGACTACGGAGATCAATAGCCGCCATTACGAGTCTCCACCGCCTCTATCTACCATAGGCGATAGTTTTCCAGTCAACTAAGTGAATCTCCGAAGCACCCTTCTTCTCTCTGTCAACTCATCTCATCTCATCTTCAGGATCCCTCGTGGCTTAAGTACCTACCGCTGTCTGTATCATTGTGCTGGATAGGGGACCGAGTTTTGCCACATGCCCTGCCCATTGTAACCTCTTGGCTTTCGTATTATGGGAAATCGACTGTCTGGTTTCAGATATAATCTACTCTATTGACTTCCTTCTTCAGAGTCCTAAGTCACTATCCACATTGGGCCTATTATGGCTCCAAGAACCTTACGCTCAAACCTTTCAATCTTTGTTTCCAGTGTGCCATCAACGCCCGTTTCTCACACCCATACATGAATACAGTTTTGATAATGGAGTTATATACCCTTAGTTTGTGTGTGTGTGTGTGTGTGTGTGTGTGTGTGTGTGTGTGTGTGTGTGTGTGTGTGTGTGTGTATATATATATATATATATATATATATATATATATATATATATATATATATATATATTATGACAATTATGATTTGTTGTTCGTATTGGTTGCTTTTGAGAACTGAGACAAAAAGGAAATGCAATGACACATAACAGTTAAATTATATTCCATAGTAGCAAGGTTATTGATAACAATAATGCGTTATTATAACTGGAAATTAAAAGTAATAATGCAGAATTAAGTAGATCTTGAGAGTCAAGTTTGATCAAGGGATATTCAGAAATTCAAGGCTTCTGTTCTCAAATGAATAATGCATAAGACAATGCTGTGGCTACCAGGACATAGAAAATTAGGACTGAGAACAAAAGTAGACGAGCCAGACTACCAACCTCCAAGATGTTGACATAAATACCTTGGTAATACAACATTGCCAATAAATTGCTCTTGTATCGTTCTACTAACTTTTTATGTTTATAATTAATACTTTTTTTGTTTCTTTTTCCATTTTTTTAATGTGATATTCTATTATGATATTTGACTTTTTAAAGGATATATCACTTTTGATGCGATGACCATTTATAAATACATGATTAAACATATTTTAGTATTATTTATTTATTTTCTCTTTGGGATAGCATGCCAGATTGGAAGAAAGTTTATTTGCTACATGTACAGTTCTAGTTAGTATACCAATATATACTGTCATAAAAAAAAACTTTACAACACTGCAGTTGCTTTGATACAATTTAATTCACCATTATAATCACGTGTTTAAAACTTCTTTCATCATTACCATGATCTAAAAATACACTTTGATTTGTAACCAAAATGTTCCAGCCATCTTTTCTTATAAATTATACGTGCATGTATCAATGCGTTGTTTGATACCTTCGAAAATAGACTTTCATTGTCTGTCTTTTCCCCTACGCACAATAATGGTCTCTTCGGAAATGTATGAGATGAAACTGTAGTGTTTTAGGGCACAGACAATATGCTTCACCCTCCTTTGTGACTTGATATAACTGTGTTACAACGAGTTAAGACATTGGTCTTAATAAACTTGGAAACCCCTGAGCAATGGGCTCGATTCCATTTCGGGTAATAGGAATTTATTTAGTGACAACCTTGCAAAAAAAATGTTTAGTCCCTTTTTGGCTAGAAAAGAGTGGTAACTTGTAGATTACCCGTCTCCATTAGCCTCAGCAGCACAAAGTTGGCGTTAACAAATGACAATATCAATATTTAATTGCAAAATAACTGTGAAAACGTTCTTCAAGAAGCTGGAAACTTGTTTTTTATCGAAGTAACTTTAAGACGTTAATTGTATTAAGTAAAACCTTGCATTGTATTTTTATTGAGGTTTACCTATAAGTTTAGTAATAATCTGAGTTTATTGAGAAAACCAGTGGAGAATCTTCATTGACGAAATTGGGGGGAAAGATGACGAGAGAAAACCAGTAAGAGAGAGGCGATAAAGGAGTTCTAGGCTCCAAGGAGGACGAGACCAGCTGAAATGAAATGTATTTATTTCCAATAAATGATAACATAATAATGATAACATAATAAATATAAATGATAAGATAATAAGAGAAGGTAAATATTTTTGATTCCTACATAAAACTAATAATGTTATGTCAATTAATTTGTTTCCATATTGTTAAGTAGCTTTTATACTTATATAATAACATGGTTCAACTAATTGAGATCATCTTGACTCCTATAATTGCCATACGTCCTGCCCTGACAAAAGGTGCTCTAGGATTATAGTAAAAGAAATTTTAACTTGTGGCTTCTTACTCCTGATGGGACGCTGGGCGTATTGAAACATGTAGAAAAAAAAAACAGTAATGAACTCATTTGCTGAGATAAAGTGTTAAATCTGTAACCTTCAGCCAGTACGCCTTAATACTTTTTATTTAGCTGAGCAGTTACCGTGTTGAACTTCTATCATCCCGATAATCACTAAGCATTGTGAAGAAATTTAGTAGCTCCTTGAATAAAGACTTAGTCACCTTTGTCCTGCATTGCACCATAATACAGCACATAATGCATCAAACTGACCACATGTCCTCTCACTAATCTACTAAAATATACTATTTCCATACGCAGGCTTTTCAAGGACTATTGAGCCAAATACTTTTTCATTTTCATTAACAATAGGTGGGGAAGTTTTTGGTATAACTAGTTTTGCAACCAGTGAATGCCTCTGACATATCCACAGTAAACGATCAGCCTCTTCTTTTGACTATGAGTCAAATCTCTATTTGATTTTCGAAACGTTTCTTCGAATGCCCATTTATCCTATCCTGAAGAGGACAAAACTGAATGTCATTCAAATTTATATGTGTTCAATATACCAGCTAAGGAAGTATTTAATCTGAATAATGTGTGTGCTTCCCTAAATACAATCTATTTACTTTTCCCTTTGCATGAACTTCAGGAATTAAGGCTCAACGGTCTCTGACCTCTTCCTTAAATGCAGGCAGAATTGTTAACTACGGCCTAGTGTGCAGAAATATCCAAGGCTGACAATGCCATCTGCTTTTGCCAAGTGAAGTCCCCTTCATTGAGACCCTTAGCACTACTGCCATAGCAGAAGCTCGATTACCTCCAGAGAGGTACACTGGGGAGGAGTGTGAGTTGAAACACTTGAAAGAATACATATCTTTGCACATACATAAGTTCCTTTCCACACTATGCAAAAATAATGGGGACGACATCAATCGAGATAACCGTCAGCTGAACGTAAAGACAGTAACTACCGCTACGCAGTTGCGAACTCAGCAGACCTCCATATGAAGTTACACCAAAGGCAAGTCTTTAGCAACACACAGGGGCGTAATCTACACAGGGCGTAAACCTGATCCTAACAGTTAAAGAGGACATTTCAGATATTAGTGTGGTCATTATTCCTCTCGGTTTGTTAGGATACGAGCACGAGCGCTTTCTCTTCGAAGAAAGTTCGTAGGTATTAGTTTGATGTCCGGACTGTGTAGTCACATTTGGATTACCAGTCCGTGCGTTTAGGGCCATTGTCCTTAATAAAAATGTTGTTTCACATTAATCCTAGTTTTCGATATAGTGGTAGGACTCATTCAGGATCCCAATGTATGTACTTAGTGGAGTCCATGATTCCGTCAATGAATTTTAGGAACGCCACACGATTTGTCGTTGCACAGCCCCAAACTACTGCTGAATCTCCCCATATATTAACTTAACTAATTTCTTCATTCGCTCTGCTCCATACATTTTGTGGACCCCTTTGATGAAATAGTTCTATTTGCACTCATAAGTGGTTATCACCCTTTGCCAGAATTCAATGGGACGTTTAACATTTTTCTTTGCATAAGTTTTTTTAGTTTTTGTTTCTAAGGGGACTGCTTAATGTTCTGCTACTTAGGTCCGTACTGAGAAGGCGCCCATGGTTGTGAGGTTTAAGGCGTGGTCCAAAATCTTTCTGTGCATTGTATCGTATTTGGTTGTCATAATCTGTTGTACTTTCTCGCGTAAGTAAGTCGAGTACGGTTGGAAATAGTGGTATAGGTTCATGTGAGTTAGTGAGCTAGTTGATTGTAAGTGTAGTTTATATATCTCGTTGTTCAGTCGGTCTTGATGTACACGGATCGTATCTCTCTCTCCCAACTTTTGACGGGCTTTAAGATGTTGCCTTCGTATCGAAAGCGCTTGCCATCTTTACCTGATCATCAGCCAGTGACAACGGACGGTCTTCAGCGACAGGTATGTCAACAACATCATCTATACTGGTGGTTCTTTTAACTCAAAATTATGTTACAACTGAATCCTGTACTTCCCTATATATTAAATATGTATATAAAATATCTATGAGACAAAATTGATTACAGCATAAAAAATAAAAAAAATCATTATATTTTGATTTAAGATTTTTGAGTATTGGGGTAGACTGTTTACTTATCATCTTGAAAAGAGTCCACTCAGTCCTTCAAATTTGCGTTTATATTTACTAAATCGAAAAATATGATCTTCATAAAACAAAGCATTGCTAAGTAAAATTATTCAGAATAATAAGAAAAGAAAGAAGAAAGTAAAAGAAATGGGTCTTATTTTTAGTCCTCTTTGTGACTTACAATAGAGAAACTATACCCCTCTTAATAATACGTATGCATTTTCCTCAATAATTCGATCTTGATGAATTTGCCTAAATAAATTTGTTTATATTTCTAATTCGAAGTCTATATTAAACCAGTCCGTTACATCGACATGGCCGGCCTGACTGTTTCAAGGTACTCAGGTTATATTGACCTGCAGTATCAATTTGTAAATTGTTTGATTGTGCTTTAAATTTGTGAAGTGTTGTGTTGATATAGTAGACTCATAACTCTGAAATATACTTTGTAGGTAGGTTTTGTGTTTTTTTTTCAATGCTAGTGATCTGTTTGTGTTTAAAATGACAAATGTATAAAAAATATTACCTTTGCCTAGCTTTATTTGAAAAAAAAAAAATTTATTTTACTTATTTCAGTTCAAATTATTTTTTTTTTAGTTTCATATTTATAGTTTTATGATTAAGAATAGTCATTTTGTTTGAAAATTCAAGTGTCAACTTTTATTATTTCAACTTTTTACTTGGGCTTTAGCTTGGAAGAAGTGTTCTCCTAGATATGTCATCAATCACACATCATAAAAAAAAGATAAACTTTTACAATCATTGGCATCACTAAATAATTTTTATAGTTTTACGGTTTTGTGATTTCTTGTACTGTCAAACTATTATTTGCCTTGTAAGTAAGTATATTTATGTTGATTGTTTCAATTTCATGTTTATATTTGTGTTATGGTGGTCGACTAATTTCTTTCTTGACATTTGTGTTCAATGCATGAGGTAATTATAATAAATTAAAAACAAATCAGTAATGGCTATAATGAATTCCACAGATCATTGCACATTTTGTTTGCAATTTACATTTTTACCCAGTCTTAAAATTTATTTTCTTTAAACAACTTTTTTGAATATAAATGGATTTTATTAACTAGTCTTATTTTTGACTTATTGTTTTCTTATTTAGATTGCTATTTTTTTTTTTTCTTCGAATGCTTTACCCTACTAGAACCAAGAGATCCAATATATATTTTAGTTATTACCATGTAAAATGTTCCATGCAATGAGCATTGTTTTGTTCTAAAGGGAATCGTTCTTTAAAAGTGTTTTGTTTATTTCATTAGTAGCTGAAAGTTAATATATTGATTAGGCCACATATGTTTTAAGTGGGGTGTACATATTTTTTTTGTTTAGTAATACTGCTAAGCTGGATTTTCCTACAGGCCGACTATGGTTCAGCTAGGGCCTCAAGATCGAGAGTGGCCTACATTCAAATTGCTAGTAAAATTAAAATCGTACGATTCTAAAAACAGCGAACACTCGACCGAAAATAAGGAGAATGCATTTGACTAATAAACAAACAAAAATGTTTTGGTTAAGGTCAAAGTCAACAATGATTCAGGTTTTACTCATTGGGTCTGTTCGTTTGTACATATAGATTGCACTAAACTATAGTCACATATTGTTCACTGATTGGTATAGCAAATATATTCATTATTTGAATTTTGTTTCTTTGTAAATGTTGTGTGATGTTTGATTAGTTTTTGTTACAAGTACTATAATACGGTGTTGGTAATAAATGTCCAAATAACTGTTCTCGACTTTTTTTCATTTATTATCCATGCACATTTTTTATGAAGGTTAGTACCAATCAAAACGTGTATTATTTAACATATTGATATTTATCACAGTAGTGATATATTTTATTATCTCTCATGTCTATTAAAAACTTAAAAATGGGAGGTGAAAGGGCCTCATTACTGGAATAGCTTAGGTCCTCTTATCATCTAAACCCGGCCCTGCTGCTAAGAAATAGAAAGTATGGTGTTTTAATTTACACTTCATCTTGGCACCTTCATGCCAATTTAATATTATTGATTCTGTAATGTTGCTAACATTTATTTTGAACATTATAATAAATCTTGTAACTATAAAATCAAAACCCTAGACTTTAAGAGGTAAACATTAACCATTTTGTATACTTATACTTTGGAGGATGACGATTTAATTTTACAAAGGAGGAATTGAGAATTTATTTTGACTGATAGGGTTATAATGTCTATAAATTTAATTTTAGCAATATTTTATGCCAGATCATCCATTCAAAATTTCTTGCCCCAATGTTCTCAAGGACAATATAAATTTGCTTATTTTAAATGAATTCAAAAATAATAAAAGATTACCAACATATCACCTTGTTTAAATAAAATCCTTAGTCTCACCCTGGCTAGAAAAGGGTGGTAACCTGTAGATAACCTGACCCAGTTAAAAAAAAAAATAAAATTATGATATTTCTGACACGCGTTATAACATAAGTTACCAGAACAAGAATCCTCTCCATCTCAAATCCTTTGGAAGTCTTATTTAATTTTACATTATACCTGGACTAGTTAACATATTTTGATTTATTATAGATATTGGTTAAATTATTTTTAAGTGTCTGACCAATTTTTCAATTTTACTTACATCAAATCATATTTCAATGCCATCATGCATTGTGATCTTCATATTTATTTTCTAACACTTTATTCTTGTCATAATTATTGATATGTAGACCAGCACCAAGTTTTAGATTTCCCTTCAGCGAAATCATCTACTGAGTTTGTACTCGTGATGATATTTTTGAAAAATGTCTTCAAATCCTCATTGATCCTACACAGGAGATGAAAATGAGGTCCATTCAAAATTATATATATACACTTGTTAATGCTCTAGCAGTCACAATTTTGGTTTGATCTTCACCAAATTGAACATTTAAACATTTTATGCAAAACTAAAAATCATGCTCATTTACGGGTCAAATTGGACCAGTGGGAGAGGGGGGATTTAGAGGTTGGAATTTCAAAATATATCCAGTAGTATGAGTTGGAATGAAAAATAGCACAGATCAGATTTTTGCAAATTTAATTTCCTATAAATGTTATGGATATTTTTTCTCTGTACTGAATATTAAATAAGATATTTGCATATTTTTAATTTTTAGCCTTCAGTAAGCCCCCACTTTCAGTCATCACAGGCCAAAATATTATGGAACATCTTATTTAAAGCTTAAATACTAAATATTGTTCTTATTGAACTTTTACTTTGTGGTATTATGTTGTTTGATGGCATCATCAATTGAGATTTTACATTTTTATTTCAAAAATGTTTATTTAATCTATACTATTCTTGATATTTAACGATTTCATTAAACATTAGTTTATGACTGAAATCGGGCAAGGAATAAAGGAACTCGGAAATTCAAAATATCACCATAAAAGAACCAATCTTGTTGAGCTATTGATGACCTACAATTGTTGTTCTATACATTCATGTAACTCAATTATTAAGAGATTTATTCATACATTCTTGTTTTCAGCCCTCTGTAAACCCCCACAATTACAAATTTGGCCTTAGAAATAGAGAATGTATATTGAGATGACATTACTAGTCCAGATTTTTATGTTTTATGGGTACTCTATAAACTCTTCCTTAACCTTTGAACAACAAGGCTGTGACCCAGGACATATTTGACAAGTAGGTGTCATATATGACACCTACCTGCGATATGCATATTTTCCATTTTATTCTGGTCAGAATCACTCTTCTTGTCTCAAAATAACATGTAGAATAGTTAAGAAGAATAGTGTGTGCGTGTGCTTGTGAATACCCCCCTACCCTTGTCATCAATGAAAGCTTAAAATTAAATAAAAATATGCAAAAAATATATTTATAGTATAATAATATATTATGTAACGTACTATGTAATACCTTTACTTACAAAATAAATAAGCAAACAAACATATATTAGTAACATATTATTATTATTCAAAAATATACCTAAGTATAAAAAAATATATACAAATATTAACCTGCACAGTACAAAAAAAAAAAATCAAAGGACACTCATTTAAAAGGAAAATAATGCAAAAAAAAAAAAGCATGTAACTATTCACTTGACAATTCGTTATTGACAAAACATTCAGGGCAAAAATAGGATACTATGTGTTCACCCCAAATACTTCTTTGGCATTTACAGCAAAAACGGGTGCCTCTTCTATTTTTTTTTTTATACTGACAGAATGCACTATCACTTTCTTCCATTTGTCTTGAAAGTTCATTTCTAATCTCATCTTCAGTGATAAACACTGTCATAGAAAATATAAAAATGGAAGTTAAACAACAAGGCTGTGTCAAACACGACACCTACCGGCTCGAAAAGTACGAAAAAGGGTGGAGGACAGAGCGTGCAATGACCTTGACATGTAGTTGGCTATTGAATAGGAGGTTATTATGCACACTAGTCTTGTCCTGTTTGTTACAAGCTCAAGCGTATACAACTTACGGCGTAAGTGTCACGTATGACACAGCCTTGTCGTTCAGAGGTTAAGCAAAATACATCATTAACATTGATATTTATGTTATGAATTATCTAATAAAAATAAAACTTTTGAGTTTGTATCTAAATAATGGGAATGACTAATAATTAAAAAACCTACAAACTTTTATGTCATGCATAGGAATGGTGATCTTTCCTATTTTGTTCTTTGACCTTCTTACGACATCCACATAGAATAGCCCTATATGACAGGAAAATAGCACATGCTGGGGAGATTCAAAAACATATGTGATATTTATCATTTCATTTTTTATTTCCTTGTAAAAAGTAAAGGAACTGTTATCGCGTAAAATTTTGGGGTTTTTGATTTTAGTGAAATAATCCATTTTCACTAGTTTCAGCATGACTTATAATGTGTATTTATAACTCAAAAATGACTAGCCTTAGAATGATAAAATATCATATTTAGGACAGTTATAATACCTAGTTGTGCACCTCACGGTTTGATTTCAATAGGCTTTGGAAGAGGGGGGAGGGATAATGAAGTTTTGTTTTGTATATGACTATACGACCTTTTTTGGATATCTTTAAATTTATATATAAGTTATGTATTGTTATATTTTTGATCTGACGCATTCGGACATTGGTATCATATGTCACTTTCAAATGAAATGATTTTTAATGGAGTGTAGCAAAACATTTTGTTTATTTAATTTAATAGGAGTTCAAGGAAGTCATGTGGTTTCCACACTAGATTTTTAAATATATATATATATATATATATATATATATATATATATATATATATATATATATATATATATATATTTGATTCTGATACCATCATTTTCTGCCAGTTGCTGCAACCATTGTACCATGTGCCTCGTTTTCATTCAGGTATCATGGTGAATTTTCTTATGCAAAAAACCCACAAAATGATTATCATTTTGTTTGCAAATTTCTGTACTTCCACATATCCATTGACATGGGGAGTGCACAGCCTTCCTACCACTGATTTGAACAAATATTTTTTAATGTGTTGTACCTAATGAAAAACAAATTCTGTGAATGCGAGAGAACGCACTTCTCACACGTTCGTCTAAAGAAAACTGTTAAAGATTTGTCCTAAAGTCTTGATGTATTGCAAAGACTAAAATTTCTAAGAGGTTTTGGTGGTTCAGATGTTAGCCTTGTTTTTTTGTAACTGTAAGATCTCAAGATCGAATCTAGTTACTCAATTATTATTAGTCGCTAGGAGCAACCATTTTTTTTGTTGTATTTTTTTTTTTCTAGGGCGTTTATTTAATATTAATGAATAAATAAAAAAAAAAAATTTCTTAATTATTGGAATTTAATTTGTAACATGTTCCTTGTATTTAAAGAAAATTCGAATGCTTTCTGTCAAAAATATAATAGGTGTAAGGAAATATTTAATATTATACAAAAAATATATTACTATTAATTGAATACATCAGTATATAACAATTATCAATAATATCAATTATAATATATTTTGATAATATTTTTAAACAGTTTTATTTAGGTAGAAATAAAGATTTGTGCATATTACAGCTAAAGGATGCAACAAATTGAAAAATTCACTAATAAAAACTCATTTTAGAATTTGATTTTCCAGAAGAATCTGCCATGAAAAATATGGCATTCCATTGGAAATTTCAAAGTTATGGTTGCTGGAGAGGTACTAGAGAAGGTTACATCGTTAAATATAAACTGAAAAGATTCTTCAGGGGTTACAATTATTGGAAGGCACCACACCAAGTCTCTGCCTTTTATTAATACATGGGGCTTGGGAAATTGGGACACCCTCTGTGTGTGTGTGTGTGTGTATATATATATATATGTATATATATTCAAATCTATTTCTTATTATAATTTTTGGTTTCTGCCTCCTACTAATCCCCTTCCCTTATCTAATTTTGAGCAAAAGGGGAGGTGCAAGAGCTGTAAATATGAAATTTCTACATGAGAAAGCTAATAGTTTTGGAGTTATGCAAGTGAAGTACATATATACAGATGTCACATTGAAACTATTCAGGGGTTCAGGGAAAGGTCACAACAGATAATTCCGATGAAATATGCTTACTGAAGTTTTTTACAATTACTCAATGCTTTCTTTACTTTGTACAAGGAAGTCAGTCAATGGAAAATAAAAAAATGTTAACATGTTTTAAAAAACGTTTCAATTATCTTCATATGGTTATTAAAAAAAAATCAACATATTTTGATACTGTTGTCATACCTGTCGGTGGAGACCTTCGTCACTGACTGATGATCGAGTACAGCTGGCAAGCACTTTTGATGCGAAGACACCGTCTTCAAGCCTGTCAAAAGTTGTATCCATCAGAAACAACTTTTGGCGGGCTAAGCCAAGACATTTAAAAAGCTATGGCCAAATCTGATGACATTCCTTTATCTAACAATGAAATTGTTTTTTTCTATAGAATATTTGAAGAGAAATGAATCACTAGTTGTTTATTATTATTTACGTTCACTTTATGATACTAGGCTAATTGGGACGGGTTATCTACAGGTTACCACCCTTTTCTAGTCAGGGTGGACCCACAGAGTTTTTTTAATGAGTCTGTCACTAAATTAATATCTACTGCCCAGTGTGGGAATCAAACCCGCCACTTTAGGTCTACCATGTGAGATTAGGACCAACACCCCAACTGGCATGGCCAACCTGAGCCCCCACACAACTAGTCGGAATCACTAAAGAAATCAAAACTGTATACTGCCTTTTTGCAGATTTCATAATTGAACTTTGTAAAAACTTTTTCTTTGATTATATTATTCATGATACATAGAAACTTACAAAACAATCTTAAAAAAAAGAAAAAAACCTTGTGCAGCCCAACAATAAAGGCATCACAAACATGGGTAGAACTGGGCTTCAGGCTGAAAACTGAAAGATACAAATTACTCGGTTAATAGTTGAGTCGAAGAAAAATGTATAGAGCAGTAATTGTAGATTATTACTATTTGAAGAAGATTGTCCATGTAACATTTTTCTACCAAACTCATAATTACAGAGCTATTTAGAATTTTTGTCCTGCTCCAATTGCAGTCATTAATGACCTTGATTTTCTGTTTGCTAGTGTACACACACATACTCTGATAACTGGACTGATCATGACCCACCCTTCTTTAAAAAATAAAATCAAGATGAATTCATAAAAACTTGTATTATGAACTCTCTTGTTTATGTCCTTTTTTGAATCAGTCTTCATTTCTTTGTAAATTCAGTTTTTACAAAATCATGTGTGATCGAAAACCTCTTATTCATAACAACCATACAGTCTCTTTATCATGTGACCTTTAAAATGTAAAAGCAAAGAAAACGATTGTTGACATGTCACAAAATTAACAGATACAACAAAGAACTGATTGACAATCTACTAAGAATGTTGGACGCAAAGATAATGGTTATTAACAATAAACCTGCCATTATACCTTTTGTGAAAGGAAAATTGGAAATGATGATGAAAATTCTCTTCATTACTGGCAAGAAAATAAACCAGATGATACTAACTGCAAAAGATGACCTGCAGTCCGTGTGGAAAAGAATATATTGGACAAACAAGTGGGTTGATATGCACAAGAGTATTTGAGCCCCTAAAATCTGTTAAGTAATAAAATGTAATGAAATTTGCAGTGTTAATTATTTTCATAATTTGAATTGGCAAGTAAAATTAGATGAAGTCAATGTTTTGGCGAAAGTATTGAACATTCAAGAAACTATTGTTAGAGAAGCCATTGAAATGACAAATCATCCGAATAATTTGAATAGAGAAGACGGCTTTAAACTCAGCAAACTGTGGACACCCGGTATCCCAAAAAGATCAGTAATCAATCCTAGTGATACAGAAGAAACACCAAGAAATAATGATCTAAGAAATGTTGTATTTGACCTCTATTCATAAGTACATCGACTCTATCCCTGGAACCAGACTAGACAGGTAAAAATATATTGAGTAGGAGAGCAGATAGATCCTCATTCTCAGTTAAGATACTCAGTAGCACCGAACAGCATGTTAAGAAAAACATTGGTAGAAAAAATTGTGTCACATCCTATACCAAAAACCCTCAATAATGATGACTTGGATGTGGAATACCATGAGGAATTATAATTCTTCCTACTAACCAGGTATCTTTATAAGTAACACATTTGTTTACACATAAAATGCCAAGTTCAAAATAAAATTTCCCTAGCTAATCTATTCATACTCAGAATGAATTATTCAAGAAATAATCTCGTATAAACATTCTTGGCTACTATATTGACTTGAAAATGCCAGCTATACTCAGGGTGCTCAATGCAATATTAATTGGGTTTGATGTATTAACTATGTGCATCCTATATTAGACAGGATTACAGTAAAAAAAAAGGAAACAACTTCTAATGTATGATGATTGGATTCTTGCTGAAAATTAAATTTTAAAATGATTTTGTTCATTGAACAAACATCAAAACCACAAACATAAGAATGACCATTTTTGTAGGGTGTTGCTATTTTTATAATTGATATTGCTAATAAATCATAGAGTCCAAATTTAGATTACTTCTTTTTTTTGTTGCACTGGTTGATGTTTCAAACCCGATTTACTCAATTAATATTGTATTAAGAGCTCTGACTATGATTTCACTACTACAATGTTTATACCGGGGTATATTTTGAAGCGACAAAAGACCTAAAACATTAAAAATGTTACTTGGTGGGAAGTCTTAACTTTTACCATTCTTGAGTCTGGAAACACTCACAGCATCCTAACATAACTCCTACTATCCCTGAAGGATTTTTTTAGTATTATGATAGTACCCGGTTTGAATTTTATGACACAATAAATTTCCTTCAGCAGTGCAGTAAATAGTCTTTGTTCTTGGACTTCTTTTCTCTAATACTCACTCAGTTCCATGAGGAAACCTTGATTGATAACACCAACAATGCAACAGAAAAGATGATTATGAAAAATATTAGGAGGTAGGCTCTGGTTTTTCATGATCTGTTCCTCTGAGTTTAGTTTAGCTTTTAAACTACCAGTATTGAAAAGGATTGATATGGTAATTGGTCAACCAAATGCTTTTATAAGCTTAAAAACAGTTATAGCAACATTTTAGAATTTATTTTCTTCTTTTCTCCAAGTTAAGTTTAAAATTTACTTTTTATTATTAAAGAACTAAAACTAATAAACGTTAGGAATTCATGTATGTAAACACAGATATATTTCAAAATAGCTTCGTGTAATGGCATGACATGCCTAGATTGAGACAGCACAGCATATTAGTGCCAGTGTTGTTCTCAGTTTTTCTTTCCTTTGCTTTCAAGATGTTTTAAAAACTATCTCTGTTTTAATTCATTTATTCCTGACATATATTAGTTTATGTTCTTTAATAGTATGAAGGAAATTTGACGCTTGACTCTTTGGAGAAAGGAAGAAAATAAATTCCTAAATGTTGGCTAAACTGTTTTTTTAGGCTTTTAGAATCCATTAGGCCAATTACTGATACCAAATACCAGTATTCATTTGTAACAGCCAACAAATTTGTGGAGGTATTGATTGCTGAAGTTGATGATGTATAGCTATATATTCCCCTTGTTTCTCGTCTGATAGAGATAATTTTCAAAATATTTTATTGATGATGTATTTATTGAAAGTTATTCCACAATTATGCAATTTGAAACAGATAGCATTACAGAACTTCATTATTGACAAGGAACAAACTTCTTATAAACAAAGAGTGTGCTTGTTTCAGGAGTTTTGTGAATACATTCCCAAAGTAAAAATGATTAAAAAATGTGATATGTATATTAATTAATTGTTGATCTTATTTAGTATACCTAATCTTAATAATTGAAAATAGGACTAAATAAACAACAGTACATAAAGCTCTAAGGCCTGATTATTATTAGGAAGGCATGTGTTCTGTATAATTACATTTTGTTTCCTTTTTTATGTTGTTCTATGACATTGTATTGAATTTAAGGAAAAACAGTTACTTAATGAACTCAAACACATACACTCAACCATCTTAATCAGTAAATCTAGTTATATAGAAATATATGAATTGTTAAAGTACTATTTTTTCGTCTGCTTTAATGATATAAAGTTTGTTGCTTCTGAATTAGGCTATTAACTTTCTCAATAAGTTATGCTTTCTTTTCCTTAATTTTTATCGTTTAATTTATGTTTATGGAGACCTTAAACGGTTACGAATAAAATCATTGAATTTCAGGGACATGTGATTTGGACAGTGAACACAGTAGGATCAAACAACTTTAATTGTTTTGTTTTTTGCATAAGTGAGATAAATTGTAACAGCTTAAAGATTTGCCACAAGAAGTAAGTTGAAAACTTTTTTTTTCTTTTTGCATATCTTCTTGTTTGTAGCATTATCATTTCTATTATTTTTAGGTGGAGACTAATTTTCAAAGCCCAGCAATGTCTTCAGTTCCAAAAGAGAGAATAAAATGCTTGTTCTGTGATTCTACTTTCCGTGATAACTTTAATTTGAGACGACACATCAACAGTAAACACCCTGATGAAGCAAAAGAAATATTGAAAGTCAATTGTTCTTTATGTGGCTTAATTTATATCCGCAAAAAGGATGACAAACCTCCAGTTGAAATGTGTAATGATTGCAAGAAGCGAACTGATATTGAACCTCCAGAGAGTCATAATTTTAATAGTGAAAATGAGTTCAAAACATGGAAAGAAAAGTTAGAAGTGGACACGAGTACTAGGTATGTGAAGAGTCGCAGATCATACAATCTTAAAGATGGTACTGTTAAAACTGAGTTTCCCTGCTATCGTAGCAGCTTCTTAAGTCCAAAAAATAAACGTTTGAAACTTAAATTATTAGCAAGTAAAAAAAGTCCATTCTGTCCTGCAAAAATGATATGCGAATTTAAGCCAGAAGGAGAGGTAAGCGTTCAATTTTTTTCACAACATAAAGGCCACAGCTTAGATGCTAATAGGATGCTTTTGAAAGTAAAGAAAAAAGAAAAAGTTAAAAAAGTTGAGAAACCACCAGTATCCACAAGTGCTTTAGAATTGCCTAATTTTTCTATGCAGCAACCAGATGTTATTATGTCAGAAGAACACTTTAAGTCAGTCAGTAATGATGAGTATATGAACACTGAATTCAATAATGATATTGACCTTGTTCTTAGTCAAATAGAAAATGAAGGTGAAATAAATTCTAATGGAAAGAAATGGCTTTCCTCTTTTTGTAATGCTGTTCAAAATTTAGCTTCCAATAAAACTACTCAGTTTCTTCCATTTAAGTCATCTAAAGCAAGTAAAAAGGTTTTGAGGGACAATAATGTTCCAGAACAGACATATGAAGCCCAAATGTCCAACAAAATGACTGAAGAGGAGAGACAAAGTATTATACAAATGGTATTAGATGATTTGTAATATTTTTATAATAATTTGCATTTGTAGTATTCTTATTGTGAGAGAAATTGAATATTAAATTAAACTAAGAAGACTGCAAATTCGCTGTACATTATCCTATTTCTAGAGCCTGTTTAATATTCAATTTACTTCTTAACATAATCTAACTGATGTTTGACCAATTTTTTTGTAGAAATGATTGAGGTTTGAAATCATATTGATAGATAAACTTTTCTCTATTATGTAAAACAAAGAAAAACATTGTAAGAGATAAAAATCCCCTGCATATTATATTATTTATGTGCATTACATTTGTTGGGATATACCTTTTGTTTTTGATTTTTGCATCACATTAAACATTATATTTTATTACAATATCACATTGAATTGTATTTTATTATATTTAATTTATGAAATATTTTATAAATTTGAGATAAGAATTATTATTTTGGAGAATAATTGTAGCCCTTGCTGAGTAAATAATTTCCTTACTTATACTTTGTCTCTAAAAATTGTGCTCTTATTTACCCCCTCCCTCAAAATGCAACATGTACCTAACATAAATTGTGTTCCGTCATAATCTCAAGAAATAGCATTTATAGAGAATTTGTAGCATTATCCTAAAATTATTGACTTTTCTCAGTTTGAATGGGGCCTCTGCAGTATCCTCTGTAAGATGGATATGGCTTAATCGGATCTTCTCTAAACACTGAGAAGGAGCCCAGATATTAGTACCCAGGACCGGAACAGGAACAGGAGGGGTCCTTGTGCTATATTTACACCTGTCACCATGCATTTAGTTTTGCTTTCTTTTACTCCTTGATGTAATTTCTTTTCATTTTAAATAAAGCCCTCCCTCTCCAATAACAACAAATGAACGTTATCCCATCAAATACCCGAGGATTTATAAATCACTTCTGACATTTTTATTACTGAGCTCCTAACTGAGGTTTAACAAGACTAAGGTTAAACAGGCCAGTCAGAATAACGCCCTATCATATTACAATATCAAATAAGAACTCTTCACTGAGTAATGTTTAAATTGACATGACTACTCCTTCCATAATGAGCAGCACCTTTTTATTAGTTTTGAAGAAATGTTCATTATACCCCTTTCCTTTTAAGCCATGGATATTCTAATGTCAAAAAAGAGGAAATAAAATAAAATTATGTTATGTTATCAACTCCTTTCTTTCACTTTGTAAATTGTAAAGATTTACTCCATTATAGATTTTCACTTCTTACCTAAAACCGCTTTTTTTTTTAATGTTCTTATCCTGCTTAATTAAATAATTCCCTATTTAAACCTCTAGGTTTTTTCTTCTGTTTCAATGCCTTAGTTATTTTATCTAGATCAAGAGGTTCGATTTCAGCTTGGCTATTTTCTTTAAACACTCTTCATATATTTGTATAGGTAACTCAAAATGTTTTCAGTGATGGTCACTGAATTGCTTCTTCCATATTTCAAGACAAATTTTCACTCGGGGAGGTAGTGGTTAATGTTGTAGCACTGAGAACTTTCATTTTTTTTTTCTTTTGACTACTTTTAAAAAAAAAAAATGTTGAAGCTCATTTAACTTTTTCTTGCATGCCTTACAACTTGTTTTCTTTATACTGATTGGCCCTTTCCTGAGCAAGTATTTCTCGTCCTTTAACCTGGATTTGAAAAATAGTTAAAATCTACAGTTTTATCTATAGTTTGTTTTCTTAATAAAAAATCTCATTAAATTTTTTGAACATTTTGGTGAATTATTTGTATTATTTCATAGGTGTATAAACTGTTCATCAAAACTAAATTCAGGGTATGAAGGGAGAGGACTGTTACACTTTTTTTAAAGAGGACTTGAATGTTTAAATAATATAACTATTCAGTATTAACTATTTTTTTTGAAATATAGAAGTGGTATTAATTTCTTGACCATGCTGAAAGGCCACCTGGATATGTACAATGTTTATCATTGATATGCTCCAGAAACATTGCATTGATTTCTTTTAGATTGAAGCTATGGTCATTCAGATACATTTAACAGTTTAGCTTCTTAGCTCTGCCTACTCTGTATGCATTATGGGTTGGGCCAGTTTAGACCAAAAAATAAATTAATGTAAACCCATACACTTCCTTCTTAAAATTATTTATTTGTATTCTTCAATGAGTTTTAAAAACACATTGACTAGGAGGTATGAGACGTTAAAATGTGAATCATTAACATTAAACTTTTATTGAATATTTTCTTTTTATTTGTTATAAAATATTAATCAAGCTAAAAGTCTTTGCTATAGAACATTTGTATTAAATTCCACGTGTTATCGAAACAATAGATCAGCCCTTGCCATAATTATTGTCTTGTTGTTGTCCATTACACTTATAATGATATAAGAAAGAGCAATAGTATTTATACAAATACATACTGGTAATTTAGCGGTGTGTAAAATGTTCGGTTTTGTTGCATTTTGAGTTTAAAATAGGTTTTCAATTGTAATAAAAATGTATCGAAACCCAAAAATATTCATCCTGAACAATACATAAAATTGAACTGTTGTTTTGTCTTCTAAATAGTAGAAATAAAATTTAAAAAAATCATTTCTTAAATGTGGAATGACTTACAATATATATTATACTATTAATCTAAATTCCTGAGATGTTTAGTATTAAGTATATATTTTAATGAAATTGTACCTCTTTAGAAAATTTTCCATTTATTATGTAGTTTGTTTCCTTATTGCATCAATCAGTTATTATAAAAAATCTTAACCTCCAATATATTTATAGTTCAAAACTATAGAAAATATGTGTGTGGTTAAGAATTACTTCAAATGTAAATAAATTTTATTTACATAATAAAGTAATAGCTAACAGGTCTTATAATATCTTATAAAGCTCCCCACCAAGTTCTTCATTTCAGCACAAGGCCTTTCTGCAGATATATATATATATATATATATATATTTTGTTTGTTTTTTACTTAGCATCTTATGATGGCTTGCTGTGCTTAAATGAAGAGCTTGATGTGAAGACTTTCAGTTTGTAAGACCTGTTTCCTAGGTCTGCACTCCACATTTACCACCCATATTATTTACATTAAATCAATACTTCTGTATTTTGCATAGCCATGTTTTATACTGAAGAGTAAATATTTTATGATTAATATGTAATATTTGTTGTTTAAAGGATGTATCTTTTTCTGTAGCATGTGATTTGTATTGGTTTAGAGTCCATATAAGCATCTAATGACAATAGAATGAGATTCTTTTTATATTTTTAGTTCTTAGTACATTTTAAGCATACAAATTGATGTCTTATTCAATAATGTACATGCAAATTTGAAGGAGTTTATTTCATTATATTTATAAACTCTTTGTTGAACAAGTCAAGGTCAATTACTATCAGGACTACACAATTAATGGAAAATTACCTTGAGGATAGAATTATGTCAAATTAATACAAAATTTATTTTGTCATAGTTTAAGGCTGTTTGTTTTGGAATTTTTATGGTATGTTTATTAGGAATGTGATTGTATTAATCTGAGTAAGCGTGATTGTTCAGATACCTGTGTATAACAATGTATATAATTAATATCATGCTATATATTTTTATCCTATTGCGCTTCTATTATAAATATAGTCAGAGCTGCAATAGCATTTTACTATGTATTCTTAAGTGATATATTTATTTGTGTAGTTATATTTATTGTAACTATTTTGCACTAGTTTTAAACTCATTTTAGAACATTATTGTCTGTTGACAATTATTAGTTCATCAAAAAATCGTTCAAAATATTTTGAGGGCACTTCTCTGTTCTTGTTAAATTAACCATGAGATAGGGTTCATTGGTTATACATACTAAGCAAACCTTATAATCCTGGCTTTCTTTGGCATTAATCATCAATTAGCCCTTTACTTGGTCAAATGGTAATAAATAATCAACTTTTTTAGGCTTGAGATTGGCACTTTTAGAAAACAAAAACTCTACGTATGTAATTGTTATCGGAAATTGACAAATTTGTTATCTCTTAATAGTCATTAAGAGAAAAATGTCAGTCATATTTGATACTAAGCCAAATGATGGTGTTTTCTTTCTAGAAAAATTCATGACAGATATTTATATTGATATTTAATGACTTCCCAGACAGTTCTGTAACTTATAATTTTAAACACTATATGAGTAAATTTATGGGACGAGTCAGTTCAATCGCTCAACAGACAAAAGTCTTAGTAGTTTATTCAATATATGTACTTTACATGTTTCATGTCTTCAATGGCACTAGTTGAGAGGCTTACTTTTAGGTGACTATTTATTTTTTTCAACTACAAATAATACTAATGAGGTTATAAACTAGTAAACAGTCAAAACAACTTTCCTGTGTTAGGTCACATACTAAAAGAAATGACATGTAGAAAAAGATTTGATGGGGGAAAAAATATCCCTATATCACAAAACAAAATTCTAAAAATGTAGTACATTATTCAATACCTTGCCAAGTTAAGGGTTATGAATGGTGAAATTAGTTCAAAAAATAACTCAATGATCGTATTTTATAAGAAGGCGCCAATTGAAATAATATACTCAACTGAATTTATTCAATATTTGAGAACCTTAGTGCATGAAAGATAGGTAATAGTTTATAAGCCCTTTTCTTTTGGTTGGTTGTTCTTCCAGCAATTGTTTGATAAAGAAACTTAAAAATTAGGGGTTTCAAAGGCATGGCTCTAGGTTGTATGATTAGGATGTATTATAAGATATTTCCTTACTTGCCAGTATGTTCTTCCATTAATAAATATTTTTAAAATATACAGTGAGCTGAGAGTTTTCGAGACCTACCACCACGCAAGTCATCATGACTGTGGCTTACGCTATTTTCTTGTACACCTGCTGTTGTGCAATACTATTGTTTTTTTTCTTATTTAACTATTGATTAAAAAATGATTTCACAGGGTATACACAACTCTGGTAGAATCGCTCATTTAAATAGTTTTCTAAATACAAAAATTTCAGTGGAACTTTTTTTTACTCCTATATATTTTTTTTCTCAGTTTTTGTTTCAAATTTGTTTTTAAGTGTATGGAGCTGGGCTCTTTTAATTAAATTATGATCAAATAAGATCCTGGCAACTAAATTTTTCTACTTTTTTATAACACTTAACTTTTTTCATTTCATTGCGGCACATCTGTCATTCATGAATTTTCTTTAAACGATTAAACGAAGTATCTCTTAGCATTATCATAGTGCCTTGAAATATAAGTCAGTGTTTTACTGTTATAAGTAGTTAATGTATTGTATATATATATCTATATATAATATTGCTAAAGTCAATCACTTTTATTATAAAAAGTAAATTAGTTTTCTGATCATTTATTTTTTCTCAATAGAATTATTAATGAACAGCAGTCGAGCTGATAATACTTTTACAGACAGCTTTTCAGTATAAATGCCGATATTATTGAATTGTTCGCTTGAGGATTTAATACTCAGAAGTTACAAAAATGAATGCATTAGGTCATTATTTGCATAAATAAGACAATTGAACTTTAATAAAAATAGTAGATAGTTCGCCAGTAGTCAAAAAACCATATTACAAAAAATTGTATTTATTACGGTAACTTTATCTCTCAAATACCAATCTTCATCACATTCAGTACTCGTATCATTTCTTTTTCTCCTTTCATGTTTTTCTTCCTCAGGAATGTGTGTTTTTGCCCTCCCAATTGGGAAACTGTTACCCTCATGTCAAGTCCAATGATCTTATCTAGTAGTTGATAAAATTGAAGTCCATTAAAAATGTACACATCCCTAATTTTTAACTTCTGTTTTTCTTTGTGTTTATTGATGTATAATAAAAAAATGTTAAGCCATTTTATTTTTATTTTTTATCAGTAATGTTTTAACACATACTAAACTAAATGTTAAGGATAGGCTGCATTTCTTGATCTTATTTTTTAATGTCTACTTTGAGCTACTAAGTTAATTGGGGCGGATTATCCACAGTTTCCCACCCTTTTCTAGGCAGAGTTGGACTAAGGATTTTATTTAATGAGTTTGTCACTAAATAAATTTCCTCATATGAGAATCGAACTCACTCCTCTAGGTTTACCAAGTGAGATTAATATTTTTTTAGCTTGCATGGCTAATCTGAGAACATTTGGGCTTTTATTTTGGGTCCTAATGCAACTTCCCTGTACAAAGTAAAGGATGTATTGTTATCGTGAAAGTTTTCAGATTTCAATGGAATTATCTATTTTGTATGCCCCTGACCCTGTTTTGATTAGTTTCTGCAAGATATATGTATATACCACATAAGTCAAAAAAAGCCAGCCTTACAAAGTTAACATTTCATATTTGGAATTGTTGTAGTGTCTAGTTCTGTACTTCCCCTTTTGATCAAAATTGACTAAAAGGGGAAGAGGTGGGCCAAAATCGCAAATTTCACTATATGTATTAGAGATATAATACATTTCGATCTTTTTTTTGCTAATCATGAAAAGGTCTATAAATGATGTTCTATGACTTGTTTTGATACATTATTGTGGAGATATCATATATCACTTTGAGATGAAGTGCTACCAAATATTTAGTTTATTTTATTTAATGGAGAAAGTCATTTAGTGCCCACATCAATTTTTTTTTATTACAAAGACTCAACGAATTCTTCTGGCAGTTAAATGTTTCTTAGAAAAAAAAAAAAAAGCACGCCTATATGTGAAGATTTCCAGAAAAGGGTTTTACTGGTGAACAAAAAAATAACACAATTTCAGGAAGTCATTTTGTTAAAAAAAATTCCATCTTACAAGAATTCTCACAAAAATTTCTATTTTATTTACTTTGTTTTTAAAAATTGATTGAAGCAATTTTGAATATAGACCTAAAAATATAGATAGTAATGAAAAATAAAAATTGCCCACTAGAGCAGTAACAGACTTCATTTTTCTCTCCTACTAGATTGGATTGATGCACTTTTGAAGAAAATTTTGAAAAATCGTATCATGAGTCATTCTCAGCTGCTGATTTCCTTTAATGGAAATCTGAAGAAAATTATCTAGTACACTTCCAGTGTCCAGACTTTGTACCAAATTTGGGGTCTGTATCAAATGATCCGCAAATATTGTACTTTAAATTATATTAGTAATTAAAGTATTCATATACAATTAAAATTAATTAAAGTATACATACAATATGCATATTTTGACCCAGAAAAAGTCAGACTTTCTCAACCCTTTTCATCTTAAGCCTAAATTCATTAATGACTGTAATGGGACGAGATTAGTTGTATTTTTTTAGTTTTCTACCTTCAGTAAATTCCACTTCTAATCATTCAATTCTCATGAATTTATTGTACCATTAAATGCCATACCGTGTTTAAATATTTTGTGTTTTTTGCATCGGCCTTTTACTAAGGCAGAACTAGGTTTTATAATATAATATGAAGCCTTATGGCATCTTCAAAAACCAATCAATTTATTTATCTTTTTGTTCTGAGAAAAATTATTTTATTTCCTCCTGGGAAACGAACCCAAGATCCTGGTTATCTAGTCCAGTACTCTACAACTGTGCTACTGGCATACTACTGCTCTATATGAAAAACTCTCCTCGTTGAATACTGAGAGATGCTTCAAATACCCCACATCGATCACTTGAATAGGTACACTAATTGTCAGTGAATGAGTCAAATCAATATTCTCCTACAAAGTTAAACACTATTTAGTTGATTTATTCACTTTGTTCATGTAGCTCAGAGGTAGAGTACTGAAATAGATATTTAGAATAACCAGGCTTGGCTCCTGGCAGGTGCAATTAGTTTTTCACTCAATTAAAATATAATTAAATCAAAAATTATCAATTAATTACTGATGGTGTATTACATACTAAATATCAATAAAGGGCAGTACAAACATTGAGTGTTCAAAGGTCGAGTAGCCGTAATGATTAGCTTTTGCCAAACAAGATATTTAAGTGTTAATATGAAATCAATGGTAAAAGCATGGAATTGAAGGTATTGGAACTCTCCCTTGGTTTTCAGCGTTATTTTGTCTTTAAAAATTATTTCCTCCTCTCATTATACGTAATTAAAATGTTGAAGATTGTCTAATATTTTCACATTGAAAATCTGTTTAGTCTAAGCTGTTGCTGCATGGGGCTTTTCTTTTCTATTTTCATTCTATCTCAACTTCTTATTTTTTTCATTCCAATCCCTTTTTTGGATCACTTTGATATCCTCACTTCAACGTAGTCATCATTCCATACCCCATCCCAGTGAACTGGGCCTTGTGATCCGAAAAACTTTATAAATTAAACCTCATTTATTATTAATAATTATTTATGATTACTGACTAACTAAGCTCCAATCTTTACTTTATATTGATTGAACAATATACGTAATTACAATTATTATTGGCTAAGTTTATCAATTAATATCTTGCTAAATTGATTTCAGTATAGTCAAATAACATTCTTAAAATAATATTTTAGTTTAGGAAGGCTATTTATAAATATAAAGTGTTCTGATTATGAAAATGTTCTACTATAAAATACTTAGATTATGTTTCATTCCTCAATGTGCTAGGTAGAAAAGTACTTTTCAGGATTTTCATTGGAAATTTAGTTATACCAAAAACAGTGGGAAGTTTTTAATAAAATCCATGACCATGTTAAAGTTATTTATTTACGTCCACTTTACATAACTACTAATGAGGACTGGTTATCTACAGCCCCCCCCCCCATTCGAACCAGAGTGAAACTAAGAATTTTATTTAATGTGTTCATCACTAGGCTTGAAAAGACAAAAAAAAGTAGATAGCATTGTTTAAATATGCTTCAAATGGTGCGAAGCAGTCATGGCCCCATGTCTTACCACCATAATTCATGACACTCCGTACCCTGTTTTGCCAATGTACTCATTGTGAGGGCAATAAAATGCAAAAATAATATCCATTTTAAGAAATGCAAGTAAATTTTGTGTACTATTATTTCCAAGATTACCTATAAGCAGTAAATTAAATAAATACGGTGATTAAACAAATCCATTCACACACGCGCGTGCACACACATATATATTTATATATAATTACATTACAACTTTTAGTAGGCCATTTTCTCATCTTATAGAACACATTCATTTTTGAAAATGAAAAGAACGTAGAAGTTTTAATTTTCCCCCCTCCTAATTATAATTCTTTCAGCTACTATTACGAGGCTTTGTATTCAGTAGATCTAAATTTTTTACAGGACTCTTTTAATAAACAAGTTCTGGATCTTGTTCAAAGAATGTAGCTAACTGAATTCATGTATTCATTTTTATTTTCATGTTTTTTTTATCTTACTTTTTAGCCTTTCTAAGTCATGACCCTGAGAAAACAGAATCTTTTTTATAATAAATCAGCTGCAATGCTTTATATTATTCTGAATTTATATAAGCATAACTGCGTTCAAACTGTTGCTCTTAACAGTCTGAGACAGCCTACTTCCTCTATCCCTACTCTCTCACTCCTATTTCTTTTCTTTTGGACTCTCGCTCTCTCTTCCTCTTTTTATTAATACTAAAAAACATTCACAGTAATAATTAAATATAAAAATGGTGTGCTCAATCGAACTCCTATTACATTGTAATAGCTCTGATATATTTGTTTTTTCGTTACCACATATATTTATTTATAATATTGAAAATTGAGCTTTTTTCTTCTATACTTTTCTATAAATATGTTCAAATATATAATTATATAGAAGAAATATAACTATTATTTTTTAATGAGAGATTTCTTGTAATTACAAGTTATTACACATTGAATTTTATAATTATGTTATTTTGTTTTCCATCACTTCTCTACACATTGATGTACTAACCAAGTTGTTACTGTCTGATATATCTTGTGTTTTATTTAATATATAAATGAATATATATTGTTTGATTTGAATTTTTTTTTTTACTATTTATTGACAATTTATGAACAAAATGCTATTTGCTAGTCATATTCTTTAAGCTGTAATGAATTTTTAATGTTTATTTTATTCCTTTTTATGTGATGAACAAATAGTATTTTAAGGCACTATTATTGTTGTATATGTCAGTTGCTATTAGCATGAAGGGAATTATAAATTTATAGGTGATACTTAATGTAAAAATTATTATATGACGTCCCATATTTCTGATGGTTTTCAGAACTAATTATCTTAAATATTTGGTGTCCATAACAGTAAATAAATCTATTATTATATTTCTTACAGTAAAAGATGTGTTTTAATTTGATTATATTGTTAATAAATTATTATTTTTTTATCATGTTGATATATTTTAGCTTATATTTAAAGTAGTTCATTTGACGAACAGGTATTTTATATTTTATTTTCCCTCTGAATTTTAAGTAGTTTAGTTTTAAATAGTAAAAGGATAAATAAAGGTGCATAAATGGGTACCTACACATTCTTTATTTTTTTGAAGCTCCATAATGATGAGTTATTGGAAACAGATATGGATATATATTCATCTGATTTATATGATGTTCTTATTCGTTCTAGCAAACTCATAATTTCTTTGAAATACCTTAGTGAATTTTTGTACTATTGTATGGTTTGTTTTTAAATATATACATCATTTTATAGTTACATTACATAATATATTAATTTATTGAACTTATTTTTTTTTGTCATTGAAATGATTTAAAACTGGAATAGTTACTGAACATTTTTATTTCGAACATATTTTAAGATATTCATGTTTGGTTTTGCTCTTATATATTCAACAAAGTGTAACATCATATAACCGCATGAATATTAGTTGAGTAGGTAGGTGTGATATTTGAGTTAATATGAATTAACTTTTTTGCAATTATGAACCTTGTTGTATAAATATGCTCGAGGGATACCATGGTTCCACTGAGGTGTTATGCTGTACATTCCTAGGAATGTTCAGAAATAAAAATTGAGCTTAACTTCTCAGAAGTTCTATTTTGAATTGATGGCTAAATTTTAGCTTTAAGCACATTATAAGGTATTAAATTGTGGATTATACTAATGAAAAACACCAAAAAATAACTAATTTTTCATCAATTTGTGTACCTTTTTGCTTAATTTTAAAGGAATTTGATCAAATTTAACTCATCATTATAATTTTAATAAATTCATATTCATAAAACTATATAGTGCAACTTAATATATGTAGTTAAAAGAATTAATTCTGAAAAATATGTTTTACTTTTTTAATTTCTTTCTTATTTTATATACAACATAACTGCCCTCATAATAGCTGACTATAATATTTTTCTTTATTTTTACAGTTATATTAAAAAATAGGGTTGTCTTCCAATTTGTGTCAGCAATGTCCGTGCCCACTAATTCTTATACAATAAACCACAATTTTATACATTTTTTTTGTTTCTTTTAATTGAAAGTAACTGCTTTTTTTCAGAGAAAAACAAGATATTTTTTTTTAAATTTATATTTATTACTATCTGTGGTGAAAAAATGTGCTGCCTCAAAATGGAAAATACCTGAATATAGTTCCATTATTAGTTGTGAATTAAGTTTGTAGAACTTTAGTTGTTAAGTTTTTAATATTTAAATATTACTGCTGGATGAGTAAAGCTTGATACTTTAACTTTTTCTTTTCTAAGTATTTTGTCTTCATCTTTTTATTGTAATCTTGTCTATGCAGGTAATATAATTATATTTATTTGTCTATTATTATTTTTCGTACGAATTCTGATTTATTGTCTGTAAATACCTGATTGATTTTTATTTGCTTTTTTATTTGAAGAAGTTTATTAAAGTATTTTATAGATTAGATAACATGTATATAGAATAGATAAAATATAAAATAAAAAATATTACTTTAATTTCCTATTTTTTTATTTTGTATTTACCTTATGATGCAATTTCTTTTTTATGTGAAGGATAGTATAATGTATTTCAAACATTAACTTAATAGATTCTGGGATTTGTTTTGTCCGATTCATGAAAATGTACGCTTGTGGACTGTAGCAGCTGGATCCTCCTCTCCAATCCATCAAACTGGAAGGATGGTGATCACGTTGAACGTTTCTATGGACTGAGAGAATTATTGGGAACTCAAGACCCTGCCTTTTTTATAGTTAAATTTCTCTTCAATCATAACATTTATTTATCAGTGAAAATGATTGAGTGATGTTTTCCATCTTCATAATACCTAAGCTGACCTTTACTTATTCCCAACCTAAATTGTTTTAGCCTATGATTAAGTAAATTTGTGTTGCTATAGGATAACAAAACAAGAAAATGTGAGTCTGCTAAAATGCGCATCTCTCGAGGCATCGCTATTTTTGTAGAGTAGATTTCTCAGAATACTGTTTTTCATTACTGTTGCTGTCCTAACACTTCTAAGCCAGCCTGTGCCAATCTGGTCTTTGACAGTAACTCTCTGAACCCCTCAAGGCTCCTATATATGAACTGTTTACTTATCCCAAGAGGCTTGAGTATTTTAAATCTTCCCAGGAAAGTTTTCTAAACGGGTGCTACTCGTAGAGGCAAAATATTTTAATAGATGAAGAAATAAAAAAATTAAGATTAGAAACCCTTAACAAACCCAAACCTTTGGAGTGTAGAGGTCAGGAATGATAAACATTTCGGAACTAATTGGAAGACTGTGCATAGTAGAAGAAATATGACTGCATGTGATTGAGTCTGTGTGCACAAATGTGTGTATATAGGAATGAGTATAATGTACTTTTATTGAAATTTTATTATTTATAATGTGTGTAATACAATTAATTTATTTTGATATAATGGTTCAGGTACACAAATTATTTCCATTTTTCTCAGATTTTCTTTAAGAAAAATCATTATAGCTATATATACATACTTATATGTACTTGTCAGTTAGTGCTCCAGCGATCATAATTTTTGTTTGATGTTTAAGTGTTTCGTGTAAAACTAAAGATCAAGCTTACTAACAGCCAAAATCAACCAGGAGAGGAGTGGTTTAGAGGCGGGGGGAGGGGGAGGGAGGGGGCAAATTCCAAATATCTCTATTATTAGGTTGTTTATAAATTGTTTTCTCTACCTTGAATTTTTGAGTTTTTTTATTTTGCAGCCTTCATTAAACCCCCCACTCTTACTCATCTCTAATTAACAAAAGCTGATATATCATGAAAAATCATATTCTTAGCTTAAATGCCAACTATTATTTTCATCAAACCTTTACCTCTGTGTAATAGATTCAGGTATGTTTGACATGACGTCAGTAAAGATTATTGTTTTCTAGTGACCTCAATATTTTCTTGATGAACACATTTCTCAATATTTAAATGATTCATATATTGCTAAAGATGAAATTCGATGAAAAAATTAAGCAAGTTATTTATACTTTTTATTTTCATCCCCCAGTTTAACTACTCTTACTCATGAGATTTTCATATTTTAGGGATTGCATCAATCAGTTCATGTTCAGTTTAAATTTGAAGTTACAACATCGGTGTACCATACCTGCACCTGGTAAATCTTAATTTTCACAGTACCTTTGTGAGAGACTTTTCTACTTGTGAACAAGTAACATGTTTGTGGGCAGGCTGGAGTGTTCCATTCATCCCAAATGTTCAATCCAAATGACGTCTGCACTTCTTCTTACAATAGACAATGTCACAATTACTATAAAAGTGCTTGCAAACCCTATTTATCTATTTGTATTTCTCAAACTTTCTAAGCAAAATGTTTACCTCTTAAGTGATGCTTTTATAAATTATGGTAATGATTTAATTAATTTAAATAAAGTGGTTTCAAGAATTCATTTTATCTTATATACTTTTTAGTGGTTTTTATGGAGTCATGTCATAATAGAACTAAATGATTACTTATTGTTTATATTTGTTGACATGTTCTATGTTATAAATCATGACCTTTTCAAGATCTTTTCTTAATCCAAATGTATGTTACTTATTGAGGTTAAGAATCCTTGAATGACTCTCTCAAAGGATGGGCTAAATATATAAAAAGAGATATTGAAAAATGAAGATGTCTAATTGTTATGACCTGATCTTAAGAAATTTAACTGGGGCAGAAATTAACAATAATGCTTAATGGGTTGAAGTATAGCCTTTGTCTACACATATCATTCCTAATTTTAGGAGCAATATTCCTATATTTGTGGCAGATCTGATAAACAAGGTACACACTAAATTATTTAGATTTGTTTCATGCACTTTATGTTTGTCATGTGTGAATAAAATAAAATTGAGCATGGCTGTGTTTGTGCTTGTGCTGGTGTTTAATTTATTTTATGTTTAACTGGTTTTGGAAATTTGCACTTAATAATGCTTTTATTTTTATTTAAAATTTAAAATGAATCACTATTTTATATGTATGATTTCATATGAAATTAGGTGGCTGGAACGACTTTTGTGGTAAATTTTTACTTGGTATAGCCACAACTAATTAAACAATCCACATTAGTTACATTTTTAAGTTAGGATATTCAAACATTTAGTTTCATATAAAAAAAAATATATTTTTTCATTGAACAATTACGCAATATATATCTTGTTTATAATATTTCATGAATCTGAACATTCCCTCGAAATTGGAATTCCTTGTGAGGACGTTTTGAGGGAAGATACAATGCCTTAAATTTACATAGTAAAAACCTACTTTTATTTTTTTAGTGGGGGGTGTTCCCGATTACTATTTTGAAGTACCTTGATATGAAAAACACCTTATTCTCACATTTGCATTTACATATGTAATGTATACACACAAGCGAATGCACACTCAACCTGGACAGTATTTCAAATAAAATATTTTGAAATACCAAAGAAAATACATTTTTTGTATTTTAAGATGTAAAATGCAAAATACATTGTAACTATATTTTCTTCTTAATATGCAAAATTCATTGTTTGCAATTGTATTTTCTTTTTAAAATACAAAACACAGGTAATGTATTTAATTTCACTTTCTTAAAATATAAAATAAATTTCATATTTTAATGCACTTTATTAAAATATAAAATGGGGCTCAGTTTAACCATGTTTGTTAAAGTCATAATCTCACATTGCGAACCATGAGTGGTGAGTTCAATTCTGACTTGGGCAATAGGAATTTATTTAGTAACAAACTCATTAAATAAAATCCTTAGTCTCATAGTGGCTAGAAAAGAGTAGTAACCTGTAGATTAGTCGTATTAGCAAAAAAATGGACATTAAAAGTGGTCATAGTGCACAGCAATTTTTCTTTAATTGGCACCAAACTCAATATTTGAAAACCAATTGTGACCAATGAAGTGGTCAGGCATCAAATACATATACTTTTATATATATTTATATTTGAAAGGCCCACATTTTCATTATCAACTAAGGAGGAAAGCTGGATATTTAAAGCCATTTTCAAAAGTCAATAGATGGTGTCAATAGAAAATTTAATTGTCTAGGAGTTAATTTTTTAAATCAACTGCTTAAAAATAAGTATATTAATCTTCTGAAGGTAAATTTTAATTCCTTTTAAATTTAAGGTAAATATGTATATTGTAATTTTTTTTTCTATAAATATTTTAATGTTGAATATGACACTGTTAACACATTGAATTGTTAAAGGTTCTATAGTTTTATTAATTGTTTTGTGCATTAAATGTTATGTACATTTTAAACTTTTAGGCCAACTCCTTTTTCCAAATTGCGTGGAGCCACAAAACTGTGTTCTGAATAAAATGAAAAAGTATTTTGTTTTTATTTATTTCAAATTCAAAATACTTATTTTATTTGAATGGTATTTGGTAATGGAAATACACATTGTCTAAAAAAAATACTTGGTTTTTAAAATAACTGATATATATATGCATGTGAGTATGTATAAATTGTGAGTGACTGCAAGCGATAGAGTGTCTGACATTAGATCAAGCATCATCAGGCATAGGCAGTACTTGAATGAGTGACCGTTATGATTGCTAGTATACCAGTTGTTTCCATACCCCTTTAGCATCATGGTGGGCATTGGTGAGGTGTATCGGTCTGTCGAGGCCTGTTAACTTCGGGTCTCGATCTCTCTGTACTCACTGCTGTGACACCAGCTAGTAATGCAATACCCTGTAGTTGATGTGTATACAAGAGATTTATACACCATATTCATTGACTTCAAAGGAGCATATGATTCAATTGATAGAAGCTGACTTTGGAAAATAATAATGGAATTTGGATTTCCAAAGAATCTTGTAGGACTGACAAGAGAGTTTATCAATGGGTCCCACTGTATTGTTGGTTCAAACCGAGGTGATTGAGGCATTTTATAGTATGTCAGGAAACAGGGGTGATTGTTTATCAACCATGCTGTTCATTCTAGCTTTGGAGGAGGCAATACTTGAAGCATTAGAGATATAAAGGGTATATATGTAGGGAAGATGCATCAATTTCTTGCATTTTCAGTTAATTAACTTAAATAAAGAGTTATTACTATCTCTTGCTGTTTTTATCAGTGACAAAATAGATGGGATTGCATGTAATCCAAGAAAACATTAAATATATGGTATAGTCCATAACCAGCACCTGGAAAATAGCTTAAATATAGAGGCCATATTCTTTTCAAAAGTAGAAAGCTTCAAATATTTTGAAGCCATTAAACTCTGTCTGCAACCAATGCCTGAAATTGAACATTGAAATACAGAGCCTAACATGCTTTCTTCTCAGATCTTCGAGTCTTTAAGATGAAGTAAAATCTAATGAGTCTTGAAACTAAGGGCCTATAACTGCATTATCAAACCCTACTGATGTAATTGATTCGTACCCATTTGACGGCTCGTAAGGAGAAAAATAAACCTAAAAGGTATGAAGACATTGCTACACAGAACTCTCCATTGTCTCTGCCAATCTGGGAACGGACTACCAAGTTTTGTGGCCCGAGTCAGCTGTTTAATATCGATATGTCATAAAGTAACCAATATTGATTATCTCTAAAGAAGTATAGTCTAAATATTAAAGGAAAAATCTACTTATGTGAATGTCTAAAAAATATCATTCAGATTATTAATTATAACTACATTATAGAATCAATTGTAAGGATTGGACAAAAGTTATACAGGGGAATCATCAAAATTATGTAAACAAAAATCAAACACTAATAAGCTTAGATGAGGTAAATCATCCCCTAATTGACCCTTCTATTAATCACACTCAGCTTAATATAAGTATATTAGGAAAAAAAAAGAGATTTAAGTAAGAAGGAAATTAAAGAGAATATGCATATATTAAAGAATAGAAATAAAGCAGTCTGTAAAAGAAAAAAAACCTAAATTAAACATATGAATTACACACACCCACACACCCACACACACACACACACACACACACATATATATATATATATATATATATATATATATATATATATAAAATTAGGAAATCTGTAGTAAAATGTATCAAACAATAATAAGCTTCCCGTAATTAGATTTTTTTCTTTTCTCCAGGCAGAGTACTGAGAGGCCAAGGTTCAAATTAGTCGAGCTGGTTGTGAAACTAGTCCAAAAATAAAAGTGATAATAATTATTTTTCTAAATTTTTCTTAGAGTTGACCTTCTGCCATATTACTGATTATAACATTATTATTTTTCTGACAATTAATATATACAATCAGTAGTTATCTCTCTGCAATAGACGCTAAAGACCAAAGCATATCTGACTGTAAGCATGTTATAGGCAGAGGAGACACTTCATAGTTTGTCGAAATAATTTGTATAAAGCTCAAAATACCATAGGCCATTCAGTAATAAATTACACATATAAAATGTGCCATTCAAACCTGGTGTATGGTCCAGGCATCTTCATAGGTTGGCAACTCTGTTTTGAAACTTCTCTGTGAATTCTATTGTCCTTGATAATTATAATTAATTATATATTTAAAGAGTTAATATGGTAAAAGATTAAAAGAAAAGAAAAGAAATAGGTAACAAAATATTTAATCATTAATAGAACAAACTAAATTACATCTTTAGTGAAAATTATAATTTTAGTTTATGAAGTAATCTAAGCTTCTCTTACCTGTTTTTAAATCAAAAGGGTTAAGAGATAGTAAATTATTGTACATTTAGCCTAAGGAGTCATTAGAAGAAATCTAGGTGGTCTACTCTAGGACTGTAGGTCCTAGTTTTTATCTAGTTTGCTGCATTTCATCCTTTGTTTCACTCTAGATTTAAACTGTCATCTGATCGATTGGTTGTGTCCATAGACTTTTCTGTTATTGTGAGCCTGCATTATGGTATCAATTCTACTTTAATTAAATAAATATTTTATGTTTTAAGACACCTCAATAATTAAATTTATCCTCATGAGGGAATTAATGTTTATGTAAATTTATTTCTATTCTGAATTGGCACATTTCCAAATTTTTCCTCATACTTATTGATTTGTTTTTAAATAATATATTTTATTAGTTCTGGAAAAAAGTTGGGTCATTAGGGTTGATTAAAAGTTTTAATCACTTATATTACGACTCAATTAATTTCATATAATAAATTCTTCTTCTTTAGTTTAAATGAAGTTATTTATTAGCTTGACTAATATTAGGAGTATTTAAGTTTAGTGTTTATAATTAGTTTAGTAGTCTTATGGCCTTCTTCAAAATCCCATATCGAGTAATTTTTTTTCTTTGATTATTGATAATTATGATGAAGTACTTTTAGTGCATGTTTCATTGAAAAATGCACTACTCAATATTTTTAAACGGTTATAATTGAACCATCAATAAACGCATATAATTATAAGAAAGTCATTGAGTGATATGATTGAGAAGATTAAGTTGTAGCATGTTATTGATGATCTGTGTAAGCTTTTTGATTTGGTATTAACTCTATCAAGCAGTAAAGTTGGTTCGATTCTGATTAGAGGCTCAATTTGACAAGTTGAGTTGAGGTTTTCTTCAAGGTAATGGTAAATACTTGAAAGTCCCATTATTGTAGACCCTGAAGAGCTGTACCATTAGGGTGGTATATCCAGTCAGTTTTAGAGCTAGAAACTATTCATTTTTGGTGGTCCATAAGGGGATTTCTTTGTATTAGAAGCCTATTGGAGTCTATAAGGTGTATAGAAGTTGTTTTATAGTTTGGACAAATCATGGCTGGAGGATAAATGTAGTACTGGTCACTATCTGTCCTATTATTGAGAGTAGTCACAGAGTCTTGGAGAATAAAGGACAAGGGCACTGAGTTTCTTTAGTTAATTGCGGTTAGGTCTCAAAGTCAAGTGCTTGGATTTGCGATGAAGTCGAGGAAAACTTTATTGGTTGGATTTTATGTGGGATGGGTTGGTGTTATTGGAGGAGGTTTATGTAAGATATTTTTATTTCATTACAAAGAGATATTCTTTTTGTGGGGCTCTTCAACTTTCAACCAGATGCTAGAATCAAGAAGATAATTTTAAATATACTACTGGTATACCTTGGTTTGGTGTTGCTTAAGGTTATCACATATAATGGAAGGGTTGTTCTTATAGCTTTTTGAAGATCATCACAATCATCTGAGACACCAAATTCTTGATTTCTAGCCAACTTCTTCTTTCCCTCCACTTTGTGGAAATGGCCCATGCCCCATGAATCTCAGAACTGGTTATTCCAATCCTACTCATCTTTTAGAAATGTAGGCTGCCTTCCTCTTTTAGCAGATTTCCCTTAAGGCAAATCAGCTATTGAGGTCGTACTCATGACGCGAGTTTCGAAAAATTTCTTCAAATGTCCATCGATCCTACCCAGGAGATGACGAAAATGAGGTCCGTTCAAAATTATATATATATATATATATATATATATATATATATATATATATATATATATATATATTTGTCTGCTAACGCTCTAGCGGTCGCAATTTTCGTTTGATCGTTACCAAACTCGATATTTAAACCTTTTATGTAAAAAGACAGATCAAGTTCGTTAATGGCTGAAATCGAACCTGTGGGAGGGGGAGGATTTTCGAAAATTCAAAATATCTCCGCTACCATACGTCGGATTGAAAAATTGTATAGAATAAATCTTATTGCAAATTACATTTACTATAAATAGTGTTATATACATTTATTCAGTATCTTGAATATTAACCGAGATATTGGCATTTTTCTGCTTTCAGCTTCTTAGACGAGATCGGCTAACTTCGGGTCTACTCGTGAGTTTCCGTCAAGAGCTAGTTCGGGTCGTTCGCGTAACTGTACGGCTCTCTAATCTGAAATTTCTCTATTGTAAAACTTCACATGGGAAATCTGCTTAGTTTACGCAGCCCCTGCGTGACGGACTTTTTAAATGTAGTTAGCCTATTAATCTTATTAAGGGATTCAGTTATTTGTTTTGTGAATAGTTTTAAAGTTATATACTTCCTCCTTGGGTCCAAAATATTTAATTCCCTTGAATTTTCATTGCAATCCTGATTTTTCAATCAGAGTTAGTCTATTGTTGTAGAATTATCAGTTAAATGGACTTCTGTATCATCCCTTTGATTCAGAGGTTCTAGTTCCATATCCACAGAATATAGAAAACCTCCCAACTTCAAAGTTGTGTGATGCTGTGCCTATATCTGCCACCTCCAAAACATGATTTGGCTCATCTTTCAGTTATTACCCTGCTCCAAATTTTAGTAGAAGAGCCAAAATCTTTTCTCCTCTGCTCCTGTACATATTATCTGAAAGGATAGACAGAATCCAAATAAAAAATAAACATTATTCCAAAATAAATATATCCTTTATGATATGCCAGTGTACTTGGCAATGTGTCATTTAGGATACATCATTGTGAAAGCCAATATTTCACAAATATATGTTTTGAATCGGCTTCAAATGCAATAAAAAATAATACATATACTTAACATACCCCCACAAAAATGACTGGTTCTCCAAAATAAATAGAATAATCACTTAATGGTGAAAACTGAGCGAGTGCACTTAAAGGTACATAACAGTGAATCTAACCTTGACTTCTAATGAATTACAGTTGTCTAGAATTTAAAACAATAAGTAGATCCAGGTGATTCAATGGTTTTTAAAGTTTAGCTTATCCCACATTGTAATCCTAGATTGGCGAGTTTGATTCCTGCCTGGGCAATAGGAATTTATTTAGTGCCGGACTCATTAAATAAACTCCTTGGGCCCACCCTGGCTAGAAAAGGGTGGTAACCTGTAGATAACGTGTCCCAAATAGCCTAGTAGCATAAAGAGGACCTAAATAACTATAAACAATAATATTTAAAGACATGGTTTGATTCCTGCCTGGGCAATAGGAATTTATTTAAGTGACAGACTTGTCAAACAATGGAAGCTAAGGGAGTCTCCATTTGGTAAAAGTGGGACAGATGCTAGTGCAAGTTACCTTTTGGTACAAGTGGGACAGAAGCTACCGAGAGTCACCATTTGGCACAAGTGGGACAGACGCTAGAAGGAGTCACCTTTTGGTACAAGTGGGACAGAAGCTAGTGAGAGTCACCATTTGGCACAAGTGGGACAGACGCTAGTGAGAGTCGCCACTTGGCACATGTGGGACAGACGCTAGAAGGAGTCACCTTTTGGTTCAAGTGGGACAGATGCTAGAAGAAGTCACCTTTTGGTACATGTGGGACAGACGCAAGGAGTCACCTTTTGGTACAAGTGGGACAGAAGCTAGTGAGAGTCACCTTTTGGTACACGTGGGATAGAAGCTAGTGAGAGACACTGTTTGGTACAAGAGGGACAAACGCTAATGGGAGTCACTGTTTGTACAAATTGGATGGAAGATAGTGGGAGTCACCATTTGGTACAAGTGGGAGTCGCCGTTTCTTTGAGTTCAGGAGAATAGGGTGATAATATTATCATTAATAATATTGATCAGTTTAACTTCTAAGTTTTTTTGTTGATATTCTAGATTGAGAAAAAAATTACAATACTTGTGGAAGATTAAATTCGTTACAAGTAGACAATGTAACGTTTTATGACTCAACTGCCAGTACGAGAGATATTTGGAATTTATTATTTTACTCCTTTACTGAGCCCCCTCCCTCCTCCTCATCGTGACGAATACAACGCACCATATTTAGCTTGAAATACGATTTTCATTTGTTTTAGAGGAGGGTTAATGAAAAAAACCTGTTATGCAGGGGCCGAGAAAAGTAGGCGGATATCCCACTGCTGATTGCATACCATCTATTGTCCATTTTCCTTTAGTAAGAAACCATACAAAAATATTCCCTGAAGGGAAATCTGCTAAAAGTCCGTTATGCAGGGCCTACGTAAATTAAGCAGATTTCCCATTTACTTGTATGACGTGCTTGCGATCTCATCTCTTCTCTATTTATATGCAAATAAGCCATAAGTAAAGGAGAGGGGGGGGGTGTTACTGAAGGCAGAAGATAAGGAAGTACGGATAACTCGCTTAATACTTGAGTTAGGAAGAAATGTTTAGAATAAAAAGTATAGATCACCAATAGTTTAACAAGATTGGTTTTATAACATTTTATGATCCGACTCATAATAACTGAGATTTTTTTTGAGTTTTCGAATGCCCTCGTCTCTAAACGCCCACTATTCCAGGACCGATTTTCGCCTCAAAGAAATATATTCTTTAGTCTCGGCTGTAATGGTTATACATCCAGTATGGTATAAATCAAATAAATATTATGGATTAAAGAATGAGAAATCATAATTCATGACATCATCACACAAGGTTTTTTATTTATCTCGTCTAATGAAAGTTCAATAAAAACTCTGTTTGGTATTTGACCTTGGAATCAAGTGGTTCATGATATAACAGCTTATTGCTAATATGGCACGTGTAGGAGTGAGGGTTTACTGATGGCCGAAAACTAAAAAAAAGTCCGTTACGCAGGGGCTGCGTTAACTAAAGATTTTCCACTTGCGGCCATTTATCTCATGACGTAAAAGTTCAATAAGAGCAATATTTGTTATTAAGGCTTCAAATAAAGAGCTTCATAATATAACAGCTTATTGTTGATATGACATGAGTAGGAGTGGGGGTTTACTGACGGCCGAAAACTAAATAACGCAAATATCTCGGTTATTATTAAAGATAATAAAAGTCCGCCACGCAGGGGCAGCGTTTACTAAGCAGATTTCCCGCGAGCACCACGTATTTGCATTTATTTCAAAACTTAATAGTTCAATGAGAACAATAATTGGTATTTAAGCTTCATATAAAGTGCTTCATAACATAATAGAATATTGTTAATATGAGATGAGTAGGAGTGGGGGTTTACTGAAGACCGAAAACTAAAAAATGGAAATATCTCAGTTAATAATCAAGATAGTGAAGAAATGTACATAACAACATTTATAGAACATTACATTTGCAATAAGATTGGTTCTATACAATTTTTCGATCCAACGCATATTAACGGAGATATTAAGAATTTTAGAAATTCTCCCCCTCTAACCCCCCCCCCTCCCCCTAGTCCGATTTCAACCGTTAACGAACTTGATCTTTCTTTCTAGATGAAACGATTATATATCAAATTTGGTAACGATAAGACAAAAATTGCGACCGCTAGAGCGGTAACAGACACACACATAGACATACATACATATATATATATATATATATATATATATATATATATATATATATATATACAGTTTTGAACGAACCTCATTTTCGTCATCTCCTGGGGATCGATGGACATTTGAAGTAAAATTTCGAAAATCGCGTCATGAGTACAACCTCAATAGTTGATTTTCCTTAAGGGAAATCTGTTAAAACATGCACATAACAACATTTATATATCTTTTCATTTTCAATAAGATTGGTTCTATACAATGTTTCGATCCGACGTACAATAACGGAGATATTTCGAATTTTCGAAAAGCCTCCCCTCTAAACCCCCCCCCCTCCCACTAGTCCGATTTCAGCCATTAACGAACTTGATCTTTATTTTGACTTGAAACGTTTAAATATGGAGTTTGGTAACGATCAAGCAAAAATTACGACCTGTAGAGCGTTAACAGACAAATCTCTCTCTCTCTCTCTCTGTGTTTATATATATATATATATATATATATATATATATATATATATATATACACACACATAATTTTGAACGGACCTCAATTTTGTCATCTCCTGGGTAGGATCGATGGTCATTTGAAGAAAATATTCGAAAATCGCGTCATGAGTACGAAACCAATAGCTGATTTCCCTAAAGGGAAATCTGCTAATATGGAAATATCTTGTTCAATCTTCAACTCAAGAAGATATTTTGAATGTTTCACTATATCCCTGTACTAACCCAATATTTTGTGTTATTTTAATACTATATATATATATCTAGTTACATGTATACACACACACATAGACTAAAATGATTGGAATTAACTTTGACTGAAAGATCACCTGAAATTATGGTTTGATTAAATGAAAACCACTCAATTAGTAGAGTTCTGTGGTGAGTGTAGGTTTATATGTGGGTTTCCTTCCTTTAGAGAATCCAGGAAATGCAATAAAAGCAAAAGAGTGGATCTGCATTCATTGAGTCCTGCTGTTTTGAATGAAATACCTAGTATCTTTGTTGTAGATCCTTGCCCCAAGGCCGCATACGTATGCCACATCCATTTCTAATTATCTCCATTCATCAGCCTCCCATTCAGCCATATTCCAAGGTCTTCTTCCCTATTTATATTGATTTATGTATGGTGTGTATCTATTTGTAAAAATCTTTAAAGTCAAATTAACCAAAAACTGGCTATGGATGCCACTGTCTCTTAAAAGTGCACCAGCACAGTCACATCATGCACATACGCATTTAGTATGGAACCAAGAGTCTGTCAAGCTTGCTTTGCTGATGTTTATAAAATAATTGACTTTCCGACAGGAGGACATGCTGTTTCAGCGAAATCATTCTTATACATTGTTTATATGAAGCTCTTTTTAAAATATTAAATACTAAACAAAAACTATTTACAAACATATATTAACGATAGTTGTCATTCAAGTGAATTGTGCATAAGTTGCTGTGCAATCTAAACAGATTTTGCGCTGTAATGCCACACAGATTAAGTCCTATCGCGACTGAAGAATAGAATCTCAAGCACTCCTTTAGGAGAACCCTATGTAAACAAGAATTTTTCCACCCCAATTCATCGGATCAAAAAATAACATCATTTACAGATCTTTTTATGATACACAAATGTTCCTATAAAAACCTTCTGTGCCCTTCTATAGCGCAGACATTCCGTTTTGCTTGGAGGGGAGGCAATGTGACGGAATCAAAACGAGTGTTAATCATAGATGTGTAAACATTATACGTCTCTTTTTAAATGAACAAATTTATTTTGTATAAGACATTTAAACAGATTTATGTTGTCAACATAATTCTCATGTCATTTGTTATTTATTATACTTTTACTTTTTTTAATTTTTGTTCATTAAGTTATTGGGAGATACCTCGCCTCCTTCCCGTATGTCTTCGCCTATGCTGACATTTTTTTATATTCGTCCTCTTCTAACCCCCTCCCCCCTCCGCCTTAGTCCATTTTGGTCAAAGGGGAGGTGCATAACTAGACGTTACAGGAATCCTAAATTTGAAATTTCAACATATTACGCCTTGCCCCGATATATGGCCAATATACGTGGAGGGGAGGGGAGGGGGGTCATTGAGTGTCAAAAAGGAAAATTCCGGAAAACAGTCATTTTTCCTTAGTATAATAATTTATTTCGTACGAGGAAATAATAGGAGCCAGTTCTCGGACGTGAGTGGTTAGTGGAGTAAGTAATAATCGAAGTCCAGTACATTTTTCATTATTCTCCCTTATGTTGCTAATTAGAGAATTAGTAAATGTATATTAGGCATTCCAAAATGTCCCAAAGATTATAAGTGGTCAAGAGTGTTGCGAGAATAAGTCTTGTTGGAACGATCTGTGCACATGATGGAAGATAGATATTGCAGATAGACATTCGAAAAGGGACAACACCGTTGATACTAGGGCTTGAAAGGTAGGCATCAGAGAACCCTCACTTTGAATAGTATCTCTAACCTGTACAGACAATCGAGCACTCACGCATGTTTGTCCAGTGAAGTAATTGTCTCTTGTAATTCAACAATTTTAATATTTTACTGGGGATTCGAAAATTGACAATGCTTTTAATGGCCCATTGCTTGTATTTTTATCTAATTCCTGATATCTTCTTTGTATGTTCAAATTTGACTCCGAGCCACTTAGTATTCACATTCCTCAATTGAATGTGTGATTTCTTCAGTTTAAGTTTGATCAGATGTTATGCTAATATTTTCGGTTGTTATATTATTTATTAACGTCCACTTTCGGCTAATCGATGCTCTGGTTGACCATGTGAGGTGTTGGCCTTAGTCTCACTAGGCAAACCTAGAGTCAATTTTAACGGGTAATTATCAGCCAGCTATAGCAGCCGAACCTGTACCATTTACCGTCTTTGAGCCATCAGAATAAGCGAACACTACTAACTTTTTCACTCAATACTGACCTAAATTAGGCACTGTACATGTGTTGTGAGGTTGGATTGGATTGTATATTGTTAAATTTTGAATACGCCAAGGAGGATATGGAAGTATCTGGTAAATACATTGTGAGTGTATACGGTTGTGTTTGCTGATGGTATTTGCGCAGTGTAAAATGTATATCTTATAAAAAATGGCTTCGGTCTAGTTCACTAAACCAGATATTCATTATAATATGGACTGACGTTACATATGGTTTATTTAAATATTTAGGTCGTAGAACAAATATTATACATACTTTCTTCCTCTTATGATATAACGGTGGTTCGCCTGCATCCGCATAAATACTATTTACCGGTCTAGGCCAGAATGCCCCTTAGTCAAGCGAAGACCTGTGTTGTGGGCAGCGTCTAAAATTTTTAGAGCTCCGGGATGGACCAATGTTTATTATATGCATCCATAGTCCAGCCATGGTGTAGGCATGGTAGAGTTTTAGCTTTCCGTTCAGAAAACTGAAGATTTATAAATGTCTGAGGACTGAACAGATAAGCGACTTTTATTAAATTGGCAATTTGCTAGATAAGTATATTTTGTATAACGTGTGCGTTTGACTTCCCTGTGTGACGCCGCAGCGGAGCTCCCATGAATAAATAACTCCCCTGCAGTGAATTCTATCAATGGGCATAGTTTTATAGATTTTTTTCTGTTAGCGAGGACATCTAAGCATTGACTAACTCGAAATTTTGTCCTGATGACGAATATGATTAAATAGTTGCTTTTATTGTGCACATTAAATGCTTATATGTTTGTCAGTCACACTATTTAGCAACAAAACGAAAGTAGTAAGCTTGTTGGTCCGTGTCCAGGCCGCTAGTTGCGTGAGTAAGCCGTTACTGAAAGTCGTTCTCTGTCTTATATAGTTACGAATTTAAATAAGTGCTTCCCTATTAATGCTCCTTGGGCCAAGGGCTGTATATGGCTTTCGTGGGAGGTAAAGTGGTCAGCTTGGCTCATTCCCTGGAATATTGTGGTGACACTACAAAAGAAAGATCACTACTTCTCTATGCAAGTAGCTACTCAATTGCTTCACGAGAGGGTACTCGGGGACAGGATAAAAGTTCACCCTCAAATCTCGGTGAAATCTCAACTAAATATCCCGCATTGCAACTTGACACCTATAGAATTGCAATCCTGCGTATAACCTCTTTCCCCCTGTCCATGGATTTTGTTCTACCAACACTTTTATAATTTGTTGTGTAAGCATTTTATAGTTAGGGACAAAACGCTCATATGGGGACGCATTGACTAGTAATTTTACTTTTTGTTATAAGAATGTCTAGCGAGATCCATGTTCGTCACGTTGTAATATGTCTTATGTTCGTAACAATACAATTATATTTAGTAGTATTGCGTGTATTAAATAATTGTTAGTTCGTCCATTTGTTGATCTGTCAGTAGATGTTTTGTTGTAGGAGTGTATTATTGCGTCCACCATTATTAGCGTTTATACTGTCTTTGTGCTACGTCAGTGTATGACCTAACGTCACGAAGGTGAAACTCAGTGCGATGTACCCGATCATGTATGCCAGCCTCAATTTTCTTGTCGATTTAGCAGTTTGTAAGTTATGTTGCTTTAATATTTAAGGTATTTGTAAGTTATGTTGCTTTAATATTTAAGGGGGCTCAGGTTGGCCGTGCGAGTTAAGGCGTTGGTCTTAATCTCGCGTGGTAGACCTAGAGTGGCGGGTTCGATTCCCGCCCTGGGCAGTAGAAATTTATTTAGTGCCGGAGTCATTAAATAAACTCCTTGGGCCCACCCTGGCTAGAAAAGGGTGGTAACCTGTCTATAACCCGTCCCAATTAGCCTAGTAGCATAAAGAGGACCTAAATAACAATAAACACTAATATTTAAGGACATGGTTTGATTGTTCTAAAACTCTATATTAAAGCGTTTAATGTAAAATGATAACTCGAATACGCTAACCGCTAAAAAAAAAAAAGTCCGTCACGCAGGGGCTGCGTAAACTAAGATTTCCCACGTGAAGTTATACAATAGAGAAATCTCCATAGCAGAGCCAAACGGTTACGGCAAAGGGCGGAACTAGCTTTTCGCGGGAAATTCAAAAATCCGTTATCGGCCCAAATTTCATAAAAATGCAAATATCTCGGTTAATAATCAAGATAGAGAATAAATGCATATAACAATATTCATAGTAAATTTAATTTGTAATAAGATTGATTCTGTACACTTTTTCGACCCGGCGTATAGTAACGGAGATAATTCGAATTTTCGAAAATCTTCCCCTCTAAACCCCCCCTCCCACTGGTCCGATTTCAGCCGTTAACGAACTTGATCTTTCTTTTTACATAAAACGACTAAATATCGAGTTTAGTAACGATCAAACAAAAATTGCGACCGCTAGAGCGGTAACAGACAAATATATATATATATATATATATATATATAGATATATATATACAGTTTTGAACGGACCTCATTTTTGTCATCTCCTGGATAGGATCGGTGGACATTTGAAGAAAAATTTCAAAAATTCCATCATGAGTACAACCTCAATAGCTGATTTCCCTCAAGGGAAATCTGCTAAAAACATATTCACTATTACTATCAAGAGCAAAATCATGAATTAGTTTGTAATTGGAAAAAATCATTACAAGCCAAGGAACTAATTTGGAGAGATGCATATGTTTCGGATGATGCATTGCTATGGAAGCACGTTAAGATGAATTAGCTTCTTCTAATCATATAAGAATAAGTTCTTGTCTGTAGTTAGATCTCAAATGTTAAATAAATTAATTTCATTAATGTATATATTATATCATTTCATTAATTGAAGAGATAGTACATATGTTTATGTCATCCTTTTTACTTTGCAGATTGTGACCTGAAACAAAACATTGAAAAAAAAATGTTTCGGATACACCACGCCTCTAAGGTAAGACATAAGATATTTTAAATAATATTATTATTCGGGGTCAATGGCAGAGAATATTACTAAATTAAATAATAAATATTTATGTACCCCACGAAGCTGAAAAGCGGATTAGCACCATCTTTTAGATTCGACAAGTTTTCAGATAACTCCAGTTTTCATCGTTCATCAGGAAATATAATGCACTTCGTAAGGAACATACAGATCATCTGTATAAATGATTAAACATGACGTGGCCTAGTCTTAATTTTACAAAAAAGACTTCTTCCTGGTGTGAATTAAGGTTGTCTGTTTTGCATTTCCCTTAGCTAATTTAAATTGATTTTTTTTAGCCATTATAATGCCTACTTTTCTTCCTAAAAACTGATTCATTTAGTTCTGAGTCCATAGCAAAAGGTAGGTAAGGACATCGTGGTCGTCTCTACCAACCCTTTGTTGAACTACCTGTAGGTCAGCTAATTTCTATGAGATGGAACTCACATAAGTACTATTTCGGGCAATTCGCATACCAGTTGATCCAATCTAGTTTACTAAGCGGTTGATGTGTTCAATGTTTTGTTGGAGAGAATTTAATAAATCTGTAATAATTCCCCCCCCCCCCATTAATGGCTCCTTTAGCTACTTTCAATGCTATTAGAAGTTTCTCCTAATACTATGCTATTTGATTCATGTAAATTGAACCTAGAAATATGTGTGTTTGATAACATAATCGCTAAGTTTGAAAGTTATGTTGCCTCATTTTTCCCCCATTCAGAGCTTCGTCAACCTCTGTGGGGTTTTCACATAAAATGTACATTCATGAATTTATCACAATGTGGTAGTGGTTCTTCAGTTTCGAGAATGTCTAGAAGGTAGATATTTAAATTGTCTAAAATGGTTTGAACCTGGAGATTGAAAGCAATTGAGTTACTGTCATTTAAAGCTTTTGGTGTACAATATCGCGAGATTTAGGGCGCTTCTTCAATAATATGAAGAAGTATTCCTAAAACAGTTCAATAGTAAATTACAGGCCACCCGTGTATAGGGGAGAGCATTTTGCCAAAATCAGTTGAAAAATATTATCAAAGGTGAGGTTTGTGGGGTATTAGGACAGCCAAAGTTGTTAGAGGAACAACCCCTGGGACTGATTATGAATGTTGGGAGACTATTAGAGAAAGGAAAGGTTGCTTGTTGGCTTTGCTCTAGTATTCATCCTCTGGGCTAAAGATTTTATTGGGGTGGCAATAAGGAAGCTGAGGCACCAGGTGAAGCAGAGACTGCTAAAATAATCATGCCGTTAAATATTAACAAGTCACTTTGGGTAAATGAAATCCCCTCGCTATAGTTGGAGCTTGCACGAATAAAGGAATTTAGCAGGTGAATCGGGGTTTGATCAGATGAAAACAGCCTTTCACTTAGGGACTGCATAAATTAAGCGTCTTTTTTATCAACATGCCTTTTAGAAACTTGGAATCAAGTCAAGTTGGAATCATGTTCATGCATGGCCCTCTCAAATGAGAGACAATGTTTATTTACTAAGCACGGGAAATAAATGGGGTTCTTAAATAAATAAATATCTACTAAGCTTCTTCCCATAATCCTTATATGTATAGCGTTTTCCACCGAGTTTGCGAAAGGAGGTATATTAAACCCCTGTGGTGTTCCCTGGGAAACAGAAGACGACTTCAAGAGTAATCCTGCATTTTTATAACTAACTAATTGGGAATCCTGTATATTCCGAATTAGTTAGTTATAAAAATATAGGATTACCCTTGAAGTCGTCTTCTAATTCTCGGGGGATACCTCAGGGGGTTTAATACAACTCCTTCTACAAACTAAGAGGAATAAATTGCAAATATAAGGATTTTGGGAAGAAGCTTAGTTGATATTTATTTATTTTTGAGCACTCGCGACTGGGCGATTTTCCATGCTTAGTAGATAAACACTGAGTGTGTACTGCCGTCTTACTGCCATCGTCTTCCATTTGAGAGATCATGCCAAGTCCGTAAAAGGCATGTTGATAAAAAATATAAAACGTATGAAAACTGAATAGCTTATTGAGATTAAATGAGAGGTATCTTCACAGGGTTATGAAAAGGTGTATTCCCATTAGAGACTCCTTCACGTCCAGGTAGGAATTAGTATTGAATGGAAGTTGTGGTTAGAAGTGTCCTCCGAATTGTGTGCGTAAAGTCAAGTACTGTGTGTGTTTCCCTCCAAGGAAGTCTAGGTGATGACATGTTGGTCTTTTATAGGCTTTAAGTAATTGAATTTATTTCTCTTTTGTTAGGAAATAGGTGCGCTGACTATCTATCTCAAATGCCTAGCGTTTGAGGGTCATATAACCTATTCTGTTCACAATTTGTTCATTGTTTTCTTTCGATAAATGTTTGATGACGAAGTAAACCCCCACTCCTAGTTGAAAATTCGAATTCTGGTGTAGCCTATGCATTGAAATCATCTGAGAGTTATTAAGTGATTGAATTAAAAATGACAGGACAATCACAAAATAATCTTAATTTTGATGCAATGTATCTTAGAGTGACCTGAACGTGAATAAAATTTAACCCTATCAAATTTAAATAGAATTCCAGACAAATTTAGCGTTTTATTTATTTACATTCCAATACTACTTATCGCTTAAAACCTATCCTGCTTAACATTCACTGGAAAATCACAATGGCTAGGCGTTAATGGCCTAAGAAATTGTTGCAGTTAAGTTTGCAATATATAAACAGTTATTTATACTTGATTGTTATTAAATCAGCTTGGTTATCTGAAACGAGTGATGTTTTGATAGTTTTGAGTGTTAGGTGAAGAGGCTGGCTATGCAACAATGTGATGGGAGCAGGCTTCCTGTAGATTGTCTGGGGTGCGCATCTGCCCAAGGAGGGCGACGCAACCCTTCACCGAAAGGTGTTCAAACAGCAGCCGTGCACCTTGACTATGTTTGTGTATCTTGGCGCAATATGTCCCTCGTTAGCCTCTCTAAGAGCCAAATGCTCTCCTCTGTCTATGGTTATGGTTCAGTAGGCTTCAGCTTCTAAATGGGCACAGTGTAGGAGGCAGGTGAGCCATAGCCCCACCCCTGATTTAGACGCTCTTCCGTTTTCTTCTCATAGAATTACATCTCGCAGCACACACACACACACACACACACACACACACACACACACACACACACACATACACAGAGAGAGACACACGCACGCACTCACACACACACACACACACACTCATATATATATATATATATATATATATATATATATATATATATATATATATTTGTATGCGTGTGTAGACATTTTTCTACATTTCCGTCATAAACACGACCTCAATAGCTGATTTCCTTTAAGGAAAATCTGCTAATAGCAAAACAATTAGAATAACTAAATTATAAAAGTCAACGTTGAAATACAAACAACAATATTTTACAAAGAAAATAAAAACCAGAATTTAAAAGATACAGAAAACTAAGGACAAATTTGCTTGAGACACTCTTAGTAAGGATTAAGAATATGTCGTGAGATATGTCCATGTGTTCCCCTCTGTCTGCATCTCGCCTTTTCATAAGATCAGAAGTCTTTGCTTCGACCGTGTCTTTGATTTCACCCTCAAGATTTGAAGTGTACCCCTAATATCTTTGTATTATATAGGAAATGGATGCGTGTGCGAGGCAATGGAATGCTCTTGTGTAGTCATTGCGAATAATGCAGTAATACTTCGGCTAGTGGCTTCTTTTTCTAGGGTGTCAAAATCTGCTAAAACTTACAAGGCTCATTTGCCTTGAGTAGAACATCAATGACTGGTGTCCTGTTGAAATCTGCTAAAAGGAAGAAATGGATTATATTTAGGGTAGATTTTGACCGAGATTTGAAGGTTTTGAATAAGGAATCCGCATGCATGCATACATTCGGACATGCCATTGCACTGGCCTCGGTTTGTGGTATGCAGGATGTAAAAGTACACAATGATATCCTGTCTCTTGGTTGGATTAATCCTCAAACTGACTACAGGCTCCAATAATATTTGTGGTGTTAGGAACCTTATTTTATTTTTATTTTTTTAACCCCTATCTATTGTTATATATTATCTTATCCAACTTATCTGAATGATCTAAAGGTTGAAATTGTTAAGTTTTTCGTATACTGCACTTTTCATAAGACTATACTTCCTGAAATAGATGAGGTCTTCAGAATATGACTTTTTTCTTTCCCTATACCCAATAACCATGTTTAACAAATACATTTGTGATGGCACCATTGTTCCTTATGATTTGCCCATGGAGTTTCAGCCTCCTTTTTGCCATGGCCTTGATAAGGCTTTTACTTTCACTTAACTCATTTAGAACTTCCACGTTGAATTTATTTTGAGTCCAACTTGTTCTGGTAATTCTGTGCCAAATCCAAATTTTCATTGCTTCTAATCTATTATATTCACAACTGGGAAACTGTGAAGAGCCCAACTTTACTATACCCCCTCCCCATAAAGAACTCTTCCTTCCTTGCCGGCTTTCTGTCATTAATAAGTATGATTTTTAGTAACACATGAACCGGTTGAATATTGGCCGGTGGTATATTGGGCTGGAACTAAAAAAAAAAAAAAATCGTTTAATATAGAAAAAAAAATAGTTATAGAAGATGAAATTCCCAAAAACATTGGTTATAAAATATTTCTCAATCAGATTCATATCTACTCTAATAAAAAGATATATTTAGTTCTAATTAAAATGTTAAGTTTCTTTCCACTTCTTTATTTATTGGTCTATGGCTAGCTTCCTCTCTAATTATGTTTTGTTCAATAATTGTTTAGCAAAATGATTAATAACTAATTGGGAGAAATATAAATTTCATGAATAGTATGTAACTCATAAACTGAAATAAAACTGTGCTGTAATATTTTGTTCTTACCAGTTTTATTACGAATCTTTTTTTCTTTTTTTTTTTTTCTACTGCCTTAGAGTCTGCAAGCCTTTTATAATTCCTTGTAGTTCTCCTTTTAATAAAAAATGTATGAATGTAACCAATAAGTGTGGCCTACGCCTAAATAAGACGGTCTAAGAAAGAGGATAGTATTTGCAGAACAATTTAGCAGTTTGATGGTTATAGGTGGCAGCTATTATATATATCTTATAAGTCGCTTTTCAACGGATGGTCTATTAATTTAGAGACTCCTTACGTTTTATTAAAGAGTCGAAAACAGCCTAAAAGTTTACAGTCTGTTCAAGGTTGACTACTAAGTCTACTTAAAGTTTGTCCTATTCCATGCATCACCATAAAAAGGATACCTCAAAGAAAATTTTCAGAATAACAATTTATATGTAGTTTGAATTACAAGTCGCTGTGAAACATATAATACACCAGCGGACCCGACAGACGTTGTCCTGCATGACATTTCAAGAGATTAGGATATTAAATTTAATAATATTATGTTTAAAACAAAAGCTACTTTTAATAACACAAAAAAACAACTTTTGTTATGCATACGTTTGCCTAAAACAAATAGAAAATGAAATATCATAAAAAATTTTATTATGACCCCCACTCCCGTTTGAACCTAAAAAATTTAATATAGCTTATAATCACGGAAGAATTAGTGCTAATTTACATATAGAGTTTTTTATGTTCGATTCAATCGTTAGTGCCCAATAAAATTGTTGGCTCCCACTTTAATTTTTTAGTGTATATCTCGTTTATGCATTGTTATACGTCAAAAGTGAATATAACAAAAGTTACTATAAATAACAAAATAAACAACTTTTATCCTGTGCATATTTGCCGAAAACCCAATAGGAAACGAAATATCGCTATTTTTAATTTTAGGCCTCCCTTACAACCCCCACTCCTGCTCCATCTGCCGGGCTGTTTTGTGAATCTAAACTATCCAGGGCACAAACCCATACAACCCCACCCCCCAAACGCATCCAAAACAATTCATTCAAATCGGTCCTGCCGAATAGGAGTTCAGTGGTACTGTACAGTTATATATATAAAGATGAGAACAATTATTATTCTAGTTCATTTCTGTTTCATAAGTATTGCTTTCGATGTACGAGGTTGACCTTTGTAATACTTAATACCTGTAAAATAGATGTATACTTTGTTTAGTCCACCCTTATTGGCCTTCGTATTTTGGAATAAGGGCATTTAACCATTTAGTAGCTGAAAAATGAAGTTTCATATAATTGTGTTTTAGTGACTTTTTTATAATTTTAAGCCTACAAAATAGTAAAATGTTAGAAATTTTAAATTTTTAAGTGATTTCTCCATACCCTTTCATTAATGAGACACTAATATTTTTTCTGTGGAATAATTTTCGATTAATATGAACAATTTTGAAAATATTAAAATTTGAAATTAATTTGGTTGCTACAGTATCTAAAGGCTACGCCGAGAGACCCATTCTGTTCGGATGGCAAGAAGTTCTGATAATCACGGGGGCGGACAAGGGAAGGAGCAAGTGGGTGATGTGCTGCCAATGTCTGCATGAGACCATTCAACTATAAATTCCCGCGTGTACTTGTTACTAGGTATTTCAGTGGAAATTTCCTGTTGTTTATGATAAGTTTATTAGCATGAAATGGTTACACCCTCAAAATATATTTTGGCACAAGAGTTTAAGTTTTAGTGGCCATATTGTTATTCATTCCTATTCTTATATATATATATATATATATATATATATATATATATATATATATATATATATGTATATATATATATATATATATAAAAAATAAGAAAGAACATATGAACATATGAATTTTACATGTAAAAATACAATGTCTATTCTTGGAAATGAGTCGCCTTGAATGTTTTAAAAATGATTTTTTTTGTATCACCTTACTTTTATGAGATATTATTGCGTAATAAAATAAAAATATATAAAATAGGTCAAACATAAATTATGTTATATATATATTACAGGTATAAACAGTGAGCCTCTTAATTTAGTTATTCTTCTGGATTTAGGGGTTAATGCTGCCACGGCTTGGTATATTTCTCGACACTGTTGTTACGCAGAATTGAACAGCCAGAATCTATTATCAGAATGGAATGTATCCACCTGACCATTAATGAGCAGTCATGAATGAGACTGTGGCTGAATGGGACTGTGGATTGTGAATGGAAACAGGGGCCGGACGGATAAGGAGGTGTTAGACAGTTGTCATTGGGGTGATGTCACATCCTCCCGCCCACCCTCTCACAGCTACTCACCAATTTCACCATTTCCTTCTTTATCTCAGTCCTCTCTACCTCTTATGTATACTCTACTGCTCAATTTTCTCCCTTGATCCTACCTGGACGACAAGATATCTGTGATCATTCAGAAGTTCCTGCCCCCGTATGTAGACGGAATTCGGGATTCGAAGCCCTTCTTTGTCACTCCGACAAGCCAGTCAGATCGGCCTATAAATCCCACTGTAACAGCGTTGACACTAGTGAAGTATAGAAGTGATCTGGCTAGCTATGATTTACCCCGGGAGGACGTCGAGCGTTTATTTGATCTATAACACACCTCTTTGATAATTTAAACTTTTTCGCCAAAACTAAAGATCATATTTGATAGTGTCTGAAATCGGACCTGGGATAGTGGGGGTTTAGAGGGTTCGAAAATTCTAAATACTTCCTCTATTATAAGTTGGATCGTTAAATGTTTTACAGCCAGTCTTGTTAAACCATTGATGATATACAATTTTTATTTTATGCATTTTTTCGTGTCTTAAATATTAATCGAGTTATTTGAACTTCCTTGTTTTCAATAAGTGGAACTCAGTCTTTTTAGTATTTTAACCCATCTAATCTTCGGTATTCCTTCCTCTCGATTGCTATCCACTATCGTATTAATTTTCTTTTGTACAGAGTTGGTCTGGTTTCGTCTTGTCACATGCCGTGCCCATCTTAACCAATTACATTCTTATCGTGGAAAATCGAATTTTGGGTTTTAAGAATGAGGTTTCCTCGCCTCCCTTTGCTAGAATTCTTTATCGCCACCTGACGTTAACTTCTTATTGCTATGAGAATTTCACATTCAAACCTTTCAACCTTTGTCCATTTCTTCTATCCATTCTAAATGATAATGGAATTATCGACGGTTAGTGCCAAGGCGCATGAGATTTTCTTTTGTTTTAAGCATCAGAGAACGGACGTTTGGTACTTGTTACTGATGTATGGAATCAGTAAACTGGTTGTTGATAGAGATTATTGTAGCCCCCGTAATAATGCGAGGATGGAGTACCTGGTACGAGAATTTATTCGTAACCTCTGTTGGATCGTTTCGACCAGACGTAGTTGTTAAGTGGAGGTCAAGTGTGGCAATTATTGATGTACATATTGTCACTGCAGTGGGACCATTGGAGGACATCTTTCAGAGGAAGAAAGAAAAATATGACAGCTTGGAGCTGAAGAGGGCGGTTGCCCAGCTCGCCGAGGTTGAGCCAGGCATGGTCCGGGTACTCCCAGTGATCCTGTCTTACAAAGGTGTCTGGTGTAAGAAGAGTGCCGACGGATTGTGGGATTTCGGTATGAGTAGTACGGCAATGCAGTGGATCAGCATCCTGGTTCTGTGTGGTTCCTGGACAGTCTGAGGCGTATTTGCAGCGAGGAATGGACGACTGGGTGGAAGACAAGGCGTTGGCAGAGGCTGGAAGAGGGAATTCACTTGGCGAACGTTCTCCAAGGCCAGGAAGTGTGGCGGGATTTGTGATACTACTAATACTTTATATTTTAGTGAAGTGTATTATTTTAATTATGTATTATGTTTTTTTTGGCATGCTGACGGGCAGAACACGTTCCAAAGGTGCTTGCACCTTTCGTAATCAAGTCTTATTGGGACAATTTTGGGGTTAGGGAGACCCAGCTCATGTATGGAATTGTGTGTACCTCAAATTATTAATTGTGTAGAGGAATTGTTTATTATGTATTTATTTTTATAGTTGTATCAAAACCCAAATAAATAGTTAAAAAGGTGTCTATAGAAAACCGTGTACATAGTTCCTATGCGTTCACCCCTCCCTACGTTTTAGCATTTATGGCCCTCTCTCCGCAGGTTCCAAACAAATTCCATACAGCTAAGATTTGAAAATCAGACCTAGGGAGAGGAAAAATCCAATACTACGCAGAAATTACCTCCATGGAGGGATATTTTAAGATCCATGTCACAGGTGCATGTCTGGGGTTTTCTTGTCTGGTGATTCGCTTACATTTAATCATATCCAGTATCTAGACTGGTCGGGTTTACCGATGTCAAAGACTACTAATGTCTTGAGGGGTGTTGCCTAAAGGGTGAAGGAAATCCTGGACAGGTACATTAAGTTCTATTGATGGCTTTGTATTATCCTATGAGTTATTTTTCGACAAACAGGTTAGACTTTTGGAATGGATTTCTTGGATTTTGTATGGTTGTCAGTACACATATTAATGCACTCTCACTTGCCCTAGAGTTCGGTGGACAAAAGGGAGTAGAATAATGCAATGTTTCTCTCTTTAGTGAGAATTAATGGCATGCTACTGTAGTGAGAACTCTGGTAAGGACTCTTGTGAAAGAGTGATGTATATGGATCTATAATCGTGAGAGGCCATGTAGGAAAACAGACATTTTCTTAAATGAGAAGTATTGTAGGTAGCTTAGAAAGTATTCTGGTTCTTAAGATTATTGTATAAGTTAGATAAATAATAGAATAGATGCAGTAGTTGTCACTGGACTTGGTGAGACTCTTTGCTTGGGGTGTTGGGTGGACAGTTGTGTGCGGTCGGGTGAGGGGACCTTCGCAATCTCAGGATTCCAACGAGTCTGCTTCAAGGTATCACCCTTCTTCTCCAGCATATAGCTGAACCACCCGTATGAGGTTCTTTATTTAAATTTTTTACTGTTTTATTTATCTTTGATTTTTAAATATATTTTCGTATTGGTATTAATAACTTGACATTTTTAAATTTATTTATTTTACTTTCAGACTCATTGGTTATCTTAAAAGCCTCTTAAACCTTTGTGTATAAACACACACACACACACACACACACACACACACACACACACACATATATATATATATATATATATATATATATATATAAAGTTAGATAGTTATAAATAAAACATTTATTGCTTGAAGTTTTAAAAGAAAAGTATTTTTGAAAGTGATGATTTTATATTTTGATCATAAAAATATATCTTTAGCTGTTAAAGTCAAACTCATTACTTAACTGAATAATTGTTTTGGGTCCTAGTATATGCAGTTAATTGGATCAATATTTAACTGTAAAAAATAAATAGATGATCTTATAATTTTGGTCGATTCTATTACTTTTTAATATTTCTTTAAGAAAAAAAATCCTCCGGCCTTCACAATACTAAATTTAACAGGATGTCCATGTTTGGGAGTTTGGAAGGGGCGCATAAATATTGTGAATGGGACAGACATCAATCGAAATGGAAACTTAATCTGATATGACTGTCTAATAAAGCCCTCCATCTGCAATACGAATCATAATAAGATGACGTAACTGAAAATTAATGTTCTTGGCCTCTGTTGTGTGAATGGCTTCCCATCAGTTCCTCTGAATTATAAGTGCTTTATTTAGTGTCAGTTGATATCATCCCCCCCCTCCCGATTTCCTGTGCTATAGTTCAATTAATGTTTTACGGTCTATTTGGAAATGCCAATCTGGAGTAATCACATGGAAACTTGACAATTCGCATGTGATGGTATGACTTATATTATCTTGAACTTTATTAGTCAAAATCACTACCACTTCTCACTTTGTGGAAAGTGGTGTGGCGAGCGTCGAAGCGTTTCATAGATAATTCTATATTGTTATCGATGGATGATTAAGTAATCCTTTTAAAAATTCCTGTACTAAACATTTTAAATTACTAAATAACATTTACAGTAAGTAAAGGTTAATGGGTCTGAAAAAAAGCACTATAAAACACTACTGAATATACAAATTATTCTAATGTAATTACAAAAAAAAATAGTTTTCTATGCAATCAATAAACAGATATAAGTATCCATAAAATAGCCATGACCCAATTCAAACTTGAGCTAGACCTGGGTTACGCTAGAATAAACTTGCGCTACCTTCTTTAATTTGTTATATTGTTCTTTCTCTTTTTCTAGGCAGTTCATCTTAATACTTACGCGTTCAATCCTTGACCTTTCCATTACTCAGATTTTCATGCTTCTTTCTATGATACTTCACTTCATTTTTGCCACTCCAAATACGTTCCGACGAACCTGAGACATGAGATCATTTTATGGGGGGAAAATCATATTATTTATCCAGTGGCTACTAGGATACCCAACCTTTTATAGCCACCACGTTACACCACTGATGAGACATAAAAAAAAAATTACTTTAATTTTTAGTACAGCTCAATATTGTTCCAGGTTTTCCTCCCTACTACTGAACTGAAGAAATTCATTAAACATTTTCCAATGCTTAATATTTTAGAAAAAAAAAATAATAAAACCTCCCTAGGAATATAGATGGACCCAAACGATTGTGGTTAAATGAACTTGAGGAGGACCTGCAGAGGTTGGAGAAGCCTTCCTGAGAGGCGTCGATTAACAAACGTGGTGGGGGAGGCCCAGGTGATTCAAGAACTGTAGTGCCTATCATCTATATAACTAATAAACATATATACATTAAATGATAAAGTTCAGTGTCCACTGAATGTAAAACAAAAAAAAAATACTGAAATAAGCTTAGAAAAGGAAACTAAACCTAATAGAATATCGACTTTATTAATTTATATCGAATTTATTAATTTAAATAAAGTTGCCAATAAGCCAAATCATATTTTTATGGGATGAATAAAAGCAATTATAAATCAACAACAATGTGTTATTAACAGTTTATTTTAGAAATAATACAAATCGGCTACTTAGAACTTTCTTGTTCAAGTAACCCTGCAGAAAATTAAAATTTTATGAACATTCCTACGCTAAATGATCCTAATTATACGGAAGGCTTACTATTAAATTATGTTTTAAGTGGAAAATCGAGGATAACTTTTAGACGTTTTTTTCTCTAGTTTTTAGACATCATGCCTCCCAGTAGAGGTTACACTGAGTTTGAGTGTTAGCCTTCATTTCTTCTTCGTTCGATCACATTTATTTTATAAATTAATATTATTAGAATAGCTCTGTTATCTTTGTCTTCTTGAGAAAAACAATAAAATTAGTTTGAACATGTTACTAATGATGAGTTTTCACTTGGATAATATTTTGGTGTCTGATTTGCCATGGTTGAAATCAAAGGGATATACTCCTTAATTTGTGTTTACCACTTCTATTGAGTGTTCTTTATGTTTATTCCTACTCCTGAAACTAGGAATTAAATATGACTTTGATCTCGTGCAAACGGAGTTTTTTGTGAAGGTTGTATATTCATTGTATCTGTAGTTTTGTTTGTTTTACGTGGTGCCTGTCCTTTGATTTATTGAACTTATGAATTATTCAATAGAGTGCTTTCATTACGAATGGGCGTCCAGTAGACACCAACAACCAACAAAATATTCTATTCTTCAGAGCAAGATAAAATTTCGTTGTTTTTATCGTATTCTACTAAATATTTATTTAATCTGTAATTTGTTTTATACATATATTCTGCAATCCAAGTTTAATGGATAAAACATCACTGTTGCCGACGATTTAGCAATCTTGTTTAACTTCATAATATAACATAATGTGTAACTGTCTCTGTGTGTGTTATAGGGGTTTCAAGTTAATAGGATGGCAATAAACTTAAATCGTCATTATTAACGTTTCTGCAAAATTTCTTCCCTACTTCAAGACTTGGATTTCACAAATTTACATCCAATTTATTCTTTTTTCTACCTAATAACACAAATTAAAATTGTATACTATATACAGACATAGAAACTTACAAGGCTGGATTGACTATATGTTCATAGCTTTTAAAAAAAGGAGTTTCCACCATTAAAAATCTGAAAATAAATGAATACTACCTATTGGATCAAACTCTATTTTTCAAGTCATTCATATGATATAATTACCATATAGGCATATGATCCTTGTAAGTTTTAGTTGGTTTTCTTTAAGGGAAATCAGCTATTGAGGATGTACTAACGGCGCGATTTTCAATTTCAATGCCAATCTTCCTCATATCTATCTATCTATCTATCTATCTATCTATCTATATATATATATATATATATATATATATATATATATATGAATGATGTGTGGAGAGGGTCGCTAAAAGGTGGTTGATGAAAGCAAGCCGCTTTATACCTTGAAGGGCGGGTGGGCGGATGTCTGGAGATAGGTGCACAGCTGTACCTTGAGTCAATAGAGGCCAAGAGCACCTCACATTCGCTAAACAGCCAGATCGCATTTTCTTTATCTGGAGCAAAAGGGCTTTCTTGACAAGGACGTAGATTTTACGGAAAAAGCTATCAAATAGTTTTTATGTCAGATAATCTATGACTTATAAAATAAAATGAAAGATCAGTTTAACCTATTCATAAGCATTTTATATTCCCCAAATAGGCACTCTAGAACCATAAATACACACATTGAAATTAATCATATAAATAAAACTACAATTTCGAATGCTTCTATACACCTGGCGTCCTTGATAAAGTAAACTAAATGAACTCCATCTTCTTAACCAAAAACTCTCTGACTAATCCTTTTCTGTCTTAGATTTTTCTGGTTAATGCAGTACGAGCTAAGATAGTGGAGTCATGGTCCTCCGACTCTACAACTCCCTCGTGTCATCAAATTACCTCTGTCTGGGCTTGCCCCTCTTTTTTTATCCCACTTGGCGAACATACAGAAACATTCTGGATAATCTGTTGGATTTCCATTTCCGTGGCTTGCTTTAAACACTGCATTTGCCTTTCTTGATAGGACATATGATGTCATGCCACCAGAGTCGCCATCTCTTACAACACGTCTAGTCTAGGGTCAATCTACAGAGCTTGCTAGGTATTCCCAATAACTGTAATGAATCAGTGAGAGGTGATGTGCATCAATATCAAGGCATTGGCCCTTTCTAGCCTTATAAAGGTGAGGTGACCTGTTGTCGATCTTCTTGGGCACAAATCCCAATTGTATCATATATGGTTTGGCAATAATTCCTATTTATACGTCTCTAATCTTCACGTTTAAATATATTGTTACGTTTATTACAAAAATAATAAACGTTGATTAGGGTTTTTTTTCGTAGCAGAATTAAATACACAAACTTTAGCGTTTTTATCGCTTCACAATTTATTTGACGACGCACTACACACTTGGTAAATTATTCTTCACTACTAGTCACAATATGCAGTGTTAATTTCACTTTTCAATAACTCACGATTACACGAATCACTGATGTTCACTAAACACGGCACTGCTCTGATGTTCACTAAGAACTGCATTGAAACCATAGAGCACTATACTCAAAAATCTCTACTGAACGCACTGTTATTCATTAGTAATAAAACTAAGAACTAACTGTCGGGCGAACTAGGCGACTTTTGTTTGTTTGTTTCATAAGTTTTTAGGGCGACTATTATACAGGGTCATTCAAAAAGAATGAACTTATTTCAAAGCGCTATGGTGCTTTACACCAGCATCGCGTTGTGATGCGATGCTGGAAATGGAACACGATGATGATGACACCATAATACTTCAACACCGGTTAAATACACATGTCTTTATTACAATCTTGTATTACTGTCTGTTAATAAGATATAGCTTATAGCCGACTTGCCACTGAGTCGGCTCTGTCGCCTAGAATCTGTCCCCAATTTTTTGCAGTGATGCCTTTATTTACTTTGTACTTCTTAAATACATGATAAAGTAATTTTCGCAACACAATTGTACTTTTTTATGCAGATGGACAATATAGGCATCTCCCTAATCTGTTGACATTTTGTTCATTTATTTATATTATTTATAATAAGCCTATTATAATGGCAACTGCTGCATATTTCACTAATCAGCCCCAGGTGCTTTGTTTGTTATATAGCTGGTTCTGATCAGACAAGACTACTTCCTCGATCTTGTCTGAACTGAATCCTTGCATTATGCTTTTGATGCTATTCTAGAAGTTCCGGCTCTCTCATCATTAATTGCTCCTGCATCCCCAAATGTTCTAGGCGCATGTGCTCTCTTTTCTTGCCAAAAGTCGTTTACTACTTCTTTTTTTCGGAGCCTGCCTTATATATAACACGAGTTTTTATCACCAAACCAAGGATTCCTTGTGTTTACACTTTGCCAGCCCTTTTCTGCATAGTTTTCAACTGCCCCGATATTCTTTACCGATTCTTCCGAAAACATCCGTCTAGAAACGGTATCTCAGTGCCAACAGTAGACTAGTTTGTGGGGCTCATTACGATCTAGTCTACTTGGCTCCACTCTTGGCTGGTATCCTGTCTAATGACAAGGAGAGCAAACCCTGGGTCAATCACAAGCAACAGGGGCAATCAGTCACCAAGAAAAGAAAAAAAACCACGTCATTTAAACGAACATGGATTAGAACGATGTGGTTTAACATAAACATAAAATAATCTCACACTTTTTTTTTACTATCCCCCCTCCCCAGTAGTAAGAACCCCTATAAACAAGACCTGAAATATTAGCTACCCATGTGACATTTAATAGCCGAATATGAAATTCGTTTGATCGTGTGTAAGGATTTTACATGAGCCGTAAACGGAGAATTACAAATTGCTCCGTTAATGTACGAACTAAAGAAGAATTTCCAACGGGAATGGCTTAAATCATTTTTCGATCCAGCCCCTAATGACGGTGATATTATGTTGGTTGTTTATTACTCCTACTCTTGAACTACAGATCTACGTAAAGCATATAAACACACCAAGTTTAATAACGATAAAAAAAAAAACTGTTATTGACTGGTACAGGGTTAAAAACAAATAAACACTCACTCACACTCAGATATTATTAGATATAATCACAAAAAGATTGTATAATGAAACTTGTTGACAATATAGTATGTTAAAATTTCGTTTCATAAATTATTCTTCATTCGATTTTAAGTTAATGGTTTTATTCCAGTTATCATTTCATTTTCAGCCGTCTTATTAATTAGTGAATAAAATTAAAAACGACATTCCCGCAAGTGGGAAATCAGGATTGAATCAACTTTATATATTTTTGTCAGTGTCTTAATTTAGTTTAGATGTTTATCCAGGTGTTTCATTTGGTTTTATTTCGACTAGAAGTAATTCTTTGAAACCCATATTTAGGAACAGTTGTTAGGATTGTCTTAAAGGGTGCGCCATATCAAGTATTGTGCCTAGGTCGTGATTGGTCAGGTAGGAGCACATGTGTTGCACCACCTGCCCCGGTAGCACGCGCCTTGTCAGCTGCCTCCTTCCTCCATCTTCTCTCTATCTTTAGCAACATCCGCCCCAACTGTCCTACACCCGCGCCACCTTTTAAATATTGCTCCACTTCTACAATATTGGCGTGGAGGTGGGATGTGCTCCTCGTCTCGAGTTACGGCATGTGCCACGGGCCCAAGGGTCACATGTGTCCACTCCTCCATTATCCTGTTTGCCAACTGGCAAAGGAGGCGGGCATCTTCTACTTGTCCAGCTCATGTTTCTATTCTCATCTTCGACCTATCTTTCAATTGCTCACCTGGAACTATTTTTTGTGCAGTTTAACGTTCTTTCGTCTTGTACATTGCTGTCAGCTCTTAATCCCTAGTCATTGTATTCAGATATTCAAATAATCGATAAGGTTTCACATTTTCTCCACGGCCATTAATTGACATTTTATTACATACGCTTCCGTTCTCTATATTTATTAATATTCAAAAGTGTAAGCACTAAGCCGCCGTTTTTGAAACAGTTTTACTAAATCTAGTTTATGTAGAATATAATAAGAAAGCCATAACCTACTTCATTGGCTCTAAATGCATATGCACATTACGTTATTAGCAAGACTTGTAATCATTTTATCGTTTATGTTTCGATTGTACAGTATGTAATCCTTCAGTTGATTATAAATTACAATGGTACACATATATTGAATGAACATCTTAAAATATGGGTCATTTATGCTGAATGAATAACTGTACTTTACATTTTACTCTTTATTGTATTATATAATTGCCATATTCTTATTGTTATATGAACTTCATACTCATATAGTTATTAGATAACTTATTGATTATCATTTTTATAGAATATTATTAGAATTAATTTAGAACGGAGGTTTAATTGTTTTTTTTTTTCATTTATATCTGCATTAACAGCTTTAATATTTTAATTTATTCATTTCCGGTAGTTTATTAGTATATATATATATTCAAATTATCATTATAAGTAACATATAAACTCCTTTTCCGAGGGATAATCATGTAAAGCAAATAATGTATCTATCTAGTGGATTTACCAGTTCTATTTAACTGGAGTTCTCATTGTAGAAGGGATATTTATAAAGTTCATAGAACGTTATTCTATACTCCTATTCTGATAATAACGTTTTAATAGCCGATTTCTGGACGTCCCTTGAAAAGAACTGTATTTACAAAGGTTATCTAGGTACAACGGTGCGCCGTAATAATTTTGAGTAGCTACTCTTCTAAACACAATTTAGGCTCGATATACGACGTGATGTGCGCTTAAGCCTCAAGATATCCGGTCGAGACTCGAGCAAGTCTTGAGAAATTGGAAAATTCAAACAGGTTTTATTGTCCATTTAAAATATAGAACTGGTAGAAAACCCAATTGCCATATTTAATGTTCATCCAGGTAACACTTAGGTGGACTTCATTTTATTTCCGGTGGGAGGCTGGCAGACCTGTTTGTTTACATTTCAAACGTTTCCCGTCAACAAGTTATTGAAATACGCTGAAACATTTCTTATTTCCGTTTGTATTTATTCACTTAATATTCAGGTTAGTGTTATGTTACCAGTATGTAGATTTTTCTACTACTAAACTTTGTTAAGGAAATTTGCTTCGTTCGCAGTCCCTGTGTGACGGACTTTTGTTATTTATGTTTTCGGTGTATTTATACTTCTTGAATTGTTTAACTTTCTTTTGGTTTTGTTAGTCTATTATTTTATTAATATTTCTGCCAATCATTCAAACTCCATAAAAAAAAGTATACGCTTTTCGTGGATTACATTCTACGAGCTGTGGAAAATGTCGTCTCAGTATCAATAAAAGAAGGAAAAATAATAATTATTTTTATGAATCACTACTAAACCATTATGGAGAGGAAGAGGAATACGGAAGGGATTTAGGTTGTATAGGTCTGTTTTGATGAAGGAAGGTGATTACCTTGGAATAATGGGAGTGAGAGTGTGGCTGAAGAGGGAGCTAAGAGCGGAAAAGGACAGAGGACGAAGATGGACGAGGAGTGGAAGCGTGAAGACCTCTGCTTCACCTTATTATCTGCTTCACTGGCACCATTACTCCACCTATAGGGCCACCACAAATCCTAACTCCTGAACACTTCCTCTCTAAATAACCCAGCCAAAGCAATCCCTCAATACAAACCAAGTTAAGCATTTCATTAACTTGGAATGCAACTGCCACTACCAATTAAGAAAAAAAAATATTCTTAGTTGTTTACTTTAGGTTAAAAATAGTCACACTCGCGTTTTAGGTAGGCGTTGAAGGTACATAGGTAACAGCTATTCAAGATGTGCTCTTGACATTATTTTCGTAAGGTTTATTCATGTATATCTGGTCCTACCAAGTTGATGAAGAAAACAATTTTATTTTCCCAGTTGGCATTTTAGACCTTATACATCTTCGATGGACCCCGAATAGGACCCGGGGGATAAGTTTTATGTAGGGAGTGATCAATTCATCGAAAAACGCCAGTGGATCAAGGAGGAATGAGTGGTATCCAGTAAGTCGAAGGGCCTCGTTATGTCCAGGTCTGAGCAATGCCCCAGCGGCCGCGACTTTAGCGATCTGGTGGTACCGAACCACAGTACTGACACCGCGGTCACCTATTCAGTACTGTCCATGCTCCATGTTGCTCCACTTCCAATATGGACGCCCTACCATCTACTTATGGGGGCCCTATATATATATATATATATATATATATATATATATATATATATACTAGCTCAGATACCCGGCTTCGCTCGGGAATTCATTTGAGGCTGAATGTTGATGGTATTTTTTTGGCAAGGCTTTATTTTGCACAATATTTTGACATTTACCCGTCCCAGTGTTTAGGGTTAATACCCGTTGTTTTTGTGGATTTGTTAATAATAAAATTAATTTTTTATGTAAGACTTCACTGCCCTCCATATTGTCATATTTCCCGTCTCCTGTGCATTATGCATAGATTTGAATTATTAAGGACTAAATATTAACATACATTTGAATTAATTTTTCCAGGTGAGGTACCTGGTAGTTCATATTGAAAAGAATTGTTGAGCAAATTTCTCTAAATAACAAAATAAACAACTTTTGTTATGTGCATATTTGCCGAAACTACAATAGGAAACGAAATATCACTATTATTAATATCAGGCCTCCCTTATAACCCCCACTCCTGCCTGTCCCTAGAAATAGTATGGCTTTTTATAAGGAAGGCGTTAGTGCTAATACACATACTGAGTGTTTTATTTAGTTCGGTTGAGTCTTTTGTGCCAAATAACATTTTTCACTTCCGATATAATTTTTAGCGTATATCTCGTTTATAATTCGGTATACGAAAAAAGTGTATATAACAAAAGTTACTCTAAATAGCAAAATAAACAACTTTTGTTATGTTCATATTTGCCGATAAACCAATAGGAAACGAAATATCGCTATTTTTAATTTCTGGCTTCCCTTAAAACCCCCACTCCTGCCCGTCCCTAGAAATGTTGGTATGGCTTCTTATAATGAATGCGTTAGTGCTAATACACATACCGAGTTTTATTTATTTCGGTTGGGTCTTTTGTCCCAAATAATATTGTTGACTCCTGCTATAGTCATTAAGCGTATAACTCATTTAAACTTCGGAATACGATGAAAGTGTTTATGACAAACGTTACTCTAAATAACAAAATAAACAACTTTTGTTATGTGCATATTTGCGAAAAAAACAATAGAAAACGAAATATCACGACTTTTAATTTCAGGCCTCCCTTATAACCCCCACTCCTGTTCGTCTCAGAGAAAATTAATATAGCCTATCTCTCAAGTTGGACCAGACTGCTCACGGTCTGCCAATTTAATTTAAAATCGGTTAAATAGTTTAGTAGTCCATCGCGGACAAACATCGTGACAGGAGATTTATATATATTAAGATATATATATATATATATATATACATATATATATATATATATATATATATATATATATATATATATATATATATATATATATATATATATATGTTAAGGCTTATTAGTTCACAATTTTTGTTTGATCGTATCCATACACAATATTTATACGTTTCGGCGTAAAAGTATGATGGTGTTCAAACGGCATTGTCAAGTGATATTTCTCAATTCTTGCTCTATTAATTTTTTATTAACTTGTCAGAGAAATGTATCTATTTTTTCCATTTTAATTGGACAATAAAACCCCACTTATTCGTGAGCACAACCTTGATATATTATGTACATCTTGACATTACCCTCTAACAAGAAGGTCCAATACCAAACATTTCAAAGATATGAAGAATGATATTTTGTTCAATGATGTGCTCCGGACGAGGGGTCTATGTGGCTTCCTAAATACAGATAAATGAAAATATAAGTAAATAAAAGAAGTAGTGTTTTTATTAAAGTGGTTGAAGTAGGGTCAACTTTCAAATTGTCTTTTGGTGTTTCCGGCCTTCAGTAATTGATTTCCATTTTGTCCAACTTAAATTTCAACCCTTGTTTACATTGACTTCTTACTAAGGGAAAAATGTGAATAGAATATGATATGATGTCGTGTATCACGTGGGCAATCTGCTTTATGCTGTCTGCGTTTCGAACTTTTCGGAGTGGTTTCTTGAGGGTGTTCGTAGTTTACTTCATTCTATTATGAATGTCAATAAAATGTGTAGGTATATTACTTCAGCAGTGGCCCTAACCTGGCCCACACGTGACCGTAATCATTACCTCCTGACATGAAGAATTGCTTTTTAAAGGTTCTTACTCCCAAGAAATATTCATGGCTGTTCAAAACGTTGGGGCGTTAAAATATCTCCTGTATAAATACAAAATTGCCTTGGCTAATAGTATATATGATTTCCTCTTGAATCGTTAATAGTAATACAATGATCAATATGTTTGATTCCGCATGGGCAATACAAATGTATGTACTGGCGAACTCATTAAATAAAACTCTTAGTTCCACCCTGGCTATTGAAAGGTGGTTACCTGTAGATAACCCTCCCAATTAGCCATAGTAGCAAGAAGTGGTCGTTTATAAATTATAATAATAATAAATAATAATCAATATAATATTTCGCAGTAGTATTACTAGTTTATCGAAGGGAGGGGCTATAACTAAACAATTAATCTGTAATTTTTAAAGGAATTACGCCACGCATTGGTATAGAATGAAAAGGATATATTATACCTACGCTACAAGTGACAGCGTGATAAGCTTGGATCCGCTCCCTGATTTTGCATTTAATCTGGATGCAAGTACATTTCAGAAGTTCTATCTTCCAAAAAACGTAAATAATTATTATTTAATGTCTGTAAATAAGTAACACTACATTTCGCTTCATCCTTTATTCTTCCCATAATTTATTTTATACTGTAATTGTGGTTTTGATTTTAATTTCTTTAATTTAAATTTAGGTCCTCTGATGGATTGCCAAGTTCCTAAAGGGGTGTATTTAGCCCAATGAGAACTTTTCGAAATATTTTTTGGGATGAGAAAGACCAAGATACTTTAGTCTTTCCTAAGTAAATTCAAAATTGTGTCAACTACAAGTACAGGATCCATGGGAGAGGGTAATTAAATGTAGGATCAGACTATTAAAGGATTTGCAGAATGACAGATTGGCAATGAATAGATAAAATAGATTTTATTATCTGGAAGACTGCTAAAGGACAAATTACACAGCCAGATGTAGAAACACTATCTTGTCCTAGTCCTGATATGGCAAATGCATCCTTATGGTGGCGATCGCCGAAAGAATTGCCCAGAAATGAAAGAGACATGTGAAGCAGAACGCCACAAACTGATATAATTATCAACTGAGATTCCAAGTCTTACACTACAAGTTTTCAAAGTCACTCGAGGTTAAACAACTACTGAATGGTTAAGATTAGAAAGTGCTATAGAGGATGGGACTTGGGCAAAAGATATCCTAAAAATTTTAGATAAAGTATAATTATTAGGAGGGCTGAAATAAATTGCAGCAGTTGTAACAGGTATCGGAGCGGGGTCATTGCCAAGGACAGTGTCCAAACAAGGCGGCGCCTCCGAAATGCGTTAACTGTGTTAGATATGGCAAAAATAGTGAACATGCAGCAACTGACAGGAACTGTGACTCCTATAGAAGCGCCGTTTTGCGCAATATAGATAAAACCAATTATGGATAATCGAGGGTTGATAATAGCGCAGCACAATTTGAAGAGATCAGCAGTCGCCACTGCTGAGATTAGGGTCGACATTTATTTGTAAATTATATATATAGTTTTATGTGAGTTTAGGTTAGTATTTAGGCTTTAGGTATGTAGGCTAGCTAGTTAGGCTCTTGCTGCCACTTCTTTGAACAGAGGCAAAGGAGTCGCAGCTGCGGGTTCCCCTAGGACTTTTCGGAATTAAACTAAATCTCCCAATTGTTGCACTTTTATGCTTAGCCGTGCTCGGTGAGTTAGGCTAAATTACCTGGCCCAATTTATCTATTCAAAATTTTATATCTCTTATTAAATGGAGACCGCTGGTATAGGGAAACCCAAAGGTACAGCGGGGCAGAGGTGGGGAAAAAAAAGTTGTAACAAGTAGTGGAATGGTTGGTTAAAAGTCAGTGGCACCACCCCTCACTGAAATGCATATAGACCCACTAGGATTACCTTGGATTGCATGAAAACCACACTAATGTATCGATCTACAGTTTTACCTGGTATGGGTTAATGGGACAGGGGAGGCACTGAAGCCCGAAAACAAGATAGTGGGAATGACTCCCTTAACATTTGAATTACGAAACAATTTATAGAACAACAATTGTTTAACAAGATAGGTTCTATAACATTTTAAGATCAGACTCATTACAATCGAGATATTTATAATTTTGGAATCCACCCCTCTTAACCCCCACTATTCCAGCTCCAAATTCAGCCAATAACAAATATGATCTTAAATGTTGACTGAAACGGTTAAATATCGAATATGGTATAGATCAAATAAACATTTTTGAGACAAGAACGTAAAAGTTTAATTGATGACGTCATCACACTCAAAATTTGCCTGTATCTAACAAAGTAAAAGTTCAATGAAAACCATATTTGGTTTTTAACGTTGGAATGAAGTGGTTCATGATATAACAGCTTCTTGTTAAGATGACATCAGTTGAAGTGGGACTTTACAGATGGCCGAGAACTAAAATATGGTAGTATCTCGGTTAATATTCAATATAGAGAAATCATATATATATATATATATATATATATATATATATATATATATATATATATATATAAGAACATTTAGAGAACATTGCATTTCCAGTAAGATTGATTATATGCATTTTTTCGTGCCGAAGGATAATAACGGAAACATTTTGAATTTTCGAAATCCTCATTAAACCCCACCCTCCCACTGGCCCGATTTCAGACGATGAACTTTGGTAACGATCAAACAAAAATTACGACCGCTAGAGAGTGAACAGACATATATATATATATATATATATATATATATATATATATATATATATATATATCTGTGTGTGTGTGTGTGTGTGTGTGTGTGTGTGTGTGTGCGTTAGTGTAATTTAGAACGCACTTCATTTTCGTCATCTCTTGGGTAGGATCGATGGACAATTGAAGAAATTTTCCTAAAATCGCGTCATGCCTATGGCTTCAATGTCTAATCTTTTATCTAAAAGAAAAATTAATTAAGCTTTTGTTTTTTTAACGATAATTTTCTAGTTGTCACTTACTAAATTATACATCTAAAAATAATGCTTTATGAAAACCATTGTATTCATTTTATTCTGAAAAAAAACGCTTTCGAGATTTCCTTAAATTGACTATTATCATAAAAAATAACCAGTGGGTGGCTCCCGTTGTTATTGACATAGATGTTTATTTATAGTAAATTTTCATTATTCTTAATACTATTTGTCATTATTAGATATTAAAATAAATGAATAGGCTTGTTTTTAAAAGATATTCATACTGTTGTGTAATAGACTATCCAAATTGAGTTTATTTTGAACTAACTCTTGACCGACGGTTTCAATACTTTATCAAGCTAAATTAGCTAGTCATTAGCAGAGAGGTTCTGAATTACTTCCTTATTTGTTTCTGAAGAAAATTGTCGTTAAAGTTGCTGAGTCTGGTTCATATCCTTCCTTTATTAAAGCGTAGCGGAGTGAATGACCCCAGTAGGAAGCGGAGATGTGAGGCTGAGGTGTCTCCACTAAATAGTCCATGGTTCCGACCAGGACAACATGAGCAGCATCAGGCCCTCCTCACCCTCTATGTATATCTTAATTATAATATGAAGTTTCTCCGGAAGGAAGCCCGAGACCTTTCTTAATGACTGTTTTTTTTATTTATTTTTTTGTAGGCCATCGGCTTCATGATTGTCTGACTGTCCTAATCTTGTTTCTCCTTCTACCGCTCTACATAGATAGACAGGGCCCCCGCTAGCATATGTGCAAAGTGTGCAATGCACACGGGCGCCATCCTTTAAGGGCCCAAAACCAAGGGCCAAAAATAAAATTTAGATTTTATTCTGGTTATTTCATTTTGATATTTTAGTCTACAAATAAATATGACTTTTAAAGTTCAGTTCTTTGCTTTATTTCAAGCACCTACCTACCATAAAAAGATTTAAGATTCGATGTCCAGAATCAAGACGGAGCAGCGGTTCTGTAGCACTACACTACTCTTCTATTATGGGTAAATATGTCACAGACAGAAACCGATGTATTAATAAAATATCTACAGATCTTGAAAACAACTTGACGAAAAGTCCATTAGAACATCCTCCTTGGATTAAATTGCTTTGGGAATTTCGTCACATTAAGGAGGGAGTAAATTGAGGTAAGGATTTGTATACGGTTATTTTAACCATTTAATATCCTTATTACTTCTCCTCATTTTGCAGAGTGTAAATATAAATGTACTGATCAAGCGACTGAACTTTTATTAAGATCATTTAATTTGGTTTCCAAAAAAAAATTAAATTCGGAAAATAATATTTATTTCAGTATGTTGGACTAGAGAAGTCCTCTTAGATTGTTCAGCTCTTAATAGAGAGAGACCTTCCTATCAATGGTGGGTCACATTATTCATTTCAGGTTTCCTGTGCCAGGACATTATGGCAGTTGACTTACCTCAATAATACTTCTGTGTTTTAGCAGATTTCCCATAAGGGAAATCAACTATTGAGGGATTACTCATAACGAGATATTCGAAAAATTCCTTCAAATGTCCATCGATCCTACCCAGGAGATGACGAAAATGAGGTCCGTTCAAAATTATATATATATACTAGCTCAGATACCCGGCTTCGTTCGGGAATTCATTTGAGGCTGAATGGTGATGGTATTTTTTGGCAAGGCTTTAGTTTGCACAATATTTTCACCTTTACCCGTCCCACTATTTAGGATTAACACCCGTTGTTGGCATTTGTTAATAATAAAATTAATTTTTTATGTAAGTCTTCACTTTCCTCCAAATTGTCATATTTCCCGTCTCCTGTGCATTATGCATAGATCTCAGTTATTAAGCACAAAATATTGTGGTGAAACGAAATATCACCATTATTAATTTCAGGCCTCCCTTATAACCCCCACTCCTGCCCGTCCCTAGAAATGTTAGTATGGCTTGTTATAATGAAAGCGTTAGTAATAATACACATACCGAGTTTTATTTATTTCGGCTGGGTCTTTTGTCCCAAATAAAATTGTTCACTTCCTCTGTAGGTTTTAGCATATATCTCGTTTATAATTCGGTATACTAAAAAAGTGTATATAACAAAATTTACTCTAAATAACAAAATACACTTCCGCTATAGGTTTTAGCGTATATCTCGTTTATAATACTGTATACGAAAAAAGTGTGTAAAACAACTGAGGAAAGAAAGAGGGAGTGACAAAGGTTCTAGATTACAGGAAGGTCTCCCCACCCGTCCCTGACGCTCCAGGTTAACCAACAGTACATGACTAACGGCTAACTCACAATTCCGCTAACATTACCTTAATATTCAGATTCTATTTTCAATTCTAATTATCTATGTTTAAATACTTTCGTTTTTTGTGAATTAATTGATGTTTTAAACACATCAAAGGGTGAAATTACTTACTTCCGATTAATTAATGTTCCAGTGAAAGACAGCGGAAGGGGGGGGGGAGTAATATACTTTGCTCCTCATGAAACAGCTACTTGTTTTTAAAATGCTTCATACAATTGAAATGTTCTTGTTTATCGTCATGTTCATATTTGCCGAAAAACCAATAGGAAACGAAATACCGCTATTTTAAATTCAGGCCTCCCTTACAACCCCCACTCCTGCCCGTGCCTAGAAATGTTGATATGGTTTGTTATAATGAAAGCGTTAGTGCTAATACACACACCGAGTTTTATTTATTTCGGTTGGGTCTATTGTCCCAAATAAAATTGTACACTTCCGCTATAGATTTTAGCGTATATCTCGTTTATTATTCGGTATACGAAAAAAGTGTATATTACAAATGTTACTCTAAATAACAAAGTAAACAACTTTTGTTATGTTCATATTTAGCGAAAAACCAATAGGAAACGAAATATCGCTATTTTTAATTTCTGGCTTCCCTTATAACCCCCACTCCTGCCCGTCCCTAGAAATGTTGGTAGGTTGAGTGTTTAAACTTAAAAAGAAAGGATTAAAATGTTTACTATCATTTTAATCCTTTTTGGGGGGAATCCAGCCTCGCATTCTCACATTAGTGGTGTTGCTAGTACTGTTCAGTGAAGTCAACAAATATGGCTAGATTTGCCAACGCTGAATACGCGGACATAGTCTACGTCTACGGATTCTGCGATGGCAATGCACGTCAGGCAGTTCGGCAATATCACAGACGGTTTCCTGACCGAGAAACCCGACACAGAGGTGTTTTTACCAGCACTTTCAGAAGGCTTCGAGTGACTGGGTCCTTCTCATGTAATCGTCGTGGAAACTGTATGCAGGCTCCGATGGAAGCCGACCTGTGGCGGAGGGAGAGGATACTGAGGCACTTCAATACCAACCCTGGCACAAGCGTCCGGAGAGCTGCTTCAGTTCTAAGCATACCAAAGACAACCATTTGGCGCACATTAAGGGCTGACCGCAGGCATGCTTACCATGTACAAAAGGTACAAAATTTAATACCCGCTGATTATCCCCGCCGATTAAATTTTTGTAATTGGTACAAAGAACAATTGCAAAACGATGTAAACTTAAGTTCGAAAGTAATCTGGACGGACGAAGGGACTTTTACACGTGCGAGCATATTCAATCAAAGAAACTACCACCTTTCGGCACATGAAAATCCCCGCGCTGTTAGAGAATTTCACTACCAGCATGAGTTTTCTGTAAACGTGTGGGTCGGTCTTTGTTATAATCGCATAATAGGTCCCGTATGTTTACCTGCTCGACTTCACGCTGAAAGTTATCATCTATTCCTGGAGAATGACTTACGGGCACTTTTGGAAGATATCCCTTTGGAAACAAGGCTTGAGAGCTGGTTTCAACTCGATGGTTGTCCTGCACATTACGGAAGGGCCGTAGGAGACTGGTTGGACATCAACTACCCAGGTCGCTGGATAGGACGAGGTGGGCCGGTGCCTTGGCCTCCCCGGTCTCCGGACCTCACGCCACTAGATTTCTTCGTGTGGGGATACGTGAAAGAAAATCTCTACCGAAAGCCCGTCCGCACAAGGGATGACCTCATCGAGCGCATCAGAATGGTTTGCAACCAGCTCACCGCAGAACAATGTTTAGATGCAGTCCGATCAGTGAGTACGCGATGTGATGCGTGTATTGCAGCGAGAGGCCAGCACTTCGAACAACATTTACGTTGACGCTTTAGAAATTAACGATGTAATTTTAGAGAAGGTAAAACCTTCAAAATTTTCAGGTTTTTTTTTCTCACTAAGGTAGACCCATATAAAAACTGAAACATTTATGTTTTCCAAGTAAGAATATTTAATTATTTTATTAATTTTCTAAATTTTTAATCTTTTTTTATGTTTTAATCTTCAGTTATTGTTCATAATGTTATCTACTTTAAATAGGTAATTGTATTGGAATAACCTTTATTGCTAAAATTCATTCAAGGAATAAAATCCGCTCTTCCATTGGCCTTAACTAGTTTTTGCACAACTATTAGCAGATTTCCCTTAAGGGAGAAATTGAGGTTGTACTCATGACGGAATTTTTGTTTTTTCTTCAAATGTCCATCGATCCTACCTAGTAGATGACGAAAATGAGGTCCGTTCAAAACTGTATATATATATCTATATATATATATATATATATATATATATATTTGTCTGTTACCGCTCTAGCGGTCGCAATTTTTGTTTGATCCTTACCAAACTTCATATTTAAGCGTTTTATGTAAAAAGAAAGATCAAGTTCGTTAACGGCTGAAATCGGACCAGTGGGAGGGGGGGTTTAGAGGGGAGGATTTTCGAAAATTCGAAATATCTCCGTTACTATACGTCGGATCAAAAGATTGTATAGAACCAATCTTATTGCAAATTAAATTTACTATAAATAATGTTCTATACAATAATTCTCTATCTTGAATATTAACCGAGATATTTGCATTTTAGCAGATTTCCCTTAAGGGCAATCAGCTATTTATTAAGTGTAACGGACGAGTGAGTTTCCCGCCAAAAGCTAGTTCGGCCGTAACTGTTGGACTCTCGTATGGAAATTTCTCTATTGTATAACTTCACGTGGGAAATCTGCATAGTTTACGCAGCCCCTGCGTGACGGACTTTTTAAATTGACTTAGTTTACACAGCGACTGCCAGTCTGGCTTTTTCCTCTATATTAAACAGTGGTTTAAAATATTAGATATTTGATGTTTTCATCAAATATTTGTAATTTTCCCTGGAAATATTGATTTCCTGCGAGGAGGATCTGAGAGATTGGTCACAATAAATGTTACTAAACTCTCCATGTTCTACTTACTTTCATTTATGAGGCGAAATAACAAATCAATTCAGAGCCTTTTCATTAACGATTTCTTAAAAATAATGTTAAAGTTTGAAATATCAGAAATATTTGTTTTTTGTAATTGTTAAGAAGAGAGAATATCTTATATTATTTATGGTAACAAAATGCCTTTTTTACTTACTATTGAATTGGTCAAACCTTAATAACTAGCCACATTTGTGTGTCCGTAATAGCCATACATTCCAGCCATCCATCTGCGTTTTTATGGCCGTAAACTATAGTAGAGGGGAACCAGGTTTTAGTCGAAGTTGTGGCCATTTATCACTTAAACTAGTTTGAAAGTGTAGTTTTTTGTTAGGAAACGTCAAAAAGCTGCGCCTAATTCTGAGGGGAGAGGCACTACTACTACTACTTTTAGAATTAAACTATCCGGGACACATTGGGTCTTTCGAAGGAATTAGATCTGTCACTCTTACTGCACTAAACAAATTAGGTTCTCAGTAAAGGACTCTGAAAATAAAAACAATCTTAAGGTTTGCCTTAAACACTCTGACTTTTTTATTACCATGTTTACTGATGATCAATAATTGTATTAATGACCTACTTCTAATTGGGAAATGTCTGTGCATAGTTTAGTCATAAAATTTGGCAAATATTTTTCTGGCAATTACGTAATCTATTTCTTACAGGATAAAAAGTCCGTCACGCAGGGGCTGCGCAAACTAAGCAGATTTCCCATGTGAAGTTTTACAATAGAGAAATCTGCATACTGGTAACACAATACCACCGTGATTAAATACAAACGGTAATGAGAAATCTTTCAGTTAATTAAAATAAATTCCCAACTGAAACGGCTTCTGAATTTTAAGAATAATTTATATTTTAATAACTCAAATTTTAGTAGTCCAAGAACTAAAGAAGGGGGGGGGTGGATGAACTGAACGTATTTGCATAAATCTCACAAAGGAAGGTAAGATAAGGTTAGAAACGACAGGTAAGGTTAGAAGTAGCCTCCCACCTGAGCCGACCAATGACGAAAATGGCCGACCTAATACGAACTATACCCGACCACAGACTTCATAAAAATGCAAATTTTAAAGATAAAGAATAAATGTATATAACAATATTTATATCAAATTTAATTTGCAGTAAGATTGGTTCTATACAAATTTACAAATGTATAATAACGGATATTTTGAATTTTCAAAAATCTCCCCTCTAAACCCCCCCTCCCACTGGTCCGATGTCAGCCATTAACAAACTTGATCTTCCTTTTTACATAAAACGATTAAATTCTGAGTTTGGTAACGATCAAACAAAAATTGCGACCGCTAGTTAACAGACAAATAAATAAATAAATAAATAAATATATATATATATATATATATATATATATATATATATATATATATATAATTTTGAACGGACCTCATTTTCGTCATCTCCTGGGTAGGATCGATGGACATTTGAAGAAATTTTTCGAAACTCGCGTCATGAGTACGACCTCAATAGCTGATTTCCCTTAAGGGAAATTTGCTAAAATTTAGTATCCTAGTGTGCTCATTCATATATCTTTACTCATATTTAATCATTCACCTCTTCATGGTTTTCTGCAATTTATCCATTTCTAGCTGGCTTTTACTCCTGTAGTCTGTTTAAATATATAAGTGTATCTGTGAGTGTGTGTGTGGTGTGTGTGTGTGAGTGTGTGTGTGTGTGTGTGTGTGTGTGTGTGTGTACTTGCATATGTGTACCGATCAAGTTCCAGTTACGTAATGTCATTACAGTCGTTAGGTCTTTTGTTATTTCATCATTTGGCTATTTCCACATTTGATAATCACAATTTTATTTAAATTTAAATGTCAAGTTCTTAATGTATAAATGTGTACTGGAAGGTTTGAGTGTTTAGAAAAGTGTTGAATTTTAAAGTCTCAAATATATTCTGTTATTCTGCGTTAGGGGAAAAGAGACATCTAACCTATCTTGTTACGCAACAAGGTAACTATCATATGGTTATGATTCCAAAAGTTTTTCTTAATCACGAATTCATTCTTCAACGTCAAATTTCGATTCGAACGTTTCAGGTCATTATCGATTACTATTTAGCCATAGTACTGAAATACTATTTGTCATTTCCTGAAAATGTTCTGTTAATTAGAAACTTTGACGATTGGATATCTTTTATATTTATGATAATATTAATGAGTAACGTTTATGACCCGAGCGTTTATAGCGCGTTAGAGTAACGTTTATGATGCGAGTTAAAGCGTAAACCTTTATCTCACATGGTAAACCTAGAGTGGCGAGTTCGATTCTCTCCTGGGCAAAGGAAATTACTTAGTGACGAAATTCATTAAAAAACATCCTAAAATCCCACCCTGGCTAGAAAACGGTGGTAACCTGTAGATAACCCGTCCCGATTAGCCTAAGTTGCAAAAAAGTGGGCGTTAATAAATAATAATAATAATCACTATTGATAACCAATGGTCTTGATTGTTCTGTTGTAACATCCATATATAAGGGATTATTATTTTGTTAAATCATTTTTCCTTGATTTGACATAATGCAAGATAGAGGATAATCGTTTCATGTCATGGCCTAGTCTATTTCAGTGGGGAGTGTTCTGCCTAAAGTCAGGCCCTTGTCTTACAGGATATTAGTCTATTGATTTGTTGTCAGCCTCTCTACCAAACTAGGACACATTGTTATAAAGGCAAAGAAGGTAGATTATTTTTCCAATGTCACAATCTGACATGAGTCATTTTAAGAACGTGTCTTATAAAAACATTTTGACGATGATAAAATTTAAATATACTATTGTATATTCAAAGATTTGGAAAAGCGATTCTGTCATTTTTGATTTAATCGCTTGGAGTTTTATTTCAACCTCATTTAAGTCATCATCAAAGAAAAACGATCTACTTTACAATAAGGAAATGATAATTTTAAACATGCGGCATAATAGGAATTTTTTTTTTAGTTTTGTATTTCATTATCTAGTGTCACTTCTTTTCTTTTAATTTAAATTGATTATTTTAGTCAGCAGAATGATGTAATAGGGTCGTTTCATAAACTGAGTTTTAGTAAAGAAAATAATAACATAATACAAATGTTTGTTCTTCGCTTTCCCTCTACTATCCCTTTCTGTATAACCTCACTTTTGTTTGGGGTTTCCCATGTAACATTCAATGTGAATTTCTATTAAACGTTTTTTTGAAAATCGTTTTAAAAGGTTTCGAAATAATACGCGTTCCATTCATATTGAAGACAGTGTTCAAGTGCAGCCATATATGCCTTCGTTGTTTCTCGACGATAACAATCCAACGAATGTAATCATAAATGAAGGTACTATATACATCAATAAATTGCATATATGATGCATGATATATCTTATTAGACATTTTCTGTCTGTTGGCCGGCTGCTTCGTCATCTGAAGGCTTCTTCATTCATCACGCGAATTTTCGACGCCCCTTCGGTCTTTAACAGTCAGATTAAATTTTGGGTTTTGCCAGCACTCTAATAAAACTCAGAAAATCTTAATTCGACTGATGGGTGTGGACGGAGAGCAATCGAGTTTCACACGAGGAGCTTAGTAATCACAGATCCGACAGCCGGGATACAAAAGAATTGATATATTCATCCCTAGAAATATGGCTTGAAGCACAGTCTCTAATTAGAATGAGACATTTACAGTGCAATATCTTCATTTCCAACACCTACGTGAGCACGTTTCTGATATTCATTGAATAATATATCTACCCCCCCCCCTACATCCTCAACAGCTGTTAATGTGAGAGGTTGAGGAAATAAAATTATAAAGGTACTAGCTCAGATACCCGGCTTCGCCTGGGAATTCATTTGAGGCTGATGGTGATCGTATTTTTTAGCAGGCTTTACATTGCACAATATTTTGACATTTACCCGTCCCAGTGTTTAGGATTGATACCCATCTTTGCCGTGGATTTGCTAATTAATAGAATTATTTGTTCGATAAGGCTTCACAGTCTTCGATATTTTTATATTTCCCGTCTCTTATACATGTAAATATGGTGAATTTGTATTTCAGGCCTCCCTTTTAACCCCCCTCCCGTTCGAACCTAAAAATTTTAATATAATTTATGATCATGGAAGAATTAATGCAAATTGTCATACCGAGTTTTGTTAAGTTCGGTTCAGCCGTTAGTGCCCGCTAAAGTTTTAACGTATAACTCATTTATACTTAGGTATACGACAAAAGAGTATATAACAGAAGTTACTCCAAATAACAAAATAAACAACTTTTGTTATGTGCATATTCACCGAAAAACCAATAGAAAACGAAATATCGCTATTTTTAATTTCAGGCTTCCCTTATAACCCCCACTCCTGTTCGTCTCAGAGAAAATTAATATAGCCTAAAGTCTAAGTTGGGTTAGTAGTAATATGCATACCAAGTTTCATAAAATTCGGTTCAGCCGTTTATGCTTGAAAAGGTAACAAACAAACATACACGAAAGAAACAAAATGCAGATATGGTGTCTATGACATGTGAAACGAAAAGTTATCGTGAAATTTCGCGAAAAAAATCAATGTACAGACAGAGGTTACAATTTTATATATATATAGATTAGGTTCTATAAAATACTTGTTTACTAAAATCCCACGTTAATTAGTATGTTTTATTTTCAATTGAAAGTGATATTTGTCAAATATAATAAGCTTCTAAAGGATCTGTAAGTTACATGTCGCAGACTATAAATCCATCGAATAATCTCATAACCTACATTTGGTCACGCGAATCGTGATCTTGGATTAGTTTTCATCACTGGTAATTCATCCTTGCATCTACATTACATTGGAAAAAATGTTGAATGCTTCTACAATAAAGAGAGTTGATTTAAATTTCGAAAAATAAATATGAATTCCTAATGAAAAATGGGAATATCTATTATTTAAAATTTGGTATTCTATTCATAGCTTATTAATAGTTGCTACTTTTTACTGGGTTTATGTTTTCACTCAATAAAACAATAGCTGCTTTCTAATAACGCCTGAGTATTAAGAGTTCGTCTCGCACGAAATAAACTCAGACTTTCAACGTATTATATTGCCATGCACATAACGTTATATTCCCTTTCTCTCTCAGTTAGAACCCTGCGTAAACACAACTTCAAATTTAACCCTCCGGAAGTAAGGTGAATGTCAGACGCAGAAAAGGTAAGGCTGGGTCGGATCTGACCCAGGATACTTTAAAATGTTTTATGAAATATTTAGGGTTAAATTAAACACACACAATATCAGAAAAGAACAAATCATATATTTTTAAGTAATATAAGACCAAATAGAATTATAAAGAGTATAAATAGAAAGTATAAAATTTACATTATTAATTGTTTAAACACGAACTGCACACCACTACTTTATGTTCACCACATAAGCACAAATTACATTTGCAGCAAAAAAAGTTGCCTTTTCTGTCCTTATTGGCATTGCTAAAGCCACACCTCTTTCGTTTTTGAGAAGTCGTAGATGGAAGTGTTGGGATCTCCTTGACTTCAGCATCCAAGCCCAACACATTGCATATTGTTGAACGTAACTCCTTTGGAAGGTGTTGATTTTGCGCCCTTTGCTTCATCATTGGTTCGGTGAGAGTGAATGCTAAGGTTTTTATGAATTTTGTCCTTGCAGTGTTTGAATAAGAAGGTTCATTATGATTCCACTTCCATATAATGAATGCATTCACTGCGCTTATGTCCAGGATGTCAAAAAAATATCTCATAGGCCATCTATTGGTCGAACTCTTGGTGGTCTTATCATGGCACAGTTTGTCTAAGACATCAACTCCACCCTTGGTCAGATTGTAGAATTCAATCATTTCTGGCACCTTTGAAATTTCATTTATTTCGCCTGAAAAATGCATTGATGAGAGTACAAGAACTTTTTTATCCTTTTTTGGGGTGTAAGATAAAAGTGTCTTGTCATCCTGGTAAAGAAATTTAGAAGAATTAACTGGAGCTTTCGCGAACATGGGAAGAGGTACTTGGGGCTTATTTTTCCTTAGTGTTCCCACCAATGTTAGCTGTTTCTTTCCTAGCTCCTCAGCTAGCTGATAAGAGCAGAACCAGTTGTCAACTGTAACGTTCCTCTTGGTTCCCCAAATAGATTTTGTAAGTTCCAAAACATACTGCGTAGGCAAAGACATTTCTTTTCTCCGTTGATTAGTTTTTCCTACATATGGTATCCCTCCCATAAAATAAAAGGTTCTAGCGTCGCATGCAGAAATAATTTTGAGACCATATTTATCTGGTTTACTGGGGATATATGTTTTAAATGGACACTTTCCCCGGAACCCAAGAAGCGTCTCATCAATTGTTACATACTCGGACGGAGAATAATATTTAGAGCAATTAGCTTCAAAAATTGTCCATATATTCCGAAAGGGTGCAAATTTATCAGTAGCGCGCCTTGCTTCTCTAGTGGTTTTATCATCAAACCGAAGATTACAAAGAAGAAAATGAAATCTTTTTTCTGTCATAGTAGATCGAAAAATTGAAGGACCAAACATTTTGGAAAACATGTCAAGGGTATTCAAATTACTGTCTTTCAAAATGGCACTAAAAAGTAACAAACCTTTAAGCTTAATTAAAGCTTTTATTTCAACTAATGAAGTTGGGGAAACAAACCACTGTTTTGAAGAGTAATTTGGTTTTACTCTTTCTATTTCAAAATTTGTTCTAACCACAATTTCGTTCAAAATCTCGTCATTTATAAAAAAAGAAAAAAGTTTATGTTCATCAATTATACCTCTAGCTTCACTCTTTGGACCAGGGAGATGAGTGATAATGTTGGTGTTAGGCGTCCTGCAAAACTTTGAAATGACAGGATTGTCAGCCCAGATTGTTTCGTTATCTCTTCCAAGTAAAAAGTTCACATTCTCTAAAGAAACTCCCTCTGTTGGGATCTCATTATCAATGTGATCTTGTGCATCAAATAACTCTTCTGTTCGATTCTCAGGCTGAAGTAAGTCATCATCTGGCTCTGAAACATTTTCTTCGAATTCTTGGTTTTCAGAATCTGACTCCTCTTGTTGACGTCTCAGTTCCCTAAGAGCTTCTTCTGGAGTTGTGAAAAGTTGATTACGACTCATATTACCGATCTAGAAAAAAAAAACAAAGCCGAATGTAATATGTTTTTGAGGTAAGTTCTATATCATAAGAGGTAAGGTTGGGTCGGATTCGACCCTTGGTACTAGGCAGGCATGCGGTATCGGGAATAAGTCAATTTGCTCACTTACCTAAACGTGTCTGAACTCTCTGGCGTCTAGCCGACAACTGGCCCTTAGGGTACCAGACACTTGAGGTGGATCACTGCAACGCGCATACGCAGACATGAACTAAACTGAACACATGGGTTGCATCCGACCCAACCTTACCTCCGGAGGGTTAAATAGGCATGAGATTTTTGAAGAAATAATAGCTGATTGATAATCGCATGACTAGGAATAGGGGTTGTTCTAAAGCCGAAAATTAAAAACTACAATTAACTTATTAGTTCTTTAGTTAAGGAAAAATACAGGAATAGTCTTTTTAGCACATAACTTTATTAGTAAGATTGGTTATATTAAAGTTTTCGATCCCATAACGACGAAGATATATAAGAATTTACGTTTTACATCTTTTCTAATTAGAATTAAGGAAACTTTTATACCCATCATGTTCACATTTGTTTGTTTATTTATTATTATGCTACTATGGCTAATCGGGACGGGTTATCTACAGGTTACCACCCTTTTCTAACCAAGGTGGGCCTAAGGAGATTATTTAATGAGTCCGTCACTAAATAAATTTCTACTGCCCAGGGCGGGAATCGAACCCGCCACTCTAGGTCTACCATGCGAGGTCAAGACCAAAGCCTTAACCCGCACGGCCAACCTGAGCCCATGTTCACATTTACTTCTTACTTTACAAAGAATAAGAAGAAGAACTTCTAACAAAGTATCGGTGGGAGGTCAAGATAAATAAAAATTCCAAAGATTCATACAATCATTTTATTGACCGAAAGCTAAAGTGCTTTGTCTCTCCTTGGCAATGAAAAGAGTAATTTCAACAATTGGTTTAATCATATAAGTACTCTTTATACACACATATTTTTGAAAAAGTACTTATATGATAAAACCAATTATTCAAATATAAAGCTTTGTAATTAGTTCGCTTATTTCTATGATTCTATTGGGTTCTTTTATTTACAAGTATTTTTGTTTATTTATTTTTCTTTCTATTTAGGACTTTAATTTGGTTGTAAAACTATCTCTGTGTATAAATAAATTTTGTACTGTGACCTTTTAGCAGATTTCCCTTCAGGGAAATCAGCTATTGAGGTTGTACTCATGACGGAATTTTCGACATTTTTCTTCAAATGTCCATCGATCCTACTTAGTAGATGACGAAAATGAGGTCGGTTCAAAACTGTATATATATATATATATATATATATATATATATATATATATATATTTGTCTGTTACCGCTCTAGCGGTCGTAATTTTTGTTTGATCGTTACGAAACTCGAAATTTAGTCGTTTTATGTAAAAAGAAAGATCAAGTTCGTTAACGGCTGAAATCGGACCAGTGGGAGGGGGGGTTTAGAGGGGAGGATTTTTGAAAATTCGAAATATCTCCGTGACTATACGTCGGATCGAAAAATTTTATAAAATCAATCTTATTGAAAATTACATTTACTATAAATATTGTTCTATACATATTTTGGGTATAATGAGTATTAACCGAGATATTTGTATTTTATGTAATGAGTTCCGCTTTCAGTAAACCCCCACTCCTACTAGAGACATATTAATAATAAGCTGATATCTAATGAACCACCTCATTATTAGGTTAAATACAAAATATTCTTTTCAACAAAGCTTTATTTTATGAGGTACAAACAAATACGTTCTGTTGAACCCCCCCCCCCCTTTCTTCTTGGACTACAAAAATCTGAGTGATTGAGATAGAAATTATTTTGAATCATTTCAAATTACTCCACTAACTATAATAAATAGTTTCTAATAAAATTAATATTTTATATTCAGATATATTTCTTTAATTGTTTGTTTTTCCGGTCTATCTATCGATACTGCACACAAGGTTGGCTAACCTGTTTGTTTACAATCCAGCCGTATTACGTTGTAGGGACTATTAATTTATATTGTAAATTCACTGAAAGATTTCTCAATGACGTTTGTAATTATTCACTAATATTCACGGAAGTGTTACCTGTATGTATATTTATTTATTGTAAACCTTCGCTGGCTAACCTGCTTGTTCCTTAATCATGTGAAAACCTCATAACCGTCTGAATCGTATTTGCCCCCCCCCTTTCTAATTTCTTCCCGGATTCCTAAATTTGGAATGGTTGTGATTAAAATTATTCTGGTCTATTATTAATTACAGTTCTAGATATCATAAATAGTTATATGAATAAAATTTATAACTTATATTCAAATATATTTCCGTAATTGCTTTTATTTCCGGTAAAAGCTGGCTAACCTGATTGTTTAGAACTCACTGTTTGCTATCAGAAAGGTTGTTACCATTTGACTTGTCCTTTATTTGTTTACTTAATATTCACAGCAGTATTAAGTTTTACAAATAATGGATATTCTGTGGTACTATTTAGTGTTGGTGTAATAAGTGTTCAGAGCGCTGCTATCATTAACGGTAAGTCCATCTTTTGTGTTCTTGTTGTTTTTTGAGATTAAATTGTTTTTAATTTAATCTCGGAGCCTAACGGACGAGAGTTACTTTCCCGCCAAAACCTAGTTCGGCCGTTTCTTTGACTGGCTCGGCTCTCGTGAAATTTCTCTATTGTAAAACTTCACGTGGGAAATCTGCTTAGTTTACGCTTCCCCTGCGTGACGGACTTTTTATATTATATATTACATTTTATTATTATGCTTTTATTATTAACAATAAATTCATTGTTAATAATTACTAAAGGGGACTAGGGCAAGGCAGCTGGTGTTGGGGATCCATGAAGGAGGTTGTGTCTTAGATTGGAGGAGAGATGTGCCGGAAGTCAGTGGGTCACCCCCTCACCCTATTTTATTTTAGGTACCCGCTGTTTGGAGGGGGGAGGTTAATCTATGTTATTTACTTAACTTGTCACTTAACTAATGCCTCACAAAACTTTGTCAGGAAACCGGAAATATTAATAGGTCACTTCAATCCTGCTTACTTTCTCGTTAAATAGGGCACTGCTTTTTTTTATTTAAATACTTTTAGTTATTTCGCTGAAGCTAATCGTATCCTAACTTACAAAACTTACCTAAAATCTAGAAGTTACACAACCAATTTTTAAACTTGGTGAACTAGAAAAAGTCCGTCACGCAGGGGCTGCGTAAACTAAGCAGATTTCCCACGTGAAGTTTTACACTTATCCGTTATCTGCCCCGATTTCATAAAAATGCAAATATCTCGGTTAATATTTAAGATAGAGAATAAATGTATATAACAATATTTATGGTAAATTTAATTTGCAATATGATTGATTCTATACAATTTTTTGATCCGATGTATAGTAACGGAAATATTTCGAATTTTATAAAATCCTCCCTTCTAAACTCCCCCTCCCACTGGTCCGATTTCAGCCATTAACGAACTTGATCTTTCTTTTTACATAAAACGACTAAATATCGAGTTTGGTAACGATCAAACAAAAATTGCGACCGCTAGAGCGGTAACAGACAAATATATATATATATATATATATATATATATATATATATATATATATATATATATATATATACAGTTTTGAACAGACCTCATTTTCGTCATCTACTAGGTAGGATCGATGGACATTTGAAGAAAAATTACTAAAATTCCGATGAGTACAACCTCAATAGCTGATTTCCCTTAAGGGAAATTTGCTAAAACAGAGGAAGTAACCTTAAAATCAATCATCATCTAAGTTAATTTTCCTTTTCCAGTAATGGGAAACACATTTGAACTTAGATTTCATTCTGGCCGTCTGATTAACTTCATCATGCTATTATAAAACAAATGGGAGTCTGAAAAAATAATATAGCCTTTAATATATTTATGAATATAAAATAAAATGAAATATGAAAAATAAGATGAAATGTAAAATTGTAAGAATGATGACGGCTTGAGTCGCCCTTGGGTGCTAAATTTCCTGGTGTGAAATTAATCGTGAAATAGCAGCAGTCCTATTGTTGAGATGCACATCTTCATCACATTATTCAACTCTTTGTTCAGTATACCTTTTATATAAAGAAGCTAGTGTGGTTTTTTTTATATGTAATTATCATTTTTACCATATCGTGTCATGCATGGGTTTCCTAAACGGCGACTATACTTACATTTATTTCGAGCAACTACAAGGTTAAACATTGTTATTTCTGGTCTTACGTTTTCATTCCACGAATGAAGCTCTAAGTTCATTAGATTATCCACGTTTATTTGACTTCCCGTATGCAGTCTAAACATGTATCTTATGTGATGATGAGCATTTCCAACATCAGATTTTGAATAATATTTCGAGTAGGATAGAAAAGAGTCCCATGTGAAAAAGAGAATCTATTAATATATAATTGAGTTAAAGAGCACATGAAGAAGGGAATTGAAAAGTTCACATATTTCGTGATAATTTATCAATATGAGGAACAATTTTCGTAAATTCATTAACTGGAATGAATTGCTGACTAGAACTATACTTCTATGCAAATTACTTGTTTTATAGATTGTTATATGAAAAAAACATGTATACGAAAAGTTACTCTTAATAGCAATGGTATATGCATTTTTGTTAAAAAATGAATAGAACGAACGAATATTACAGTTATTCGGTTCAGGCCTCCCTTACAACACCCTCCTCTTTTTACTTTAGAACGATAATAAATCTTATACTCTAGTAGAAGTTGGTGCTAACTCAGATTGTGAGTTTCGTTCAGTTTTGCTCAGTCGTTTGTGCCCTCTATTATGCCCCCCTGCCATAGTTTTTTGGTTATATGTTTGTTATACTCTGTTACGCACTAAAGTGTATATAACAAATGTTACTCTAAAAATCAAAATAAAGTTTTTGTTTCATGTACGTTTGCGATATTTCGTTTTCTATTGGGTTTTCATCAAACTTGCACAGAACTAAAGTTTTTATTTTGATATTCAAAGTAACTTGAGTGCAACGAACTATTATTATATAACAGAGTATAAGCAAGATATGCACTAAAACATCAGACAACAACGAGTGAACGAAACTTAGTATCTGAGTTAGCTCCAACTACTACTAGACTATAACCTATATTAATATTCTGTAATATATTCAAATACACAACTATATTTCCTAGTAATACATTCTTTTTTTTACAATTGTGACTTTATAATATGCTAAATACAATGTATCGATATACCACATATTCTAAAATTCGAACTGGAGAGGGAGTTGCAAGGGAAGGCGGAAACTAATAAGTGTGTTATTTCATTTCCTATTCGTTTTCGCTTAAAATGCGCTTTAAAAATCCTTTTTTATTTCGAGAAACATTTTTAATATAGTTATGCATAAATTAATCAATTTGCATATAGGTATTCTTATTGTAAAAAATTCATTCCAATTATAGTATATTACGTTACTAGGGCCGAAAGTGGCACTTTACGTTGGGAGGTCGTGTTTGACTGGCGAGGCGAAGCCGAGCCTGTTAATTCGATCGAGCATCGTAAAGTCACTTTCTGTACGAGTAATGTACAATATTAAGGCATATTAAGGCGGTTTTTAACTCGTGAATCTTTTAATAATTAATATTTCCATTATTGGTAACAGCTGCTTCACCGTAGACAAGTTATACTAACATCACTTCATCATTAACATGGTCAGGCTCAACACTTTCACTATAGCTCCATTCACAAAACTTAAGATATCCTTCCTCGTATCTCTTACGGGATTTCCCGGGTAATAGGGAATCAGTTACACCTCGAGCTTCTTCAATTAACGTTTCAGGGATGTTGACGGCCATTTTCGCGCAATTACAACGTAAAATTAAAAAGAAACGATAGCGAACCTAGTGTTGATAGTAGTAAATACTGCGAGAGTCGAAAACTTTCGTCCCTAGGCGTGTAAAGTCATATGTTTGTCACTTAACCTCCCGCTAAATTTTGAGATCTGTAAAGGCCTACTTTCCTATCTCCCAGCTGGTATCGAAAGTATCTACTTTCCAATCCGAGTGATGAAAATGAATTTATTAAAATTGCACCTTGTAAAATAGATATTTATCTATTGTTGCTTCTACAGAGACTCAAATACTTTTTCACCATACTACGATGTAATCACCTGTTTTACACACCTAATTTGCGGTCCGAAAGCTACACTTCGCCGCCCTAGGGCCGATAATGAATATTTCGCCCTAGAGCCGCAAAATCAGCTGTTTATTTCTTTAATTCATTCATTTCATTATATACATTATATTAGTTTGTTTTGCTCGTATTATTGTTTAGTTATTTAGTAATTATGGCTAATAATATATCAGAATCTATAAATAGAAGAGCAAAAGAAATCATGGCAGATTTGTTACCAGCAAAATCAAAAGATAGGTATGACGAAGAGTATGAGGGTCACATGGGAGATGTGAATGATGAAGTTTTACTCGTATATCTCTCGGTCCTATCAAAGCAAAACAACCAAAATTGTACTTTTAACATTTCTATAAATCAAAAATAAACAAACTAACTTTTTTTAGCATTTTGAAATATATCAGTTGTATTAAATGAAACACACATATGTTCATCTCTCTTTATTAACTTACATAATAACATAACGTAAAACAATCCATACATTAAACATTCATCATGTCCCCATAACCACAAGATAACCTTCTAACAAAGAGGTACACTTAACCAAAAGAAAATCTTGTTTTTGATTAATGTTATATCGTATTAATATTTATTGTAGTATGGTGAAAAATAGCGTTCGTGCCTCGGGCCAAAGTGCTTTTGCCGGCCCTCGAACTTTTCATGACCTAGACTACGTCTCGGTAAAAAAATATCTCGGGCCGGCAAACGCCCACTTTCGGCCCTTGGTACGAAATATACTATAATGTTCCGAGTGCATAAAACTCTTTCATTTTAACTCAGGGAGGATTTGAAGCGAGGAGTAATTATTGTTTTGTAAGAGAATAAATTATAACCCTTCCATTGCAAGATTTGTATCAGACGGGGGTACACAAGATTATTTATTGTCTGCTTTTGCCCCCACCCGAATTCGCATTGCTTTATGCTTATACGCCTTTAATGCTTTTACTTTTAATCCATGTTTATCATTGATATTCTCCACGGTCTTTTGAACTGTGCATAGTGGCTGCTTAGGAATCTATTTTAATTTGCTCCAGGTTTCTAAAAAAATCCATAAGTTTTCGAAAGTTAGGTACGTTAGCAAAACATGAACCTACACTCAGAGGTGAGAAAAATTTTGGCGTGGTGAACCTTTTCAAAAAAAATACTATAGTAAAGTATACTCCCCCCCCCTCTCTTCTCCCAAACATTAATTCATGAGAAATGCCAGTTTGCACTTAAGTGCATTTAATGCTTTATTTAATTAAAACGTCAAAATTATTTGAACGAACATTTTTATTATTGTGAAGATAACGTAATCAGATTTGTTAATATAATTTAATGTATAACAGGATTGAGATCCTAAATCAGTTGGCACCACTGAGTCTAGGGAGGTGGTGGGGTGGGGGTTACTTCCTTTGCCCCCTATGTTTACATGCCTTGGTCTATATTTACATGTTACTTGATGCTTATACTTTTAGCAATATAGTGATATTATCAGGAATGTGAATTTGTTTAATTATCATAAATAAATAATTTAAAAGGATGAACGCTGGGGAGGTGCGCCCAGTTATTTCTGGTATTTATTAACTCAGCTCAGTTAATATATGATATACTTCACTGTACACACTATGTACCGTTATGAATATACAGTTTAAAATCCAGTCTTACATAAGAGTGTTTTTAACAGAGGTTATTACGTAGCTAAAACAGTTATCAACGTTGGACTTTGTACCGCATCAAGGGAAAGGTTACTTTTATTCATACATGGTTTGGAAGACAGAATACTTTCTATGGTTATGAATTACATGGTCCATTACGTTATAAACAAACTACATGCACAAGGGACGTATAAAAATATTGATGACAGTGAAGCCTTGCATAATAAATAATTATATTATTAACCCCCAGCAACGACGGGTATAAACCCTAAACACTGGAACGGGAAAATGTCAAAATATTGAGCAAAGTAAAGCCTTGCCAAAAAATACTATCATCATTAAGTCTCAAATGAATTCCCGGGCGAAGCCGGGTAACTTAACTGATTATGACTGTATGTGCGTGTATTTCGGGATGAATATGAATTGTAAATTTAGTAAACAATGTTTTTAAGGAGATTTAGGAATGAGAACAATATCAAATTTTGTTTGTACAATGTATACTTCTGGTTTTCTTATCAATCCTGAATTTTCAATGGGATTTACGAATGATAAGATTTATTTTCTGACTAAAAATATAGAAGTAACATATTTCTTGAGGCCTTTTAGGGGAGTATCCTTCATTGTCGGAGGACATATCTTGTATGAGAAGATCATAGAGACTATTCGACGGTATTAATTGATAGAGGAATGTGAATTTTAGAACCGAATAGGGTGGACGTGAAATTTTATGTAATTCTGTGAGCATAGGTTTTGAAGGATCCCTCAATAGAATAATAATTTATAATCTTGATAGTCCAAGATACTGAAAACTCTGACGAATTCAATAGTCTTATTGGGGAAGGGGGGGGGGTTGCATTATCAGGAGAAAAAATTAACAACAGAAATTAAATTTTTGTTATTACCTTAGCACTATATATTTATATTTACAATACATGAATTAATTTTAGTTTAAAAAGAAATTACACTGTAATACATTTTACTTATAAAAAAAGTTTAAAATATTTTAAATACTTTGATTAACCATTTACTTATTAGTTGTACTGTTCCAGCGTGGAATGCAGTATGCCCCCCCCCCTTCTTCTTAGGTTCTTGAAATACCTAGACCATTCAAGATTTTCAAGTTGAATCTTTGTCAGAATATTCAAATTATTACCGGTTTATGAAATGTATAAATCTCTGAGAACCTAATTTAGGTTTGCTTGAAAACTAAGGAAATATGCTTTTAATTTAGGGCTTTGTTGCTGCATAAAATTGATGGAGGTTCCGAGTTATTGGAAAATGTTGTCTTGTTGATTAGTGGGGTTAGCTGTAATTATTTCTCATCCAATTTGGCGAGAAATATTTTGACTTTAAGCTGGCAGATGTTGTTAATAAAATATTAATGTCCAATTACATGGATATTAGAGGGGGTGAAGAGACAAGAGGTGATGATCCTGTGCTCTATGGAGCGTGTTGGGACACCTGCTTCCAGACCTCCGCCTAGCACCTGACAGTACCAGCCTATAGCTACCATACTACTCTACAGCTGCCAGGACCTTATAGATTCTAGGAAATCTAAAACTTATCTTCTTACACGGGTTTTATAGACCACATCCTATGCAATATAGTAATATAAGTGCAGTCTACAGGATTTGATTTCGAGGAGGGGAAGCAGCCAATGGTTGGCCGTAGGAGGAGGTGAAATAGATAAGGTGGGAAGTTTCCCGTACATTAATATAAAAATAGTGAAGGAGTAAAATTTAAATTTCAAGGAAAATGTCATATTTGGGCGTGTAATACAGAAAGGAATGTAATAAAAAAAAACATGCTAAATTTAGTTTCAAAATTTATTTATTTCACAAAAACAGTAAAATAAATTCTGGTATACATAATTAATTCCCCTCTCACTCATAAATAGAAAACATAATGTAAAAAGTCCGTCACGCAGGGGCTGCGTAAACTAAGCAGATTTCCCATGTGAAGTTTTATAATAGAGAATTCTCCATACTGGTAACACAACACCACGGTGATTAAATACAAACGGTAATGAGAAATCTTTCAGTTAATTAAAATAAATTCCCAACTAAAACGGCTTCTGAATTGTAAGAATAATTTATAATTTAATATCTCAAATTTTAGTAGTCCAAGAACTAAAGAAGGGGGGGCGGCGGATGAACAGAACGTATTTGCATAAATCTCACAAAGTAAAGAAGGTAAGGTAAGGTAAGAAGAAGCTTCCACCTGAGCCGAGAAGTTACGAAAATGGCCGACCTAATCCGAACTATACCCGACCACAGACTTCATAAAAATGCAAATATCTCGGTTAATATTGAAGATAGAGAATAAATGTATGTAACAATATTTATAGTAAATTTAATTTGCAATAAGATTGGTTCTATACAATTTTTCGATCCGATGCATAATAACAGAGATATTTTGAATTTTCGAAAATCCCCCCTCTAAACCCCCCCCCCTCCCTCTAGTCCGATTTCAGGCATTAACGACTTGATCTGTCTTTTTACATAAAACGGTTACATATCGAGTTTCGTAACGATCAAACAAAAATTGCGATCGCTAGAGCGTTAACAGACAAATATATATATATATATATATATATATATATATATATATATATATATATATATATATATATAATATTTTGAACGGACCTCATTTTCGTCATCTCCTGGGCAGGATCGATGGACATTTGAAAAAGTTTTTCGAAAATCGCGTCATGAGTACGACCTCAATAGCTGATTTTCCTTAAGGGAAATCTGCTAAAATTTTAAAATATGTTGCTGAAAAGATAACAGCTCAGCGGTATTTGTATAGAGTAATTGTATCAGAAAAATTGCCGACTAAATTATAATCAGGTTAACTTGCAACGATTATTATGGACAAACTGCTTATTTAGTTGTGTATTATTTATCTTACTATTAATTTCCTAGTACCCACTGTAACTTGCTGTAAGCCTAAAATTGCTATTTCTATTTTTATGAAATTAGGCCCTTTCAGATTTCGTATTTTACATCTTATTAGTTTTATAAAATTGCGGTAGTCGCGTTAAGTTACATGCAAAAGTCGCATTTCATGGCCGTGAAATGCATCTAATTCATAAATCAGTTAGATTGATTAACTACCTACTGATTGATAAACTAAAAGTAAACGTGTGTATGTGTACAATAAAAGAAATGAAGGGCATATTCTAATTAAAATTTTATATTTTAGAACAAAAAAAAAATTGTTGAACAGTTTCTCTCAGGTGGCAGTACACAAATGATGCAAGAAAATTAATTTGGAGCAAAAAATGTTTTAGGTATTTCAAACTGTCAATTTAATATTAAATTTCACATTCAAAATAACGAGAGGAATATAAAAAAATACTTACAAAGCGGTTCTATGGAATTTCAGAAATGACTAACTTTGTAATTGATAGATTTATCAACCAGGAAATGAATCGGTCGACTTCTCATTCTAGGCACTGCTGCGAGGTACGTATGTGCCAGTCTTTTACTGTAGTACTAATGTGCCCTTCAGTTTTAGCAGATTTCCCTTAAGGGAAATCAGCTATTGAGGTCGTACTCATGATGCGAGTTTCGAAAAATTTCTTCAAATGTCCATCGATCCTACCCAGGAGATGACGAAAATGAGGTCCGTTCAAAATTATATATATATATCTATATATATATAGATATATATATATATTTGTCTGTTAACGCTCTAGCGGTCGCAATTCTTGTTTGATCTTTACCAAACTCGGAATTTAATCGTTTTATGTAAAAAGGAAGATCAAGTTCGTTAATGGCTGAAATCGGACCAGTGGGAGGGGGGGTTTAGAGGGGGGGATTTTTGAAAATTGAAAATATCTCCGTTATTATGCGTCGGATCGAAAAATTGTATAGAATAAATCTTATTGCAAATTAAATTTACTATAAATATTGTTTTATTCATTTATTCTGTATCTTGAATATTAACCGAGATATTTGCATTTGTATTCTGCGTGATACTGGTCACCAGTTGGCTATGCTCGAACTTTCCGGCGAGAGCTCTGGCGGCCGTTTCTATAACTTCGCCCCTCGTGAATAGGTTTAGAGGTTAGGTCAACTGTTTTTTGGGGCTAGAAACTACTGGGTTGTTACGCCCTAAATAATGTTTTAGGTTTAGAGGTTTCTTACTACTACAGTTGTTATTAGGCAGATTTCCCTATTGTAAAACTTCACGTGGGAAATCTGCTTAGTTTACGCAGCCCCTGCTTGACGGACTTTTTTATTTTGTTTTCGTTGTGCCGCAGCTACCTTCTCTCTCGTTCGGCGGGAATCCAGTACCCTTGACGTTGCAAGTTGTTTTTTCTCATGTGCAATACGGACCAAATCCAATTCTCGTTTCTCCAGCCAGTTAATGCGGCGATTTGGTGAGTCATCCTTCATTTCCCTGGTTTAACAGTTACCACGTAGTGGCAATATGTCAAATCTAATGGCTAATAAAAAAATCTCATTGACCTTAAAACACAAAAAATAGAGAAATTAGTATGGTTGTGTAAGAATAAGAATTTTATCAATAACTATTGGACGCTAATATTAAAATAGCAGATATTGACATAAAATTTTATGTACAAATTAACCAAGGGCTTTATTTTGATGAGGTACTTAGTCTCCAAAGAAATATATTAGGTAAAGATATAACATTTCATTACATATCAATTGTCCTCGCCCTTCGACAGGAGTCCGAGGGGTTTTTGAGCGTTCTTAGGCGAGTGATTGTCGGAAAGGAGGTTTAAATCGCCGCTGGTGTAGGCCCATCGAGAGTAACCGACTGAAAGTATACAATAATAACTTTTACCGTTGAGGAGCCCTGCAATCCGGGCGTCAATTTGAAGGTAGTCGAAATTTCGAAGGGATCATCTGTGCCTACGGGCTTAAAACCCTGAGTTTCAGAATTTTCTGTATGCCCCACCACTCTGTGCAAAAAAATGAAGTCCGATAAGGCCCCATCGAAGGAGTGCTATTACCCCCGAAAACTCATTTTATCTCGAAACCTACTAAAATTAAAAAAAAAATACGACCATGTATACTTGGAATATACAAAAACCGCCATGCTGGACTCTTTGGGATACGTGGGCATACGCCCGAATCTGAAAAGGGGGAGGGAGTTATGTTCGTAAGAGGGATAATAATTATTTTTAAAAAAAATCCCGACTTTAGAGGGACATATCTCGCTCCAGAGCGGAGATACCGGCAATTTAACAATTTTTCAAAGATGAAATTCGCGTCGGGGAACAAGATGCACACGTCACATTGTCTATGTCTGGTAGCGTTAGAGAGCAGTAGGTTGCACCCCGGATGCTGGTGGCCTACAGCACTGCAGCCTTGGTGCAAGCTACTGGTCTCTGATACTATTCAAAGGCACTGAGGATGGAGCTGTTGCTCTGAAAGTGCACTTTGTCTAAATAAAAGCTTTGTAGAGGAAAAAAAGACCTCTTTGTACATCCGGATTGATTCTTTCCTCGACAACCCAGCTTCCCTGGAATAATATTCTGTTTTCTAGTAAACCACAATCATTTTTATCGGCAAATAATGCCATATTTATAGAAGAGAGGAACTTTATTTTTGTAATGCCATCTATATATGTAATGTATGGCACTACTTTTCAAAACATTCATACTCCCTATAATAACATACGCATGCCCACGTTGCTGGGCATCAGCAACACACACAAAAAGAAACTACAGTCCTTCCAGAGCACAAAGTACTTCGAATAGCGGCAAATGCTCCCTGGTTCGTTAGGAACAGCCAAATCCACAGGGAATTGGAGGTTGCTCCTTTTTCAGTTCACATTCAACATCTTGTAAGGAAATATCATGCCTGCCTTCCCAGGTCAAGTGGAGCCACCCATTATAATTTAGGTCAACGACTGAAGGACGACTACGTCCAAGATTTTTCCAAAATATAATAATTTTGTAACAAATCTTATAAAAACACTTTGTGTATAATACTTATGTATTGGTCTAAATAACTTTTCTTTCTTCTCTGTATAATGATTGTGGGAAGTCTATATATCTGTAGAAGGAAGTGAGTTTGGGTAGAGTTAGACAAAGTAGAGCTAAGTCCATACTAATTGGAAAACAAAAACACCTCTTTTAGTTTACAGGTTATTAATTGTTTTGTTGTATTATGGTAATTGCTGATTTTTTAATAGCAAAATGAAGAATTAGATTTAGATTTGCGACGTGCAAACTGTTTCGCACTATCTCTCTACTTCTTTTTTGTAGTAATTCCTTATTATCTCGAGGTACTGGGGACTCTTGCTTATAGGTAAGAGCTAATATGATTATTGAATAGCCATTCACTTACCATGTATAATTTTGTCAGTGACGGCCTGCAGATAGCCTCCTAGATCAAGCAATCACCTCATTGATATTCGTATATCATGGAATAATTAAGCATAAGGAGTCTTGAGGATTTCATAAGGGGGAGTCACATATGGATGTCGGCAGATGATTTAGATTCACATTTCCAAACAGAAGAACATGAATCATTCCGCCGCCAGACGAAGGTAGTTGAGAGTGACGCACGCGCAATAGAGAGTGATATGAGGAACTTAGTAATAAAAGGGTTAGGATTCGAATACTAATGGTGACATGAGGTGGAAGCAGGAGGGTGGAAGAGGTAACGGGAGGTGGACGGCAGGAAATGGTGTCTCTGTATCCGGCCCAAGACTACAACTAGGAATGTTCACTCCTCATCAGATCTCTCTCTTTCTCTCATACAGACATTGTGGATGGTTAGGAGAGCCTAGAGAGTCGATTCTCTGGCCTTAGAGGCTCATAGTGGAATGAGGTCATTGCATTAAATAATGAAGAAACCAACAGCTGACAGATGAAATGAAATGTATTTACTTTCACTGCATGTTAACAAAAATGCAAAAGATATTTACATTAAGATCGGTTTTATACAAGTTGTCGATCTGACTTATAAAACGGAGGTATGAAATTCCCCTCTAAACCCCTCTCCTACTTGTCCAATTTCAACCATTAATAAACCTGACCTTTAGTTTGCCTAAAACTCTTATATATCGAGTTTGGTAATGATCAAACATACATTTCGACCGCTAGAGCGTTAACAGACTATAAATATATATCATTTCGTCAGACCTCATTTTCGTCATCTCCAGACCTCAAATCACGCCATGTGACATTATATAACAAAGCGGTCTCTTTACCTTAAGGCTTTCTGTAGTCAGTGACTGACAGTGTGAGGACTATATGGCCGTAAACTTGACCGACTATAAATCTATTGGATATTCGATAAATCTTAAGGATTCAGCGTAATAAGTACTACTAATATAATAATATTATATCCATTAATTTACTTTATGTGGCATTTATTTTTCCAGGATACATTTTAGTAGTTGTTTGCCATAGAGGCTCTGTTGCCCTTATCTCTGTATTACAGTAATTGCTTATATGAATTACTTTTGGGAATAATCAATAGAAAAACTAATGAAACTTATTAATATTTATTAAAGAAAAGATAGATACCAACTATAGTTGTTTTAAAACACTGACACTGTAATTTTAGAAGAGGTCAACGCTCAAAATATATCAGAACGCATTTTTTAGCTTGTATTCGATCAGATTTGATCTCAATAAAATGAGCGATTCTCATTTTGTTAACTCGAGAGTCATCTTTACCTATTCAATTCATAACTAGTACCTTCCCTAATCAATTAACAGGTGTGGCCTGTAAATAGTACAACAGCTTCCCTAAACTAAAGACTAAGTATTTAAACGGATGTATGTCTACATTACTTCCTTATTACGGGAATTATTAGTCCAATATCATTGGACATGAATCCTGAGATGCTCTCAACTCCGATTTACATGAGCAGGTGGAGGGAGCAAGCACTGATTGGACCGTGAATCTATTGAGCAGGTGCCGCCGCCTAACCGACATAGATACACCTCAACGAACCCATAAGTCTTAAAAGGAAACTCAAGATACTTTTGACTTATAACATTGAAATAATATTTTAATTATAATTATTTGAATTTCTAAATAATAAACTTAACACGTATTAGTAGTCACATAATAACGGTAAAACGTTGAGAACTAATGAGGGAACAAAAAGTACGCAAAGGTGCGTAAACTACATAGAGTGTCCCCCCCCCTCTTGTTTTAATAACACAGATGATGTTATTTTTATGACCTTCCATCGCAAATGACTGCTTCTGCAAATTCTAATCTAAATTTTATATAAAAAGAACACTAAATAAGCAAAACTGTATTGTAACATGTAGTTCCACATGCGATATTCACTAAAGTACTGAGCAATTAAATAGTTTGGCGCTACAGGACCTGGGAATCTGTGACAATCTTAATCCATTCCATGCTGTCTGAAGCAGGAACATGCATCTACTGCCTGGGCCATTCATTAGTCTTTGCTCTATGTGCACCGTACGATATACCGCATAGGATTCTTCATAGAAAAGCCTTTTTTACTCTTTACGGTAGAGAAGCATCTGTGTCCATACTACCTTTTTATATTAGCAGCCATGCTCATACAATAGCTAAGTCTAAACAGGGGTTTTCTGAAAATGAATCTGAAAAATGTAATTACCTACACCAGTATTCTAGTTATAACAAAATATGTAGGAGGAACAGTTGCAGAAAATAAACCTTACGTGTATCCATGTGTATGTGGATTGATAATAGCTGAATTGGCAGTGTCAGAATAATTACATAATCGTATCACTTGATAAAAGTTGACGGAGTCAAAGCTGTGGTTATCAGAGAAGCTGTTGAAATTACAATAATCTGATTAAGCTAGCAGAATGATTAGGGAAACTTCAGTAAAAAATACCATGGTACAGCGAATACCGAAAAAACTGAATCAAGAGATAGCAAGCCCTTTAAGTGCACAAATTTCATAGATGGTTATATACTTACAATGAGTTGTATTCATTGCAACATAAATAAATAAAATATGTCAATCAGCTGTGAGAAAAAAAATTGAACCACCATCTCCACTCAGAAATATGACATTTAGTCCTAAAAAGCCGCTGAGTCGCATTGTTAAGAGTTACAGTTCACAAATTATTATTGTTTTGATTGTTTAGTAATTAGCAAATTTTATGTTGGTTACATATAGAGGTGCTGTTATGAAGGTTTTTCTTAAGTCTGATGACATACATAACATACAAAACTATGTGTAGTTAGTTCTTATAACGGTGTAAATTAAGTCTCTCTTTGAGCACATATTTATTTAATGAATATAAAAAATCATAACTGCTTTACACACAACTTTTTGTAATCTCAACTTTTAGCCGTAATCTAAAGGGGGACCTATGGATAAACCCGTCCCAATCGGCCTTCGTAGCAAAAAGCGGACGTTAAATAACAATAATATTTTTGTTTACAAAATTTAATTATATTCATAAATTAAAAATAATAGCACTTATATTTACTATATGGCTCTTGTAGAACATACTATTGCACTATCAAGGAGAAAATGCTATACCCGTATTATTCACACATCATCCATGAGATGATGCGCAGTTTGTGACTCTACTAGCATGCAACTCCAGCTAGGAATCCCTCTAATTCACCTGAAAATAGTCTTTTATATTATTACACTGGTCTACAAAAATTAACTTTTTTTCTTTCACAAGAATTAAAATAATACATTCTAAAAGTATTTTTCGTGCTGAATTCAAATATAATTACAGTTTGTCCGCATCGGGCAGGAGTTTTGTGTGATATTAATTTGAATTTTTATAATATTCTAAAAAATCCGTAACTAGCTATCTAAATCAAAATTATAACTACTGATTCTGACTTACCTAGAAAGTGGTAGATAGTGATTTTCGGGTATATTTTGCATCTGGAACGTCTCTCTTTTTAGTCCAACAGTAGTCAGCCAGCATATTGGAACTCCACTTGCCTTGGTACCTCTTCTCTATCGTAAGAAATTTGCTGATGAAAACACTCACCGTGTTCATCGCTGACAGCTCTAAGGTTTTCGGGGAAGAAGTCCAAGTGAGAGTCCAAGAAGTGAATTTTTAAAGACATGTTGCATCCCATAGCTTTATAAGAATGCAGAAGATCAGCCACTATATCACGATAGTTTTCTGCTTTATGGTTTCCAATAAAATTGCAACATAAACTTTTGAAAGACTGCAAGGCTGCTCTCTCCAGTGGATTTAACAGTCCCTCGAAATGTTCATCAGCCATTAATGATCGGATTTGTGGTCCTATAAAAACTCCTTCTTTCAATTTAGCATCACTGAATTTGGGGAATTTCGATTTTAAGTACAAGAATCCATCAGAAAGTTTATCCATAGCTTTGACGAAATTTTTCATAACTCCTAACTTAATATGCAATGGAGGTAAAAATATTTTTTCAGGATTCACTAAAGGGACACATGCCACATTTTTCTGGCCAGGGATAAGAGATTCACGTTTTGGCTATGACTTTCTAACGTAGTGAGACTTCTTATCTCTGCTGTCCCACTCGCACAAAAAACAGCAAAATTTGGTGAACCCAAGTTGCAAACCAAGCAATAAAGCAATGACCTTTAAATCACCACAGATATTCCATTCATATTTACGGAAAATGTTTGCTACTGCTGATTTAGTTACGTCTGATTTCTTAACAGATTTCAGTTGCTGAGAAATTCTTGTGGTTATTTGTCTTTCCGTTTGGCAATGTATTCTTATCCACAAACACTTGGGTTGCTGTATATCCAAAAGATTCCTTTGTACTTGGTATCATTTTGCTAATATTTTTAACAGTAGTGAAATGGTCTTCATACTATATTTCTTGAGAACTTTTGGTATATTTTCTTTCGTACCTTTCACATTAAAAATAATGGTCCATTTACTAAGGGGTTTTTTACTTCCTTGGGTCAATCTTTGTCTGACGATATCGCTTTCTTAAATTCAGGCCAGCCTGTTCTTCATATTATAACTATTCTTTGTTTAATTTTTGTGTTATTATTTTAGTTCTCGTGATTAATATTCATATTAATGTATTTCTCTAAACTGGGTAATTGTGTGAATTAGCATCTGGGACGGTGTCCAGGGGTTTTCTGAACTCAGAATGGACTAGTTTATGGCTAGCTATAAGCACATCTCTTAACTATCTTCTATCTCCGTTGTGCACTGTATAAGCGACTGACTGAGAGCAGGCTACCAAAAGTGTTAAATAAAAAATATATATATCATTGAATTTTGAACTGTGTAAAAAAAAAAATATGGATTTATGAATCCGTAATTTTATTTTAAAAATATATTCTTACGAAAATTAAACGGAGATAGTCACGTATTTGGGAAGTGCGAGGTGGATCAAAGAAGCCGACAGAGGATCGAGTTCGTTCGTGTCCTGTTCTGGAAGGGTCTGGGCCTCCCCTTTGATGTTATCCGCCAATCTATATAAGACACCCAAGCCGACCCTAGTCAGTTTTAGTTTGATCTCAAGTGCTCATATGTGCGTTCAGTGCTACAGTGCGACTTAGTGCAGTGCGGTAAAGTGTTTTTATGTGAAGAACAGTGTCGTGCCGTCACTGTAAGTAACAGTGCAGTGCCGTCTTTTTGAGTACTTCAGTGACCCTGAGTGAGTTATTGGACTGTGTAATAACAAGAACAGTGACGCTATCAGCGCATTCTGTGAGTAGTAATTAAGAACAATTAACCAAGTGTGTAGTGTATTGTAAATAAATTGTGCAGTGATAAAAACTGTGAAGCTTGTGTGTGTTTAATTTTGCAATCCAAAAGAACTCTTATAAACAACGTTTATTACTGGTTTTGTAATAAAAACTTAACAATATATATTCCAGTGATACAGTAAAGTACTTTTATATTTGACTCCACTTAAGTCCACATTTTAAGTGAACCTTTCCTCATACTGCCTGATTCCTGCAAAGGTTATGCCAGCTTATCGCAATCCCCTGGTAATTTATTTCACAAGTTTATCCCTCTTTTTTCTAAGCGCATGTCAACTATTAAAATCATTAATGACAGTAGTTTCTTCACAACTCAAAAAGTTCTCCACGCCGTTCAAGGGCTGCGTAAACTAAGCAGATTTTCGACGAGTTTCTACGTTGCACGCTCATGATCTTATTTTCCCTATTTCCTCTGTAGTAAAAACCTATGTAAACAGGAGTTGAAATACAAGCTGGATATGAAATAATTAGTGACTCAGTCCCTCAAAGTAAAAATAGGATGATAAGTAAGGATATACTGAAGACTGAATGCTAAAAAATTGATTTATCTCATTTTATACTTGAGATAAATGAAAAATGAATAGAACACATTAATAGAAAATACAAGATGGGTAAAATACAATTTTTCTATCTGATTCATAATAAAAAATGTAACGAATTCTTGATTTACGAAAATCCGATTTCAACTATTAGCCCATATAAACTTTATTTTTGCATAGGAGGGTTAAGTTTCGAGTGTGCTATTAATAAAAAAAATACTTCTTTAGAAGTTTGAAAAATGTTTTGGTGTTTTATCTTATTTTCTCTGTCTCTGCAGTTGACAGTATTATTTGTTCAAAGGCTTTAGATATAAAATCAATTGAAGGATTTCAATTGAAGGAAATAGATAGACCGTTCATATGCCTAAACGCAGTCACACATTTTTATTGAAGTAACATGAAGAACAATTATGGTGTTTCTTTTTGTACTTATATTAATAATTATTTCCACTTTATTTTTCTTCGAAGGATTGAAATTTTCATCTTATGTATTTTTCTCCCTCTTGATAGGTTAGTTATCATAAAATTTTATTTGAAAAACGGAATTTCCGTTTCGGATCCAGAACTCGGGATTTATATAGTAGATAGATTAAATAGAGCCTTCACAGAGAATTGGCCAGTGATTTGAATATCTCTTATACTCTGTGTATACTTTGATCTGATTCATACCTGACGCATGCTACTTAACAAAATACCAGGCTCCATCCAAGCTCGCTTTCAACTCATTTGTAAACTCATGATATTCCCTAATATATTGTGGATTATTTTTTCTGTTATTAGCAGATTTCCCTTAAGGGACATCAGCTATTGAGGTCGTTCTCATGAGGTGATTTTCGATATTTTTCTTCAAATGTCCATCGATCCTATCTAGAAGATGACGAAAATGAGGTCCGTTCAAAACTGTATATATATATATATATATATATATATATATATATATATATAAATATATTGTCTGTGACCGCTCTAGCGGTCGCCACCAAACTCGGTATTTAGTCGTTATATCTAAAAAGAAAGACCACGATCGTTAACGGCTAAATCGGAGCGAGGGGGGGGGGCTAGAGGGGGGAAATTTGAAAATTCAAAATATCCCCGTTACCATACGTCGGATCAAAACATTGTATAGAACCAATCTTATTGCAAATTAAATTTACTATAAATATTGTTCTATTAATTCTATTAATTATTCTATTAACCAAGATATTTGCATTTCTCAGTTTTCAGCCTTCAGCAAACCCCCACTTCTACTCATGTTACATAAACAATACTCTTTTATGTAATAAAACACATTATTGAAGCTTTAATACCAAATATTGTTTTCAAGAGACATTTATTATACGAGATACACGAAAATGTGTTCTGGTGACCCCTTTTTAAATTTTTGTACTACTTAAATTTGATTGATTGAGATAAAAATTATTCTGTTTCATTCTAAATTACAGTACTAGATATAGTAAATAGTTTTCAATCAAATTAATACGTTATATATATATAGATATATTACCGTAATTGTTTTTCTTTCCGGTTAGAAGTTGGCAGAACTGTTTGTTTACATTTCAGATGCTTTCCGTCGGAAAGTTTCTTATTATCGTGTGTATTTATTCACTTAAAATTCACGGTGGTGTTGTGTTACCGGTATGTAGATTTATCTACTCTTAATCTTCACGAAAAATCTGCTTAGTTTACGGAGCCACTGTGTGACGCACTTTTAGTTTTTGCCCAAATTCCTCCAATTATTACTTATTTGATGTTTATGGTGAACGGGGACAAGAGGGAGGGCACCTGTAGATCTGCCATAGGAAATGCTGATCTTCAGCCAGCCGTAGCACCGCCTCTCTCTTCCACCATCCCCTTTACGTAAATTTAACGCCGACTTATGTAACGCCCATTTATCATCCATCACCTTCCTCTCTCCCCATAGCTCTTGTGTATATTCATTTTCCATTGGCATGACAATCTTGGTATCTTCACTACGCTGACCTCAAGAAGAATTGTACTTAAATGACGTTTCATGATGCAGACTAGTACAATTAATATGTTTCAATTAGATCTCCCCTACTCATATCAACAATTTCACAGTGTTTTTTCCTTACGAATTCTATTCCTTAAATGTGTACACATTACATACTATGTGTTGTTATACTCAATAGGATGTATCAATTCAGACCGACTCGTCTAATGCTGGTTGCTCGGGAATTAATTGGTATGAGTAATTCTAGATTTCTTACCGACTTAAGAGTGGTGGGGATGAGCTGCTTTCTAAATTACTCAGCCTAAAATAGATTTTTCCTCACTAAAATATGGCAAGAAATATCTTCTAATGGGAACTGCATTACTAATATACTATATTTATCTCCATAGTTAGTTAAATAATGGTGTTAAATTCGAGTAGCTCAAAAAATCATTTTATAATATGTTATTTTCGGAAGATAGCCAAGGCTGACAGGTTTATATTTAATAGAAAGTTGACAGATTTCCGTTTAACAATCTTTAAGTTGCCAATATATATATATATATATATATATATATATATATATATATATATATATATATATATACTTCCCTTTCTCCTTGTAACATGAACGTATTTTACAAAAATAATAAAACACCTAATCATAAAACCAGATACAAGAATATGCTTTAAACTATCAATCACAGATATAAACATATCGAGAAATGCTCATTATTCTCGAGATACATGCTAATATGTCCTGGCGGTCCGCTCCCCCCCTCTTAAAGTTTTGGACTACTAAAATTTGATTAATTAAGATAATAATTATACTCACTCATTATTAATTACAGTACTAGATATAGTAAATAGTTCTCAATAAAATTAATATATTATATTCTGATATATTTCAGTAATTGTTTTTCTTTCCGGTATGAGGCGGGCAGACCTGTTTACATTTCTAATGCTTCCTGTCGGCAGGTTAACAAATTGCCTGAAACATTTCTTGTTTCCGTTTCTATTTAATTCACGTTGGTTGTTTGTGTTTTGCCCAGTATGTAGAATTTAATATATCCTAAACTTCACGAGGGAAATCTGCTTAGTTTATGCAGCCCCTGCTTGACGGACTTTTTTACTAGCTGTAATAGCTGTAATGTATCTAGCTTTAATTTTCATGTTTTCAGATTACAGAAGAACAAAAAAAGGCTTTGATTTCATATTAAACGTTGTATAACATATAACATGAATTTTTAATTTATTGACATTCTTTATTAAATGTCTTCACATTAAAGAGATAATATACTTGATCTTAAATTATAGTTGGCCAATTTACAAATAAATTGGTTTTATTTATGCTTTTTTGTTATGAGTTCTTTTAGTCTATTTTTCAACGCATATAAAACGCTGAAAAACCGAATTTTATGAAACTTGGCCTAGGGTCTTGAAGGAAGTAGTATGGCTAAGCCCAGTTTATTCCAGGCAATTCGGTTTAGTTCGTGAAGGGTTGCGAGGAACGATTCCCTTAGAGTACTTAGAGGAAGAGGGATTGCCCTAAATTCTTGATCCTTCCTGTAGATTTATGTCGGGCTTGCTATGGAACTGCTTAAACTGGCACTCTCTTGATACCAGCATTATTTAATTTGATTCATGGTTACTTTCACAATCTTTAAAAATTAATTAAAAGTCCGTCACGCAGGGGCTGCGTAAACTAAGCAGATTTCCCAAGTGAAGTTTTACAATAGAGAAGATGCTTTAAGCGAGAAGCCGAATATTTAAGAACAACGGCGACGCTAGTCTTTTGGCGTGGAAACTCAACTCTCATCCGATATCCGCCCCTAATTAACAGTAAAAATTTTTGTTAAATATCTCAGACATATTCAAGTATACGAGAAAAAATGTAATATAACAATAGTTTAAAGTACGAATTAAATTTTCAACTAAGATTGATTCTATACAATTCTTCGATCCGACGCATAGACTCAACCGAACAATGAATTCCATTTTAGCAAATCCTCCCCGTTAATCCCTCCCTCCCACTGGGTCCGAATTTCATCCATTCAACGTACTTGATCTTCCTTTTTACATAATAAGCCATACTAACATTTCTAGTTTTGTGTAACGATCAAACAACAAATGTCTTACCGCTAGAGCGGTAACAGACTGAAATTAATAGATAGATAGCGCTATAATCGAAAGTTTCCGTCACGCATTTCGGGCAAATATGGGGTAAACTAAGTCAGAAGTTCCCACTGTTAGGTTTTACAATTTAGAGAAACTTTTTCAGCGAGTGCCGATAGCAGTATAATGAAACGTCCGAACTACCTTTTGGCGGGAAAGACAAAGGCGTTATACCGCCCCCCCGGAATTTAATAAAAATGCAACAATTTTATTCTCGTTACATATTCAAGAACTCAACCGAACTAAATGTTATACAACAATATTTATAGTGAAATTAGCACTAACGCCTTTGTAATAAGCCATTACTGATTTCTGTAGGGTCAATTTTGGTCATCCGACGAATAGTAACGGAGATATTTTTTGTATTTTTTAAGTAAATCCTCCCTTTTAAAAAAAAAAAAAAAAAAAAAAAAAAAAAAAAAAAAAAAAAAAAAAAAAAAAAAAAAAAAAAAAAAAATTAAAAAAAACAAAAATTGAATCCTCATTGGGGTTTCGGCAAATATGCCACCTAACAAAATAAAAATAAAAAGAAAAATTTGCTCAAACACTTCTTTTCAATATAACTACCAGAAAAAACTGAAAAAAAAAATGAATCAAATGAAAATAAAAAAAATTTTCTCATTTATTTATTCAAATCTATGCATAATGCAACAGGAAACGGAAATATGACAAATAAAGGACAGTGAAGTCTTACATAAAAAAAATAATTTTATTTTAAACAAATCCACTGAAACGACGGAATGTTAACCCTAAAAAGTGCGGAAAAAAAAAAACAATGTCAAAAAATAAAAATTAAAGCCTTGCCAAAAGTACACCATCACCGTTCAGCCTCAAATGAATCCCGAGCGAAGCCGGTATCTGAGCTAGTATATATATATATATATATATAGATATAATATATATATATATATATATACTTCCCTTTCTACTTTACCATAAGAAAAAAAACAAAATAATAAAACCACTATCGATAAAGACCAGAAGACAAGAATATGCTTTAAACTATCAATCACAGATATAAACATATCGAGAAATGCTCATTATTCTCAGGAGAAAACCCGTTTTCTTTATTATTCGAGATACATCTTAATATGTCCTGGCGGTCCCCGCCCCCCCCCCCTCTTAAAAAAAAAAACTATGTACTAAAATTGATTAATTGAGATAATATTCATTCTGACTCAATTATTAATTACAGTAACTAGATAAGTAAATGTTCTCAATAAAAATTAAAAAACAAAAAAAATATGTCAGTAAATAGTTTTTCCTTTCCGGTATGATCGGGGCAGACCTTTTACATTCTAAATGCTTCCAGATCGCAGGTTAACAAATTGCCTGAAACATTTCTTGTTTCCGTTTTCTAATTATCACGGTGGTGTTGAGTTACCAAGTATGTAGATTTATCTATTTACTAAACTTCACGAAAAAAATTCTGCTTATTTAGGCAGCCCCTGCGTGACGACTTTTTACTAGCTGCATAGCTGTAATGTATCTAGCTTTAATTTTCAATGTTTTCAGATTACAGAGAACAAAAAAAGGCATTGATTCATATTAAACGTGTATAACATATAACCATGAATTTTTAATTTATTGACATTCTTTATTAAATGTCTTCACATTAAAGAGATAATATACTTGATCTTAAATTATAGTTGGCCAATTTACAAATAAATTGGTTTTATTTTATGCTTAAATATCCCTCAGACATGAAGTTCTTTAGTTTATTTATAAACATAGAATTTTTTTTAATGGATTTTATACATTCGGGAAATCTGCTTAGTTTACGCAGCCCCTGCGTGACGGACTTTTTTATTTTTATTATTTTTTTTTTTTAAATACACTATGCCTAGGTCTTGAAGTGAAGTAAATGGCTTAAGCCCCAGTTATTCCAGGCAATTCGGTTTTCGTTCGTGAAAAAAACGATTCCCCTTAGAGTACTTAGAGGAAGAGGGATTGCCCTAAATTCTTGATCCTTCCTGTAGATTTATGTCGGGCTTGCTATGGAACTGCTTAAACTGGCACTCTCTTGATACCAGCATTATTTAATTTGATTATTGTTACAAAAACTTTTATAATTTCATTAAAATCCGTCACGCAGGGGCTGCGTAAACTAAGCAGATTTTCCCAAGTGAAGGTTTTACAATAGAGAAATTTTAACAAAAAGCCGAAGAGTTAAGAAAACGGCCGACCTAGCTTTTTGGCGGGAAACTCACCTCTCATCCGTTATCATCCCCGAATTCATAAAAATATAAAAATAAATAAATATAAAAATATCTCAGTTCATATTCAAGAAAAAAAAATAAATGTATAGAAACAATATTTAATAGTAAATTTAATAATTTGCAATAAGATTGATTCTATACAATTTTCCGATCCGACGCATAGTAAACGGAAATATTTCGATTTTTAGAAAATCCTCCCCGTTAATCCCCCCTCCCACTGGTCCGAATCAGCATATAAAAACTTGAATCTTTCTTTTTACATAAACGACTAAAATCTAGTTTGGTAACGATCAAAACCAACAATTTGCGACGCTAGACGGTAAAGACAAATATATAGATAATAGATAATAGAAACAAAACAGGGGCTTCGTAAACTAAGCAGATTTCCCACGTGAAGATTTAACAATAGAGAAATTTTTCACATTGCCGAGCAGTTAAAGAAACGGTCCCCCGAACTACCTTTTGGCGGAAAGACACTTCGTCCTGTTTAGCCGCCCAGGATTTAATAAAAAAAGCAAATATCTCGGTTAATAAAAGATAGAGAATAAATGATACAAACAATATTTTTATTTATTTTATTTATTTTATTTGGACTCGCAGTTTCGCAATGTTGCTTAAAATAAAACTTCAAAAACAAAACAAAACTCAAAAAAAAACAAAACAATACACAAAAATAACAAAATTAAAAAACAAAAAAAAATAAATACGTAGAACATAGAACACAAAAGGAACACAAAATCACAAAAGGAACATAGAACTCCAAAAGGAACAACAAAACAATAAAGGAACATAAACACAAAACAAAAAAGTAAACATAGAAAAAAACAAACCAATAAAAAACATAGAACACAAAACATAAAAGGAACATAAAAAACACAAAAGGAACACAAAACATAAAAAGGAAACATAGAACTCAAAAGGAAAAAACAAACGAAAAGAACATAGGAACACAAACATAAAAGGGACTAGAATCACAAAAGGAAAACACAACAACAAAGGAACATAGAACACAAAAGGAAACACAAAACAATAAAAGGAACCTAGAACAACAAAAGAAAAAACACAAAAGATAAAAGAGAAAAAATAGAACACAAAAGGAACATAAAACGAAGGAGAATCAAAAAAAATAAAAAAAATAAAAGATTGGAAATCAAAAAATAAAAATGGAACACAACAAAGAACAAAATAAATGAAACGAGGGAACAAATTAAAGACAAAATTCAAAACTAGGTACAAAACTGAAAATCTGAAACTAATGAGATATTGGGCAATAGGGAATCATTAATAAAAATATTTAAATATCAATAAATAAATAAGTAAATCGGATAGTTAAACATTAAATGGTATATAAAATGAGACTAAAAGAAGTTTAAATTATTAAGGTTTTGATAAAATATAAGTTGGTTTAGTGACTATTTACATAAAACTCTGTACAACACTCAGTGAGTGAAAACTTGAAAAACAAAAAAAAATTGAGGTTTAAATAAAATGTTTAATTTTGCATCTAAAAATGTTGTAAAAATAAACCAATGTGGAAACCAAAATATTAAAATGAAAAGATTTTTGAATAGATGTGTATAGGTCTTATTAAATGTTTGAAGAATAGTATTTTAGGTATGGACTGCCCCATTTCAGTAGTAGGTCGTGTAAAGAACACGTGGATGAGGGGTGGCTGTGATAAGGGGTGAAGGTGTGCGGGGGAGGTATGGCCGGTCGGATGCAGTGACAGTATCAGTGATTGAGTGCGTGGGAGTAGGGAATGCTGTGTTAGCGGAGGGTTACAGTGGGCTGTAGTACACAGCGATTCCATAGCGATATGGGCACCGAGGAAGACTACAGGGGTATTGGTTCTACGGGTAGAGGTAGGGATACCACACACATTGATTCCTCTGAGGGTAATAAACTCTGGGCGGGAGGAAGTGATATATAGTGATTATTGTGGATTCGCGAGAGTCATGCGAGTGAGGGAGACTACAAATTCTGTAAGAGGTACAGGAATATATACCCCTCAACCCCCCCCGACCCCCCCCCCCCCCCCCACCCACCCCCCACTCCCCCCCCAAACCCACCACCCAACCCCCCCATTAGAGGCTCACGGCTTAACCCCCCCAACCACCCCCACCCACCCCCCCACCGCCCCCCCTATCGAGTTACCCCCCCTCCCCACAACCCCCCCCCAGCCCACACCCTTGTGTCAACACCCCCCCCAAACCCCCCGCACCCCCACCCACCCCACCCCCCCCCTCCCCCCACCGCCCCCCCCCCACCCCCCTCACACCCCCCCCTCCCACCACACACCAACAACTACCCCTAGTTTGCATGCTTGTCTACACCACACCCATTCTGTTTACCCCTTCATGCCCCCCCAAGACCACCCCACCCACAACCACCCACCCCACCTACAAACCCAGAACATTCTGTACCACCACAACCCCCGACACGGAGTCTACCCCCCCCCCCACCCCCCCCGAAAATCCTCCACTTTACACCCCACCACCCCCCCCGCCCGCCCCCCCCCCCCCCCCCCCCCCACCCAACCCCACACCCCACCGCCCGCCCCCCCCAAGTACCCCCCGCCCCACCCGCCCCCCCGCCACCCCCCCCCCCAACCCCCCCCAACCCCCCCAACCACCAACCACCCCCACCCCAAAACCACCAACCCCCCCCACAACCCAAACCCCACAACACCCACAACATAACATATATAAACAACCCAAACACAACCACACCCAAACACCAAACCCAAACAATACACCCGCCCACAGCCCCAACGGGACCACCATTATCCGTCCACCCCCAACTAGCAGGATCGATGGACCACCCACCACCCCCCAACATTTCGAACATTCCCCCCAATGAGTACCCCAACCTCAACAGCTATAACCCAACGAAGCTACATCAAACAGCACAACACCACCCCACCACACCCCCACACCACCAGACAAATTCAAGAGTAACATATCCCCAGTTGTTTACACCAACGCCACCACCCCCCCCCCCCTCCCACATGAATTCCTTATAATATCAGTAAGCCGTTAACGACCTTGATCTAATGACAGTTTTTTACATGGAAAACTACTAAAGATTGGATTGACGTAAAGTATTGGTACTCCACGATTACCACAAATATCAGTCATATTAATTGTTTTTAAACGACCGTTGCTAGAGCGGAAACATTTGACGAATGATATATATAGATAGAACTATATATAAATATATAATAATATCTATATATATATATATATATAGTTATAATATATATATCAGAGCATTCGTATATAGATATATACAGTTTTGAAACGGACCTCATTCCCAACGTTGTTCTTAGTTTAAAATAAATCTACTACAGTGAATCGGTTGTATGTTCTTTCGACATTTGTAGAAGAAAATTTCGAAATTCCGTTCATGATTCTGTTTGTACAACCTTTCAATAGCAGATTTCGCCTAAGGGAAAATCTAGCTAAAATTAAAATGTATTTTGGGGTGAAATGAAATGGCTTCCACTTTGAACCATATAATAATCCTGGTAAGGGTATCATGTAGAAGGAAAACAATTTTTTCATGTTTTATGTGCATCCTAAGGGACAAATCAAGTACTGAGTTACAACAACAGTAACCACCAATTTTATTTAGCGACTAGACGTGTAAGAAAGAATTGAGAAATTCACATTTATGCAACGTATTCGAACCTATCTAGATGACCCGTCGTTGTCGAGGAACGAAGCTAGATGGTTCCTCAATACTTTTGTCAATTAATCTATATTGTCTAAAAAAAAAATTGACGAACGTCTAGAAATTCATAGCATGGTAAGAAAAGCATATAAATTAGCCTGGTTACATTCACAAATGAATTCAGAATTCTAGTTTGGCCATGAAACAGTATTTAATTGTATTTAATGACGGGAAATCGGATGTCAAAACTTCGAAATTCATAAATGCAGTTTGTTTTTTACATCATGTTTTAGGCAACTGTATTGTTAACAAGAGACATCGAATCCGCCGGCATAATGAAATGGTTCGCTTTGTAAGGCAGTGTTTTATAATGACTGGATGGAGTACCTGTTACAAAAAATTATTCGTAACCTCTATTGGATCCTTTCGGCCAGACTTTGCTTTGAATTGGAGGACAAGTGTGGCAATTATTGATATTCATGTCATTACTGCAGCAAGACCATTGGAGGACATCTTTCAGAGGAAGAAAGAAAAATATGACAGCTTGGAGCTGAAGAGGGCGGTTGCCCAGCTCGCCGAGGTTGAGCCAGGCATGGTCCGGGTACTCCCAGTGATCCTGTCTTACAAAGGTGTCTGGTGTAAGAAGAGTGCCGACGAATTGCGGGATTTAGGCGTGAATAGTACGGCAATGCAGTGGATCAGCATCCTGGTTCTGTGTGATTCCTGGACAGTCTGGGGTGTGTTATTCTTTATGTTGTTTTTTTTTTAATGCATTATATTACTATTCTTTGTTGTTGTTTTTTTGGCAAGTAGTTCGGCTGTACTCTCCTCTTGGAGCGCTTGCCAGCCTTTAATTAATGGGCAATGATTGTTTGGCTGAGAATCTAGGAGCTTAGGGATCCCCCATTTTATATGAAAGGAGAATCGTTTTGGGAGTCTACAAAATATTACTTGGCGTTAGGATCCCCAGTTTATATGTATGGAGATTTCTGTTCATTTTTCGAGTCTCACAAATAAATTACTGGTTTATTATATGCAGAATTTCTGTTTTTTACATTATCTCGATAAAACCAACATTAATTTATACATTGACGAATATGTGTTTTGATGGCGAAGCAACCGCCCCCCCCCCGCGTATAGATATATAAAAGCCCATATAAATCTAGCGTTGTATTGAAGAATGTATGCGTAATATAAACAATTTGGTTTATAAAGAGATTTCCTTCTACTGATAGTGTGTAAATTTGCATGTAATATAAATATTGATATCTTTGTATTTTTGAATTTTCAATTTCCAAATTTTTTGGAGTTAACCTCAACACATCCATTTATAAAGTTAACAAGAAGGTGATATATCATGAAAAATCGAATTCCTTCTTATAGCTTAAATATCAAATATGGTTTTCATCGAACCTTTACTTTATGAATACAATAAAAATATGATTGATGTGATGCCATCAATAAACATTAAGCTTTCTAGAAGGCCCAATATTTACTTAATTGACACCATACTCGATATATAAGCGTTTTATGTAAAGATCAAGTTCGGTAACAGGGAATGGTGGTGTTTAGAGGGGGAATTTTGAAAATTCGAAGTTATCTTCATTATTATACAATAATAATCGAATAAATTTCATACAGTAACCAATTTAATGTGAATTACAATTACCCTATAGAATTGTTGATTATTAGCTTTCTAGTAGGCGCAAATTTTTACTTTTAATATAATACTAAACTCGGATATAATATTCGCCATTTTTAATTTTTTGCCTTCAGAAGCACATTTTCAAGTACTATGTAAGATACATGCAAATTAAGACTTTCAAGAAGACATCACCAATTAAGACTTTACGCTCTTGTTCCAAAAATAATAATTTGATTTATACCATGGATGAGCAATGTGCCCTTTAAACATGTTTATGCGGCACGCCATACATTTCTAAAATTGAATTTATTTTATAGACTTTCTCCACTGAATATATTGTTATAATATATATATATATATATATATATATATATATATATATATATTTTCTGTGCGGCCCGCCAAAAAACGTTGATTAAAAAGGTTGCACCCCCTGATATATTCCATACCATTCTCTATATTTAACCATTTCAGTCAGCACTAAAAATCATATTTGTTATTGGCTGAAATCGGACCTGGAATAGTAGGGGTTTAGAGGGATAGCGGAATTCGAAAATTCAAATGTGTCGGTTATAATGAGATGGTTCCTAAAATATTATAGTACGAAACTTGTTAAACTATTGATGGTCTGCAATTATTTATATTATTTTTTCTATGCATTTTTTCGTAACTCAAGTATTAAGCGAGTTATTCTTATTTCAGCCTTCCAGTACTCCGCCTCCCCTTCTAGTCATAGCTTTTTTACTTAGAAATAGAAAATACAGGGTGAGATGTGATCAGTAGTGTGTTATACCTGGTCGTGGGAAATCTGCTAAGTTTATGCAGCCCCTGCGTCCAGTGTAACACTGTTGGGCTACATTACAGAAAAATGGGTGTTAGGTACTTAGTACTCACTGACAGGATGTATGTTTATTCACGGTTGACATATGAGGTACAAATTGCTATGCTTATGAGAAAAGATCTTTAGAGGCAAACATCCGTTGTACAATTGCAGGCAAAACTTGTTATATGATGTCTAACCGTAAATGTGAGCACAAGTATTATGTGCTCGTAATATCCGCTTTCATGAGCATATACATATATGCCCTCGTTCCTGATCACGCCCTCTAATCATTATTCTGTAGCTAATTGAGTTCATAGGTACGGAAAAGGCACCAAGAATCCAAAGAACTGAGCCTGAGGAGAGAAGACAATTATTCCACTTTCTCTTGAAACAAAGGTTGTAGCACGAACCAACCATGAAGGCTACAGAAAAACAGATACACGGAAAGGAAAGAAAACGATGGATAGCCATTGTTTCAATGACCGACTAATCATCAGCCTTCTAGGAGGACAACCTTTTTCCAACAAAGTATCCGCTCTCTCATCCATGCAGGCGGATTACTTCTGGCAGCCAGTAATTATTGTTATAAAAATATGAAAGGAAATTAAATCTAAATCGTTACATATTAGCCTGCATCGCACCTGAAAAAGTATGTCACGCGGACTTTGTCAACTAAGCAGATTTCTTATGCGCTGGACAGACACATTAGTAATTTCATCTCACCATATATTCTTTTTTACTTGTTTATTTGGGTTTTAAATACAAACAACTAAATAACAAAAACTATAATACTGCAAACACACATCAATAATAAGGGGATCCTTAACCCCTTGAAAGTCCATAAAGGACATTATAAAAATAAAGGTGCTAGCACCTAAAAATGAATTCTTATCCTTAACCTATAAATAAATACAACTGAGGGTACGAAACAAATAAATAAATTTGAAATAAACGAAATAAAAAAAAACCGCATGCATAAATCGCTACAAATAATAAGAATAAATATAATGATAAAAAATAAAATGGAAGACAAATCTCCTAGAAATACAAGTTACGTAATCACATAAATTATATCAACAACGAAACATAATACAAAAAGTATAAAAAATAAAAAAAAAAAACTATTACAATATAAAATAAATACAAAAAAAGCACTTGGTGATAAACAGAAAAATAATTAAATGAAATAAATAAGCGTACCTAAATTAATTCTAGGGCAATCCGACACTCCACGGCGTCCGCCCTGAGATAAGTTCACTCAAGATTTGGGACCCTTCAATCAGACTTACCAAGGCTATCCAACGCCTTCTCTTGGTCTGCCAACTGCCCTGAAGCCTCAAGGAAAGGTAAAGAACATGGCCCACACGAACCAGGTTCCACAGAGGACTCTGATGGTGATCCACTCCAGTGTGTCCTGACAATCCTGAGTGTGCAATAGGCAATCCTCCTCCGCTCCGGCTGACTACGGGAAATCTTCATCCTGGTAAGGATTGTTCCTTCCATAATCCTCGAAAAAGAAATAAATTGCTTTCCCGACCATTCTGCCGCTCTTGAACCCGTCCATCCAGTAGAGACAGACACCTTACTATATCCACTCAAATCCTTACAGTCAACTCTCTCATACAGCTCATTCATACACGTCACAGTCCCATCAACGACATTCTCAGGTTGCACCAACCCCCCACCGTACGCACCCACGCACCCCACGTCACGCGTAGCTCCCCTCTCTCCAAATACATGCCCAGCAAACTCTAAACGCTTAGCCCTAAGAAAGGGTACAAATTCGGAAGATGCGAGGTAACACACAGCCCCACCCATACCTAAGGCTATCATGAGAAGGAAATATGATTTACAGGAAATTTGGTGGGAGACACACCATTTGCAAATAAAGCCCTTATGCCAACATCCATTCGACGGAAGTTAAGTTAGGCACTCTAGAAGTTAGGCACAAAACGCTCCGCACCACGATGGGAAAACGGGACGCCAAAGTACAACCAGACATCTTCAACCCCCAGAGCCCGAACAGGCCAGATATCTAATGCGCTGGAAAGACACACTAGTATTATCGCCTCACCATATATTCTCAGTTTATAAGTCAAAATTTGATGAGTATTAGAGGGAGTTTGTTGTAGGCTAAAAACAAGAAAATACAATAACTCGTTTAATATTTTTGAGTTACGAGAAAATGTGTAGTATAACGATTTTTGAGCTCCAATAGTATAACAACATTTTTTCTATAACATTTTTCGATCTGACTCATAATAATGGAGACAATTTGAATTTTCGAATAGCCCTCTTGGCACCCACCCCCATTCCAAGTCCTATTTCTGATATTAATTATATGATTTTTAATTTTGAATGAAAACGTAAAATATCGAGTATGGTATAGATGAAATAAACATTTTAGAATATTAATTGTTGATATCTCTGGAATATGCTGGATGGTAGAGGAACCAATTGATAAGGATCAATAAGGTGGCCCAGTCCTCTACTGTTTTTTAATATTATGCAGAGTGCACTTTCGGAGTCAAAGCTCCATCCTCAGTGCCTGCTGATTAAAGCTGCGTTGCCCTGTGTCGCCCCGGCGGTCGGTGGTCACCAGTCAACGGCAGTCTTTTAATCACCAGCAGTCACTGTGTATGTTGCGTAGACTCCGAAAGTGCACTCTGCATAATATTAAAAAACAGTAGAGGACTTGGCCTCCTTATTGATTCTTATTAATTGTTGACATCATTATAATACATGTTTGCATGTAAATAACAAAATAAAGACCTGTTGAAAACAATTGCTATATTGTTAATATTTTATTACCATATGATAATGATTTTAATTCACACATGTTTGTTTAGCCTTTCCTTTTAATCAGTGTTCATTGAGGTTTCATTATGTAGCATGTACCTTAGTTTTGTCTAATAAAACCTAGTTTATAGGTTTTCTATAATTCAATAATTTTAATTTATTAGACAAAACTATTTTAAGACTAAGGATAAATTATTTCGGTCAGAGGGAGTTGCAATTGAAGCTGATTCACTAACTTCTTCACTTGAATGGAACCACTAGCACAAGGCGTTTCAAAACTTCCTCCAAACTTGCCAAGTAAGTGACTGGTAAATTACGTCTCTCTTGTTTCTCACGAGTTCATTAGCAATTGTGGTATAAATCGTGTCATTACCGTCCTAAAGAGTAAATGAACAAAGTCGGCGAACGAAGTCATCAATTTCAAAGCCGTTACGGCCGAGACCCGGTGGTCAATGATTGCATAAGAGATGCTTTCATTGCCGGTCTCCGTGAATCCAACATACATCTAACATTATTATCTAGTCCCAACCTTGCCCTTGATGAGGACTCGAGACAAGCGAGGGTCATAAAGTCGGCAATAGAACAGACCCTTCAGTACCAAAAACAGTCGGTCAACGCAGTCGACCACCCCTTCCTAACGCTAGTACAGGTTATCGTTCCTCAGGGTCAACTCCCTCCTATTTTGGAAGGTTGCAGCCGCTGCTAAGAGAGAGTGTCACGGGTCGACTACTACCGAAGGACCTCTTGCCTCGCCCGTGAACTAAGGCCTGTACAAGATTGGTTACTTCGCCAAAGTGTCGTAGCTCTCAAAGGAACGTTGTCAAGGGCTGTCGGTGTCAATAGTCCACAAGAGCTGCCGTGCCCGCGTCGACTCATTTTTGTCTTAGAAAAGCGATCATTTCAGTATAAATAAACATAAAAAAAGTCTGAGCGCTTATAAATACAGGGAGCTCACTTTGCTTTATTTCAGAAAGAAAGATAGGCAGTAGAAAGCTCCTTATCGTACCAACTCAGTTATCGGCATATGGTAATAAGTTTTCTACTATTCCGAATTCCACAATTAATAGGCTTGCAGTGTTGATTTGAAAATAGAAGATCGTTTCTTCCTTGTTACCCAGTCAGACAAACACGGTGCATGATGAAATTCCATTTGGTCCCCGTAATGCAGTAGCTTACTCACAACGGGCAATGCATAACATTATTACACGAGAAGGACTTGCGGGAGTCAATGCATATTTGGACTACATAACGGTGTGTGGAAGGATCAAGCGGAGCCTGACACAAACCTGAGAAACTTCTTATAACTAAATAAATATAAATATGGTCTGACAATCCATAACCGAAAAAGGGTGTTCGCCGTCCGTTCATCCCGATCCGGTCCGTCTCTCTGACTTGAAGGCCGGTAGATTTTTCAATCCGGACTGCGACCTCTCCAGAACAGCAATGGATAGCCTGACCAGAGTAGCATTAGAGCAACCCTCAAAATTGCAACATGAAGATTGGCGAGAAGACTGCTGGAGCAGGAAGCAGGTTTTTAGAAGAAGAACAAATAAATATATAAATGTTTTCGCTATCTTGAATTTTAACCGACATAATTGCTGTTTTTGGTTCCCATTTCTGTTTTTCTCGTTCAATTTCTGTTTTGTGTTGCTTTTCCTTTTTTTCGTGTTCAATTTCTGTAATATTGTTTTATTTTCGTTTAAATTAATTTTGTTTCGTTTTTTAATTGTATACAGTTTTTTTTTTCTATGAGCAACATCGCCACAGCTGCGAAGCTCCAACTAAATAAATTGTATTTTTTAATTTATTGGCTTCTATAAACCCCTACTCCAACATATCACATATTAACATATATTACTATTATTTAAGCTGTTATAACTTGAACCACTTTATTCGAAGCTTAAATATCAAATATTATTTTTATTGAACATACAGTGTGGGATACATGCAAATACATTGTGTGATGCCACCAATGAAGACCTTACGTTCTTCACTCGAAAATGTTTTTTAATCTATTCCATACTCGATACTTATCCTGTGTGCATCCAACACAAGTTCATAGTCGTCTATGGCAGTGATATCGGATCATTAATCGGACCAGGATTTGGGGGCTTTGGAGGGAGGGGGATATTAAAATTCAAAAGATGTCTTTGGATGGCGTTTTTGAGTCGTATTGAAAAATGGCATGAAACCAACCTTATAAAACCATCCACAGTCTACAATTGTTGTTTTATACATTTTTTCGTAGCTTAAATATTTAGAGGGATCAGGTTATCCACGTTAGTTAAAGCGCTGCCTTTAATCACAAAAGGTAATACTAGAGTGGCGAGTTCGATTCCTGCCTGGGTAAAGGAATTTATTTAGTGACGGAATTCATTAAATAAAATCCTTAGTCCCAATCTGGCTAGAAAAGGGTGGAAACCTGTAGATAGCCTTAGATGCAAAATGTGGACGTTAATAAATAATTTAAATTTTTAAATATTTAGCGAGTTCTTCAGCCTTTGTAATGGTTTTCTGTCTTCAATAAACCCTCACTTCTACTTATAGTAGCAGTAGTGTCATGCCAGCACGCGAAAAATCTGAGCCCCGCGAGACGGACTTTTTATTTTCTACAAGCCGATAAAGGGATAACTGTGCATAATTATAGATGATTCTTGTGTCTGCACATTAATGTATACAGCATGTAACTATATTTCTTTTTCATAAGCAATGTGATATAACATCAATATTTTTTGTTGCATCAAGCTTGTTAATGGTTGGTATTTGAAAGAGTCTGTGCAAGTAGAACCGCTATTGGCTGGTTCCCACGACACCCGTCACGCTCGCCTTTTAGACTAACCCCAGCCACAATCATTGCCACCTTAAACACTAAATAAAAACTCATTACCTACCCTATTTCTCTCCCTTTCTCCTCAAAGGAACTGAAGAAAAGCTCTGGGTGAGAACAAGTGGAGGCTTGTCGCCTATTCATTCTCCTAGAAAAACTGTCTGCTTTAACTGTCTCCCGAATAGTGAAGGCCATTTCTTAAGCCTTATCTGTTCTTTTGAGATCCTGAATCGCTGAATTCAGTAATTTTCAGGGAAAAATTGGGCAAGCTCATCAGGAAACCAAGTTTTTTGTGGAACCTTTTTATTTTTTATGCTAATAGCAATCTATTCCATGATAGAAGCACCTTTTATGAAAGTTTTACATGTGAGCATTGATAATGATTTCACGGGAACGAAAATATAATATTAAAATAATGTAATTGTTTTTTGTTTAATTCAATACCATTTCCTTTTTGAGTTTTCATACTTCATGTTTTTAATTTAGATTTGTTAATACATAAACACCTATAATTATAAAAAAATTGTTAAAATATTTGTCCAAATGCTCATATAATGCAAACATATATTGGATGTGGAGAAAAATAAAATCCTTCCTCATAGGGTTACTATGTAGGGGAAATATACTCGTATTCATACTCACACACACACACACACACACACACACACACGCACACACACACATATATATATATATATATATATATATATATATATATACTAGCAGACCCGACAGACGTTGTCCTGCATGATATTTCAAGCGATTAGGATATTAAATTTAGTAATATTATGTTTAAAACAAAAGCAACTTTTAATAATACAAAAAACAACTTTTGTTATGTGCACGTTTGCCTAAAAACAAATAGAAAATGAAATATCCCGAATTTTTCATTCAGGCCTCCCTTATAACCTCCACTCCCGTTTGAACCTAAAAAATTTAATATAACTTATAATCATAGAAGAATTAATGCTAATTTACATATAGAGTTTTGTTAAGTTCGGTTCAATAGTTATTGCCAAATAAAATTGTTGGCTCCCACTTTACTTTTTTAGTGTATATCTCGTCTATACTTTGTTATACGACAAAAGCAAATATAACAAAAGCTACTCTAAATAACAAAATAAACAACTTTTACCCTGTGCATATTTGCCGAAAAACCAATAGGAAACGAAATATCGCTATTTTTAATTTTAGGGCTCCCTTACAACCCCTACTCCTGCTCCATCTGCCGGGCTGATTTGTGAATCTAAACCATCCATGGCGTCACCGAAACGCATACAAAAAAATTCATTCAAATCGATCCAGCCGTTTAGGAGTTCAGTGGCATACACACGTACAGTAGAATTATATATATATAATGATATATAAAAATATTTATAAATTACTTCCTGACACTTCCAGCTTTTCTTCTCCAATTATATTGTATTATTCGAAATTTGAAGTTGCAATCTATTCTCCGTAGTATTATATAATAAATGCCTATTAATGGTACCATTTCAGCTTCATAAGTTTATCAAAGGTGGTCAAGAAGGTTTGCCAAACCGGTGTGACGGGACTAACATCTCTTTAGTATCCGAAAATTGATGTTGCCAAGTAAATTGAAAACACAACCATAATTTATTTTCGTAGCATATGCTCAAGGCCCACGCAGACAATATAGTGTTACCTGTTTATTGGAAGCATTTATTTAGTTGTTACCATCGGTACTATTGCATGTGGAGAGTATATATTATCTAGTGGTTATAGTAAACTTCCTGAAGTTACTGAGGTGATTTTAATATGGTTTTTCGTTCTCTGAGTTGCGTTAGTGTCTTGAGCTAGTAAAATTCCAAGAAGGTCTTCGTTATAGATGGAAGCATGCTGTGTGAGTTTTTGTAGGCCTTGCTTAGTTTTTTTTTTCGAAAATTGCAGCTATGCTGATCGCGTTTATAGTCTTAGGATCGTTAACCCTTTAATTGCACAAAGCCACTATAGTGGCTTTGTTAAAATATAAAATACGTGTGTTATTATAGTGATATCGCACAATTTTCATACACCGACTGTGTTCACTGCACACAAGACTTTATTGATCACTTTTTCATACATATTTTCCTGTAAGGATTATACGAGCAGTTACTTTTACTTCCTAGAACGAACTAGAAGTATTGTTATCAGAAAAAGTTCGGTTTTGAAATGTCAACAGAATTATCTGTTCCGACCTTCCGTGAACTCATTTGACTACTTTTTGGCGTGACGTCATTTTCCGATCCCATACATTAGAATGGAGATACCGTATATAATTATCTAATGAATAATTTCAAATGAAGCAGAGGATGACATTTTGTTGTCTCTTTTGTGTACAATGAAGTCAAGTGTTGCCTGGATCAGATTTTTTATTTTTTCGTTGCCAGCCCTAGAAAACGAGTATTATGTTCATGAGATTTACACTATGGACCGATATATCATGCAATACATTATGCAGTGCTCCAACATATTATAAACATTGCCCTTAAGTAAGACAGAAACATGGAATCAAAAGGCTTCGGTCATCATCTGTGTTTCCTTTTACCAAATTTCCCTTAAGGCAAATCAACTATTGAGGTTGTACGAAAATGAGGTCCGTTCAAAACTATATATATCTGTTAACTATTAACTAAACAAAACTATATATATATATATATATATATATATATATATATATATATATATATCTCAAGCTGTACCAATTTTTGTTTAATAGTTACCAAACTCTATATTTAAATGATTTATATTGAACTAAAGATCAAATTCGTTAATGCCTGAATTCGGACCAGTGGGAGGGGGTTCAGAGGGTGGGGGGGGATTTGAGAACTCTAGTTTACTATGAGTTGGATCGAAAAATTATATAGAACCAATCTTATTGAAAATTTATTGTTCTATAAATGTTTTATATATGTTTTTTTCACTATCTTGATTATTAGCGGATATATTTTAATTTTCAGTATTCAGTAAACCCCCTCTCCCTCTCCTGCTCATGTCATATTAAAGATAATATATGCTGAACTGCTTTATTCAGAGCTTAAATACCAAATAATCCATTGAACTTTTAGTTTGTGAGATACATGCAAATACGTAGTAGTGTGATGGCTTCAACAGTTAATGCTGACCGGTCTTGACTGGAAAATGTTTATTTGATCTATATCATACTCAATAATTAATTTTAACCAATCCGCCTCATCATTGGTGATGGATAGCCTGAAGAAGGTAACCGTAGAGCTGCCGAAACGTTGCACGTTGAAGAGTGGCGTGAAGACCGCTGGAGCAGATTGCTGGTTTGGAGAAGAAGGACATACAGCCCAGCGAAGCAGTCTACGAAACCACAGAACCAAACTTGTTAAAATATTGATGCTTTACAAATTTTGATCTATACATTTATTCGTAACTCATATATTGCTAGAGTTATTCGTATTTTCTTGTTTACAGCTTTCAGTAAATCCCGACTTCTAGAAATAGAAAATATATGGTGAGATGAGATTAGTAGTGTGTCTTAGCATTAGTTTACGGACCCCGTTTGACGAACCTTTTCAGTAGTGACAAAAGTAATACATTTCGACCTGTCTTTATAAATGGGTCAATAGGGTGATGTGCATTGGGAAATGGCTGGTGGCGTATGTGTTGAGTTTACGCAGCACCGTCGTGGCGGACGTCCTAACACTGCATTTTAGCAGATTTTCCTCAAGGGAAATCATCTATTGAGGTCGTTCTCATGACGCAATTTTCGAAATTTTTCTTCAAATGTCCATCGATCCTACCTAGTAGATGACGAAAATGAGGTCAGTTCAAAACAGCATATATATATATATATATATATATATATATATATATATATATATATATATATATATAGATATATATTTGTCTGTTACAGATCTAGCGGTCTTAATTTTTGTTTGTTCGTTACCCAACTCGATATTTAGTCGTTTTATGCAAAAGGAAAGATCAAAGTCGTTAACGGCTGAAATCGGACCATTTGGAGGGGGGTTTAGAGGGGGGGGAAATTTGAAAATTCGAAATGAAGTCTAGAAAGATTGCCAAATAACGCGTTGGGTAGAATAAATATTTTCATAAATGTCGTGCAGGAATAGTTTCAAACTGTGACACCATTGGCTCTGAGTTTACAGGCTTTTTAAGAAGGTCCTTCTTACTTTTTCTTGGGGACCCTTCATCTCTCCTGGATTTCTAAACCACTAAACATACAAATTACAAAAAAAAAAAAAAAAAAAAAAAAAATGTAATTTAACTGCAGGAATACAACGTTCTCATTCTATTTTCTGTCTTTCAAAAATACTAAAATAAACTGTTAAATTCATTCAGTTTTGGATGAGTATAAGTCATTGGGCTTAATATATTGATAATGTTCCTTAGCATATTAGCCCTTGAATTCTATTATATTAATCTGATATTAACTTCTGTATTAGTAATTACTCAAAATAATATTAGAACTTCTTAAAATATCAATCCCGCTGACAACGTAGATATTCATCACCCCCCCCCCCTACCAACGGATTTTACGACGGCAGTAGCCAATTATTTCTTTCCCGGCTAGACGTCTACCAAACTCATTTCCCGACATGATCTCAGATATAGATATACTTACTACTCTTCCGTTCCATCTATGCTTCCTCTCTAAATTAAAAGCGTTACAGTTTTTATTATACAATGATTATGTTTCTCGTACATGATATTATTAATTAACTTGTAAAAATTAAGATTGCTTCCAGACGTGGCAAGCTTAACACCTGGTAAGGCAGACTATATTTATAGAGAAGCTATATTTATTTTTTGTATTGCGTTTATTACTTGGTCCATTTACGACAAGGATAACTAATTAATTAATGAACTTCTGAGGTATTGCAAACAATTAAGGTAGTGCAAGTTAATAAAGAAATTTATTCGGCAACTTTGGGACACGTGCCACCTACTAGTTGCTATTAGCAGATTTCCCTTAAGCGAAATCAGCTATTGAGGTCGTACTCATAACGCGAGTTTCGAAAAATTTCTTCAAATGTCCATCGATCCTACCCAGGAGATGACGAAAATGAGGTCCGTTCAAAATTATATATATATATATATATATATTTGTCTGTTAACGCTCTAGCGGTCGCAATTTTTGTTTGATCGTTACCAAACTCGGAATTTAATCGTTTTATGTAAAAAGGAAGATCAAGTTCGTTAATGGCTGAAATCAGACCAGTGGGAGGGGTGGGGGGTTAGAGGGGGGATTTTCGAAAATTCGAAATATCTCCGTTACCGTACGTCGGATCAAAATATTATATAGAACCAATCTTATTGCAAATTAAATTTACTATAAATATTGTTCTATACATTTATTCTGTATCTTTAATATTAACCGAGATATTTGCATTTGTATTGTGAGTGTGGTCGGCTATGTTCGGGAGTTTCCGCCGAGCGCTAGTGCGGCCGTTTCACTAACTATTCGTCCTCGTGAGAATAGGTTACTACTACTGTTATTATTAGGCAGATTTCTCTATTGTAAAACTTCACGTGGGAAATCTGCTTAGTTTACGCAGCCCCTGCGTGACGGACTTTTTTAAATTCAAAAGGTCGCTACGCAGCTGCTGCGATATCCCACGTGCTGAAATAACAGGCTGATAAAGTCCCTTGAATTCCATTCTTCTCATCTTAAATTCACTTAATCTAGCCGTAAATGTGTCATGTAATAAGCACTATACAAAAAATAAATACTTCTCTCTCTATAAATGTAGTCTATTTTAGGAGGCAATAAGCATAATAGTTGCAACACCTGGAAACAGTCTTAACTTTCAGAAGTTAAATAATAATATCGTGTAAGAAACAATCAATCGGGTTAACCTTGTGAGTAAGTATTAATTACTTGAAAACCTTATTTGATTCCCACGTGGGTAAAGGAATATATATATATATATATATATATATATATATATATATATATATATATATACCACCGTAGCTAGAAAATAACCCATTCCAATAAACCGTAGACCATGAAGTGAGCGTTAATTAATAACTGTAACATCTAATTCCATTCCTTGTATCTCTATTAGTTAGAAGCCTATATAACCAAGACGTGAAATTTGAGCTGAACATCGGAAGATTAGTAATACAATTGCTTTATGACATACACCCTTGAGCAGTAGAGTGGGTTAACTGAAAGCCGAAAATAAAGGCCGGACAGAGGTTTATACTCTGAAAACTGGTCTGAAATCCACATCGAGGGAAAATCCAACCGTTGTGGAGTAAATAATCATGGACATACATGTCACCGGAAATTTAGAAAGTCCGTCACGCAGTGGCTTCGTAAACTAAGCAGATTTCCCGCGTGAGTTTAATAACAATAGATAAATCTACATACCGGTAACACAACAACACCGTGAATATTAAGTGAATAAATACAAGCGATAAGAAGAAACCTTCTGAGGGGAAGCATTTCACATGTAAACAAACAGTTCTGCCAACTTCCTACCGGAAAGAAAAACGATTACTGTAATATATCTGAATATAACATATTAATTTGATTGAAAAATATTTACTATATCCAGTTCTATAATTTATAATGAATCAGAATAATTTTTAACTCAATCAATCAAATTTAAGTAGTCCAAAAACTTAAGAAGTGGGGGGTCACCAGAACATATTTGCATGTATACCGTATAATAAATGTCTCTTGAAAACAATACTTGGTATTTAAGCTTCGAATGATGTGATTTATTACATAACTGAGTATTGTTTATGTAACATGAGTAGAAGTGGTGGATTGCTGAAGGCTGAAAACTGGAAAATGCAAATAATTTGGTTAATATTCAAGATAGTGAATAAATGTATATAACAATATTTATAGTACATTTAATTCGCTATAAGATTGATTCTATACATTTTTTCGATCCGACGTATAGTAATGGAGATATTTCGAATTTTCAAAATTCTCCCCCTCTAAACCCCCCTCCCCCTGGTCCGATTTCAGCCGTTAACGAACTTGATCTCTTTTTACATAAAACGACTAAATATAGAGTTTGGTAACGTTTAAACAATAATTGCGACCACTAGAGCGGTAACAGACAAATATATATATATATATATATATATATATATATATATATATATATATATATATACTAGCTCAAATACCCGGCTTCGCCCGGGAATTCATTTGAGGCTGAATGGTGATGGTATTTTTTTGGCAAGACTTTACTTTGCACAATATTTTTACATTTACCCGTCCCAGTGTTTACGGTTAATACCCGTCATCGCTGTGGATTTGTTAATAATAAAATTAATTTCTTATGTGAGACTTCACTGTCCTCCATATTGTCATATTTCCCGTCTCCTGTGCATTATGCATAGATTTCAGTTATTAAGGACAAAATATTAACGTAGATTTATATGGTCTTTTGTCCGAAATAAAATTGTTCACTTCCGCTATAGATTTTAGCGTATATCTCGTTTATAATTCGGTATACGAAAAAAATATATATAACAAAAGTTACTCTAAATAACAAAATAAACAACTTTTGTTATGAACATATTTACCGAAAAACCAATAGAATTTTCATTGTGCACTAATAAACAGATTTCTTCCATAATATTTCAGACTAATTAATACTTAACATGTATAGACCATAAAAATATCTTGAAAGTTAAATCTAGTGGCAGTTTGCAAAGTTTTTATTATATAACAATATTAGAAGTAAAAGAAATCGTGATTTGGTCGAATGGGAAATGAAATAAACTGATAATAAAATACCTAGGATACCATACCAATTAGATTTGACTACAGAAAAGAAAATCAACTAGTTGTAATTATATCTATAAGTATTGGCATAATGATACAGGTTATGAGCAGTTTTTTTACAACAGGTAAAATGTAGTATTATATTTTAATGTACCACTTATACCAAAAAGAAACTCTAATTTCGAAGCACCCTCTTCACTCTAAAACAGATATTGTATGTTGAGTTGCACCAAAGGATGGCATGACCTTTCATTCTAAATAAACGGAATTATAAACTATCAAACTTCAAATAAAAGGTGATTCGATTATAATTATCAAAAATATGAACAAACCCTTATACTAATGAAATAGCAAAAAATAAAATTAATTGTTCCAAACTATCATGCCCAAAAGCTTGCAGAAAGAGTAAGAGTGAGGGGATTCTGAACCAAAAGAGACAGTGAGAAAAAGTGTGAGACGTAGAGTATGTGAATGAGAGAAAGAGGGATTTTTATTTTTAATTCACAAGCGATCTTAACGTACATGTATATGAATGTTTCCCGTCTGATGGAGGCATATTTTTCTACTTTTTCTTGCACAAACCTAAGTCCGACAAACGAAAGAGGCCATCTAGTCATAAAGAAGTTATTAAGGACAAAATATTAACGTAGATTTGAAATAATTTTTCCCAGTGTGGTACCTGGTAGTTGATATTGGAATAAATTGTTGAGCATATCAATATTTCTACGCAAATTTCTTACTTCACACATTGTTCCTGGAATAATGTATAAAACAAAAGTTAATCTAAATAGCAAAGTAAACAACTTTAGTTATGTGCATGTTTGTCGAAAAACAAATAGACAATGAAATATCGCGAATTTTTATTTCAGGCCTCCCTTATAACCCCCACTCCCGTTCGAACCTAAACTCTTTAATATAGCTTATAATCATGGAAGAATTAATGCTAATTGACATACCGAGTTTTTAAGTTTGGTTTAATCGTTAGTGCCTAATGAAATAGTTGACTCCCGCTTTAGTTTATAGTGTATATCTCGTTTATAATTCGGTATAAGAGAAAAGTGTATATAACAAAAGTTACTCTTAATAACAAAATAAACAACTTTTGTTATGTTCATATTTGCCGAAAAATGAATAGAAAACGAAATACCGCTATTTTTAAATTCAGGCCTCCCTTACAACCCCCACTCCTGCCCGTCCCTAGAAATGTTGGTATAGCTTGTTATAATGAAAGCGTTAGTACTAATACATATACCGAGTTTTATTTATTTCGGTTGGGTCTTTTGTCCCAAATAAAATTGTTCACTTCTGCTATAGGTTTTAGCGTATATCTCGTTTATAATTCGGTATAAGAAAAAAGTGTATATAACAAAAGTTACTCTTAATAACAAAATAAACAACTTTTGTTCTGTTCATATTTGCCGAAAACCTAATAGGAAACGAAATATCGCTATTTTTAATTTCTGGCTTCCCTTATAACCCCCACTCCTGCCCGTCCCTAGAAATGTTGGTATGGCTTGTTATAATGAAAGCGTTAGTGCTAATACATATACCGAGTTTTATTTATTTCGGTTGGGTCTTTTGTCCCAAATAAAATTGTGGACTCCTGCTAAAGTTTTTAGCGTACAACGCATTTAAACTTCGGTATACGAAAAAAGTGTATATAACAAAAGTTACTCTAAATAACAAAATAAACAACTTTTTTTATGTTCATATTTGCCGAAAAACCAATAGGAAACGAAATATCGCTAATTTTAATTTCAGGCCTCCCTTATAACCCCCACTCCTGTTCGTCTTAGAGAATGTTAATATAGCCTAAAGTCTAAGTTGGGCTAGTAGTAATATACATACCAAGTTTCATAAAATTCGGTTCAGCCGTTTATGCGTGAAAAGGTAACAAACAAACAAACAAACAAACAAATAAACAAACAAACAAACAAACAGACACCAAAGAAACAAAATGCAGTTATGGTGTCTATGACATGTGAAACGAAAAGTTATCGTGAAATTTCGCGAAAAAAATCAATGTACAGACAGAGGTTACAATTTTATATATATATAGATAAGAGCGGCTCCATGAAATTCTTCTTTTGGGAGATAGAGCGCGAATGCTTCTTATTAAAGCACTTGTGCCGGCTAATGGTTTTAATCGATTTAAAAGTTGCATCATGACATAAAAATTAATGGAAGTTGTAGCTGTTGAGGTCAGCTGGATGAATAATTTTTCGCTCCACACTGATTACTCTCCATCTTCATTACCATAACTAATAAAGCTGTTTTTTTTTTTTTAAATAACGCTTTCCTTAGGAAAACAGTTATTCAGTCGTAAATTTCTGGGGAACGTGTCTCGTACTAATACCATGCACTTCTGCTTGTATTAAAAAATCGTAACAAAAATAATAACTTCCGCTCGTTCCTATCAGCCTTTGCTGTTAAAGTAAATCAAATAGTACACAAAACGATTTTGATTTTTAAAAATATTATTTACATTATACATGATTTTTTTAAATAACATTTTGAATTATTATTTTTTCATCTATATTAATGGAATCTTTAACATTATGTGTGAATAATGCTTAATTACTTTAATAGTTCATATTAACTACTTCAAAACTCAATATCTGATCCTGTCAAATGTTTTATATATATATATATATATATATATATATATATATATATATCTGTGTTGATGTTTTCGACCAGGTTATATTTATATATAGTGTTGTTTTGGTTTTTTTGGAGGTTTGGTCAAAGTTGGTGAAAGAAACTTCTTAGTTTATGCCGATATAACTCTAGTCCAATATGTATAGTAATTTTTATGTATATTTAGTCTTGCCCTGAAGAAGAGAAAATAAAATTCTCGAAATATCGGCATAAACTAAGAAGTTTCTTTCACCAACTTTCACCAAACCTCAAAAAAAAAACAACACCATATATATATATATATATATATATATATATATATATATATATATATATATATATATATATTTGCTTATTTTGACTTTATTCTAACCCCCCCCCCCCTTCCCAGGTAAAAAGGCTGGAGGTAGTTGACATACAAATATAAAAAAGTTTCTTGAAATTCTCTAAGCCATATTTGTGTGATTAGGCTACATATGGGTGGGCAGAAGGGCAGGAATTTCTGGTTTAATCGCGTTTTTCTTTAAATGGCTACTGGTGGAAGGTATTTTTTTTTTGTTGCTCACAGTGTTACCCGTTATTGACGGAGTGAAATAAATATGTTCCCTGGTGCAAGAAGATTAGATTAACTTATTAATGAATTGTGTAATTTTCATATAACTAATATAGTATAACCTAAAACGTCCTTAATTTTTTTTTTACCTATTATACCTGTAAAAGAAACAAAAAGGAAGTATGCATGTTTAAATGGTCCATAAAAAACTAAAGACGTTCGTCAATGGTCACAATCGGAGCAGGAAGAATGGGGCTTTGAGAAGGGGCTATATGTAAATTCTTAAATACCGTTTTAGCTGATTTAGCAGATGTATATATATATATATATATATATATATATATATATATATATATATATGTCTGTTAACGCTCTAGCGGTCGCAATTGTTTTTTGATCGTTACCAAACTCGATATTTAATCGTTTTATGTAAAAAAAAAGATCAAGTTCGTTAACGACTAAAATCGGGCCAGTTAGAGGGGGGATTTACGAAAATTCGAAATATCTCCGTTAGTATGCATCGGATCGAAAAATGGTATAGAACCAATCTTATTGAAAATTAAATTTACTATAAATATTGTTATACACATTTATTCTTTATCTTGAATATTAACCGAGATATTTGCATTTTTATTAAGAGTGCCGATAACACGGATCGGCTGAAGTCGGTTCTATTCGGGACTTTCCGCCGAAAGCTAGTTCGGCCGTTTCCGTAATTGTTTGGCTCCCGTGAAATTGGTTTAGAGACTCGTTACTACCACGGTTATTGGTAGGCAGATTTCTCTATTGTAAAACTCCCGTGGGAAATCTGCTTAGTTTACGCAGCCCCTGCGTGACGGACTTTTTATTATGCTTCAAATAGAAATCTCATAAAGTAAAAATTACCCAGTTATTTGTATTTTTTTATTTTCAGACCTTCAAACCTCTACAAAATTCTACATACATAAAATTGTATAGTGTGAAATACCCCCCTGTAAAATTTCTAACAATTTTATCCCAGTGATCTATTAAGATAAAACAAAAAAAAGAATTTCAGCAGCTACAATTTCTTTTTAATTAAGTATTTCCATAACATTGTTTTATGAGAATATATGTAAGTTTTTATTTCATTTTCAGCGAACTTCATTTTCAGGGCGCCCTATAGCGTAATTGTAGTTTGTGAGATTTCATGTAATAGCGGGCATGGGCAGTACTAAAATGGAGGAACGTAGCGAATGCGTGAGCTAGATATATTAAATATAACATAGGTTATGTTATCCAATTTTCGATACTTCTAACAGTAAATATACTATAATCAGAAACAGCGGCCGATAGTAAATAATCAATTTCCTTTAGATCTTTTAGGAATGTTTGAAATCGTAGTAAATGAATGCCAAAAACATTATCATGGTAAAGTGAGAGTTTGTCAAAGTAAGTAGTCATCGGTTATAAATCTTTATACATATTTATTTAAGAGTTTATTATATTTTTTATGTAACATATATTTCATTATTATTATTATTTATTAACGTCCACTTTTTGCAACTGAGGCTAATCGGGACGGGTTATCTACAGGTTACCACCCTTTTCTAGCCAGGGTGGGATTTTAGGATGTTATTTAATGAATTTCGTCACTAAATAATTTCCTTTGCCCAGGCAAGAATCGAATTCGCCACTCTAGGTTTGCCATGTGAGATAAAGGTCAACGCTTTAACTCGCATGGCTAACCTGAGCCCCTATATTTCATTAAATAGTTTCATATGTATTTTTATTCTTTGTGTTGTTTATTTTGGTATATTGCTGAGCCATTTCCCTGATTTTTTCCTTAGAAAAATAATTAATAACTTTGGGCAGTAGTTTTATGTGCTATTAGAAGGCGCTTTTGTATTTACTTTGCTTTATACCTGAGGCTGTTGACAAATGTATTTTCAATTTTCATAGGTAAATATTCTCTTTTAAAATTTCTCAGCATCTCAGTGAGAGACTTATCTTTACCTATTTATACGATTGAGATGGCTTTCCATTCTATTCTGTTGTGAGGCGGGGCTCCATATGAGTATTTAGACGAACACTATCTAATAATAGGAAAAGTATTTAAAACCCATTTATCTATTCATCAGTGACTATAGCTAGGCCCGATGACTAGCGCCGGTCGGAAATACAGAGCTGAGTAAAAGGTGTTATCTGAGAAGAGGCTCCTTTCCTATCAGTAAACCAACCAATCATCCCAGGAAGGAATGTATCCAAAAATAGGTATGATTCCTCTCACTGTCTTTTACAGCCTTTTTAAAGGTACCTGTGTATTACCTTATTCAACACTTCCACCATATATGTACTTGCTATTTTTCACTCCTCTTAATCAAATCATATTGATGGATCTTTTCCAGATAGAAAAAATTAAATAGATGATTAATTCCATTAGGATTTCTAATACGACATCGTTTGTAATTCATTATTTCAAATGTAACAATAAAAGAGATTAATTTTCGTTCCTTTTTAAATTTTATTTAATTTCGATTGATTGTTTTTTTCATTTATTATGAAGGGAGCCTATAAAACTAATTTCTGAACTGAACATAAGGTGGAATATTTATAAATTCAAAAGAGATATATTCTAATTTACGTTCTAAATAATACTTTTTCATGTTTGGGTCTAGGGGTGCTCCATGTTTAATTAATATTATTGTTGTAATCACAAGATAGAAAGAAAGTAAGAAAATGACTGTTTTCAACTCTGAGAGAGGCAATACACAGACAAAATTTCAATTCCTGGATATATTTTTGAGTGATTATTATTTGTTATCAATAATTGGTGGTATATAAATTAATAGCTTTCGTTCTCTATTTAACATGTAAGTGAGCCTTATTACCTACTCGAATTAGATTAATGAGAGGCATCACAAAGAAAATAAGGCTTTTTTTTTTTCATTGTAACAGGATGCAACCTTCCAGAACCTTTTGATCGTGAGTGCAGATTGATACTGCTCCAAGTTTATTTATAGTTCCAGGAACTTTTAGACAAATGTCCATTAAGGACAACTCTCTTTCTTATTGAATGAAATGTACGTTCACAGACCATTTGAGGGAAGCCAACCCCCATTTTAATTACCGAAGATATTGTTTATGATATTTCTCATCATGTGAAAACTCAATGAATATGGCTATAGTTGGAATGATATAATATGGAAAATGAGATTTCATAATAACAGGCAAAAGCAGTGGGCAGTGTGTCATTAGTACCTTGAGCGTTTCGTGAAAGTACGATCCCGTCCCATCCTGGATACCTGGAAATTACCTTCGGTTTTTATTAGAAAAAATAATTTCAAAAGCTTAAGAGTAATTCGTGCTGCAAAATCAGGTAATCCAGTGTAATCAAGGGCATGCACTGCCTTGACGATGCATTATGCAAGAAACGAACCATAAATGAAGCCATTAGGATTAGTGGAGAGAACTCCATGTGGCTATGTCAAATACTCTTTTCAAAATCACGCAATCGGTGCAATCACAACAGCTGATTTCTTTTAAAAGAAATCCGCTGGTATATAATTCATTTCGTTACGAATAAAATTGATTATTTAACTTTTTCAACTGACGTAAATGGTCTTAGGAAAAATAATAAACCTCTAAATCAAATTAGTTTAAAAATCTTAAATTATCTGCCCTATTTCTAAGTATATCAGTTACACTTCTTTCATTATCTTTTTGCAAGTCCTGGGTGATTAAATTCGTCTGTATTTCAATTCTATTTTCAGTAATTCTCATTCATTTTCTCTCTATCTTTGTCTGATGGTGTATACAGTTTAAGAAGTCTACTAATCTTATAATGCCATAACATACGGGTTGCTACTGTTTCCATCAGCCTCGGTAGTATCAGTGAAATCAACAATGTTGAGACTTTACAATGAGCCGATTAACACTCGTGGTGAGTGTATCTAATGATGAAAGAGAGGCCCGAATAATTAAGCATGCCGGCGGATATAAGCTGAGAATTAACATGGCCACATCATGGTAGTATATTACTTCTCTTCCATATTTCTTTCTTTTTTTCACTGATAAGTATTATAAGTAATAGAATACTAAACCAATATTAAATATCTAAGGGGTACCTTTTTGATGCGCCGCTTTCATTTTAATTTTGACTGACATTGTTAACAGATTTTTAATTAACATTACTACCTGCTCTTTGGATTTTTGATGAGTTATCAGTATGAAAAATGTCCATTTTATGGAAATGAATTTCGTTCAACTCATGATTTTTTTTCCAACTTGTGTGGCAGTCATCTTGGAACTAATTAATTTATTCACATAAGTTTTGATAAATTATGACTACAATTATTATTAACTTTCATAAAGACTGTTTTAAAAGAGGAAAGAGTTTCAGGCCTGTATCTCTGACGTGCTTTTACGTACTTTATGACACAAGCATATACACTGCAGAGCTACATGCAATATTACTCGCTCTTTCCAATGTAGACACAAACATTCAGAAAAGTGTCCTACTCTGCACAGATTCAATAAGCTCATTACTCTCACTAAGAAACATTTTCAATTCACATCCTGTAATCGCACTAATTTTCTCTCACATTAACAGACTTAAACATATAAACATAACTATGATATGGATTCCCGGACACGAAGACATTAAACAGAATACTATAGTAGACAAGCATGCAAAACTAGCCACAAGGAAAAACACTACTGACACGAACTTACTAACTACGCAGGACTTATGCTAAGTAACAAAGACAGAAATACTTCACATATGGCAAAGTCACTGGCTGAGCTCGACTAGTAAGCTTAGAGAAATTAAACATTCAGTGAAGCCGTGGCCTTACGACTTTAAAGCAAGAAGAGATGAAGTAATACTTACACGGTTACGAATTGGACACACTCTACTAACACACTCATATTTGATGAACAAACAAGACAAACCGTTTTGTAGATGCTGTAATGAAGCTCTGACAGTTAAACATATACTGACTGACTGCAGGCAACGCAATTACTTACAGATACCACATAATTTACACGAACTACTGACAAAGGGGAGTCCATACATAGATACAATTCTCAAACATTTAAAGACTATACACATCTATTCAAAAATCTGATATATTTTAAATTTAAGTTTTACATTTTTATTTTTACAACATTTTTGGATGCAAAAATAAACATTTTATCTAAACCCCAATTTTTTTGTTTTCAAGTTTTCACTCACTTGAGTGTGTATTAGGGAGTTACAGAGTTTTATGTAAATAGTCACCTGGACCAACTTATATTTTATCAAAACCTTAATAATTTTAAATTTCTTTTATTCATTTTATATACCAATTTTATTTTAATTATTGATTTACTTATTTATTTATTGAATATTTAAATATTTTATTACTGATTTCCCTATTGCCCAATATCAATAGTTTCGTTTTTCAGTTTTGTACCTAGTTTTGAATTTTTTTTTTATTTGTTCCCTCGTTCATTTATTTTGTTCTTTGTTGTGTTCCATTTTTATTTTTTGATTTCCATTCTTTTCTTTTTTCGAGTTCTATTTGGTTTTTTGAGTTCCATTTCCGTTTTGTGTTGCGTTTAAATTTCTTTCCCATTTCTGTTCTGATTTCATCTCTATTTTTCGTATTTTCTCTCTGTTTTGTGATCCTTTTATGTTTTGTATTCCTTTGGGCTCTATGTTCTTTTTATATTTGTATTCCTTTTACGTTCTATGTTCCTTTTATGTTTTGTGTTCCTTTTATGTTCTATGTTCCTTTTATGTTTTGTGTTCCTTTTGTGTTTTGTGTTCCTTTTGTGTTTTGTTTTCCTTTTGTGATTTGTGTTCTATGTTCCTTTTATGTTTTGTGTTCCTTTTGTGTTCTATGTTCCTTTTATGTTTTGTGTTCCTTTTGTGTTTTGTGTTCCTTTTGTGTTCTATTTTCCTTTTATGTTTTGTGTTTTGTGTTCCTTTTGTGTTTTTTGTTCCTTTTGTGTTCTATTTTCCTTTTATGTTTGTGTTTTGTGTTCCTTTTGTGTTTTGTGTTCCTTTTGTGTTTTGTGTTCCTTTTATGTTTTGTTTTCCTTTTGTGTTCTATGTTCCTTTTATGTTTTGTGTTCCTTTTGTGTTTTGTTATTTTTTTGTATTGTTTTGTTTTCATTTGTTGTGTTTTTTAAGCTTTATTTTAGAGCAAAATCGCCAAAGCTGCGAAGCTTAAATAAAAGAGGAAAGTTATTATTTGAGCACTGTAAGTTCACGAACGTTTAATTAAGTGAAATACACATTTTTTTATATATAAAATATCTTACCATATTCATTATTAAGAAATGTAAGTAGACTTTATCAAAGATCTCCTTAGATCTTGACATAAGGCACTCAAAAAACCATCAGTCACGTAGGGGGCTGAGTAAACTAAGCAGATTTCCCACATGCAGGAATGACACACTGGACATCTCATTTCACCATCTATTCTCTACTTCTCCCGCAGTAACTAGCCGGGATAATTATGTGCTTATAAATATACATGCATTACGTAAATATGTATATAAATGGGATAGTTGGAATTTAATGTAAAAATTGGATAAGAAGAATTGTGCATATTCTATATTCCAAATAACTACAAATAATGTCCTATTATTCTGCAGCCAGTGTGTTCTTTCCGAAGATGCTCTTTTCTTATTCCCTATATTTACCATGCCCTCCAAAATCCATAAGATGTTTGATGTGTTAAAAAAATGATTTTCTAAGCCTCTCTCTTCCCGTCTGTCCAATAACCTTAACTTCAAATATTTCTGATAAAATCATCATGCCCATGATGTTTCACTCTCCTTTTTTCCTTTCCTAGATAACAAAGCTCATTCACTTCTATACTTCCAAAATTGTGGTTTTATGTGCATTTATCTTGAGTTTAAACTGAACTGCAGTATTCTACTCAACAGCAAGGGTCACCAATTTTATTGGGCACAAACGGCTTAACCGAACTAAACAAAACTCGGTATGTGAATTAGCATTAACTCCTCCATGATTATAATCTATATTAAAATTTCTAGGGACGAGCAGTAGTGGGGGGATTGGAATCCTCTCTCCTGGCCTTCAAAGTGTAAACCTAAATAGATCTACTCCCATTTTCATGGCAAAATTTATATTTGTAATTTATCCAGTTAATAGTTAATTTATAAGTTTAATTAGTTTTATGTGCTTATAAATCGTTTCATCCACAAATTTAATCAAACTCATTGTTTTATTTATCAAATGGTTTGATGGCTGCAGGATGAGTTTCCCACCTACTGAGTCCAAGAATTGCTAGAGGACTAATCCAACTTCCCGGGACTACCGTTTTGTCGATGTATTAAGTGTGAAGAGTGGCAAACGTCTCGCTAGCCACACTACAAGCCATAATGATGAAATATTTTATTTATAAATACGCTAGTAAATATTCGACAACATCAAAGGAAACAAGTAAGAATATACTAAGAAGATTAAGACATATTACCAAAAATGTGGGGGTATTTTGAATTATCCTTAGTACTCTGGATGAGATATTGGAGCTTGTATGTTGAAAGGGTAATAAATCCGTTCGCAACCCCCTTTATTAGTCTCCCAAAAAGGATTTATATGAGGAGTCTAGGAGCGTAAGCTAAGTAAAAATCTTGAGTGATTTCACCACTGTTCATACAAGTGACAAATATTTGATTTACCTCCTCCGTAAGCTAAGAATTCCAAATTCCTGAACACGAGGAAAGGCTTGAAATTAGAATTGACAAGTTAATAGACAAGGCTCGGAATTTAAATAAAAAAGAGAATTATCAAGAAGTTGACGTACTTAATCATCTATTTACTCCAACTTTACTATAATTCTCAGTCGGTGGTTACATTTATTTTAAATTTATTTTTGCACATAATTTTTTAAAAAAAATTAAATCTGTTTTGTAATAATTGTTATGGGTGATCAAGTTATTACTGTGTTTATTAATGATTTTTATCATTAATATTAAGAGATCTGATATTAAATATATTCTCCTGGTATTTCTGTTACATCTCTTGAGTCGCAGAAACCACTCTTAGCTTTTAAATATACCCTTCTTTTTTTTAATAAACACTTGTTTTTGTGTTGTTTATCCCAGTTTTAAATGTCCTTCACTCCCAGCAATATTGCCGTAAGTTGTGGATCATGGCGGTATATTATATGGTTGAATACTTCACAGGCGAGATGAAGCTATGAATTTGAAATTAGGAAGAGGTGATAAGAAGGCCTTAAGCCTATCTCGGTAAATTTACTTTTAATATATACTTCAACGCCAGCAGGCTATTTACGCTCCTGACATGATGCTCTGCTTTTCTTCCATTGACTAATCCGTGTGATTCATTACTTCTTAGGAGAAATGTTGAATTCCCACACAATCGTTTTCATTCTCACTTTTATATCTCTCTATTTTTGTTTATATCAGAGAAAATATATATGTGTGTTTAGTTTGGTTCGTGTGTCATCACTGCGGGGGGTACAACGAAAATAGATGTGATGAATAGAACTAAAGGCATTTTGCCCCCAGGTTCTCGGTTAGTAACCTACCATTCTCCTGTACACATATTTGGATGCGTCATTCTTATCGCCTCAGTTTTCTAGAAAACGGCACTACTATCTATATTGCATTAAAGGACTACATCTAGATATTTTCGTAAGAATAAATATATTTTTTTTTATTAATTGTCAATGTTAAAATTAGTCCTGGTGTTTGTTTTTTTTAATTTTGCGAATAAACAAGGCCATTGTATCTATTGGATAGTGGAGGTTGATACGAAGAGCAGCACACATCACTGATAATAAGCAATCGTGTCTAGATAGGCTTTGAAATATAAAAATAGAAAACGTATACAATTGAAGCAAAGGGAGGACTAATAGTTAAACAGGGAATTGAATTTATAAAACAAGAAATTAATGAAAAACTCGTATCGTTTTGAATAAATTATTATTGGGCACGATTTCTAGCAGACTCAGTCCCAGGGATCTTGAATTTTGAAGTGAGAACAGTAGGTTTCTGTATATGCATTCTCCAGTCTCTCCGTTATCTGTTATCAATAAGTACAGCGACTCATTTCCTATTCAAATCATCCAACTATGCTCATCACCAATTTGTATTTTATTTATTTTCATTCTGATTATAATTACTTGAATTGAATACTATATTTATGAAATGTTTATATATTTTACTTTTGATATTGTATTATGCTATTTACTATGTTATTTGACTTTTTAAAGAGCAAATCCCCTTTCATGTGATGTCCATAAATATCAATTGGCAGTGGTTATTTGTCAGTTATCAAAAAAGTAAAATGAGAAACATTTGTCTCTTAAAATCTTTCTTTGTCAGTGGTAAGAAGCAAAATTGTAAGAGAATTTGCCAGAAAGAGAGATGATTAATAGCCCATTAATAGAATCCCCTTCCCCACTTAAAATTTAGAGAAAAAAAACGCGATTCTACCTTTGCTAAAATTGAAGCTCTAAAGTACTTCTCACAGAAAGCTGTTGGAAGAAAAAATGTGCAGAAGAATACAATTGTGACTGTTCCAAAAATCGTGCTGGGAAAAAAAGATTTGTTTTCCTACTTCACACTTGTGAGTTTCTTTCCGCTCTTTCTCTTTACACAAAAGACTCTTCCAATACTTCAATATGTAAGAAGTCATTTATTATTGTCAGACAGTTCGGAGCCAAATTTACCATGTTGTAAGTAAATTATGTTGTAAAAGAAACTTCCCAGAATGCATGAATAATTTTCATTTGGCTGGAATTATTGCCACTACCTGGATGGACGGCAGTGATCACATTATGTATCCCTAAAAGTGTCAACAATGTATATACCTTATATATATATATATATATATATATATATATATATATATATATATATATATATATATATATTAGTTATTAGGAGAGACCTCGCCCCCTTCCCGAATGTCTCCGCCTATGCTGACATTTTAGCAGATTTCCCTTAGGGGAAATCAGCTATTGAGGTCGTACTCATGACGCGATTTTCGAAAAATTTCTTCAATTGTCCATCGATCCTACCCAGGGGGATGACGAAAATGAGGACCGTTCAAAATTATATATATATATATATATATATATACAGTTTTGAACGGACCTCATTTTCGTCATCTACTAGGAAGGATCGATGGACATTTGAAGAAAAATTTCGAAAATTCCGTCATGAGTACAACCTCAATAGCTGATTTCCTTTTAGGGAAATCTGCTAAAACAAATAAAAGAATAGTCATTTCTAAGATCTTTTTATATTTCAATACCAGTCAATGAAAAAAGGACCACTTCAAAAAACAACAGAAAATGTCCAGAAAACTCTCCATGAAGGGTGTAATAAAACATTTCACCTAATTTTCCTCATAGAACTTACATTTCTGTAATCTTCTGTGCTTGGTGGAAATAGTGGGGCTTTTAATTTGGAATTTAATTTCTTTTTTTTTCAGTTTGGCTGTTAATCGTTCGCATCATTTCCTTTTAAATTTGTAATCACCGGTTGAATTTCTGACCCCACAGAATTCTAATAGTTTTATACATTTTATTCTTATATATATCTTTCATGGACATTGGACATATTTAAAAATGCCATTGGTGAAATGAACTGGGTTTACTGTGTTTTTTTTCAATTATTATTATTTATTAACGTCCATTTTTTACTACAAATAATTGGGGCGGGTTACCTACAAGTTACCAGCCTTTTCTATCTTATTGGTATATACTTAATTAATTTTAATTTTAATCAAATTTTCGTGAATTCTTTGTTTTACCATTATAATGTGCTGAGTAGAAAGGCATTCTTAGCCTATTAGTTCACCATAACTCAAGCATTATTATTATTGTTATCTCTCCCTTTACATGAATATTTATATTTTGAACGCCAATCATTCCTAAAATAGTCATTTCGTAATCTGTAAGGAAATAGTTTCATCCTCTCATCATCGTAATAAGGAAAATACAATCCGTAACTACTAAAGAGTGTATTTCTATAAATTCCCTCTTATTTTTCGACAATCTTGTATAGAGGCTTTTAGCTTACTATAAAGAAAAATAAAACATTGTTGTCTCTAAACTCAGAAATATTTTATATTCTGTTAGTTATTTGGTTTTTCACCAATAAGCTTCAATTTAATTCACTATTATGGATATATCGTGGGAAATGACTTCAGGTTCTGTACTAAGACCTGTTTTAATTTGGATACAATGCCAGTACCATAGTACGCATTATATTGCATAGTGGGTATTATATTGCTTAAAAAATCCTTTTCGCTAGTATTAGAGAAGTTCAAATGTGTATTTTATTCACAAATCAGGGTACATAATGTGGTCATACATGGAGAAATATGGCTAGTTTTGTAATTCAATCTCTGAATGGAGGTACTGAAAATGGCAATGGCTGAAAATGACATGGCGGACATTCTTTAAGCATTTTTATACAATCCATGTATGGTACGAACCTACTTTCTATTTTCATGTAATGGATAATATTAAAGTAGAGTACCGCCTCTTTCCTGGATCTTCCACGCATTCAAAACTAAAAGTCTACTATTGTTTCAATAAAATGTTTTCTTCCTCTTCGATGTAAGACATCATTTTATCAATCTATTTGGTAATTATTTTCTCTTCCTTTATTTAGTTGTTGACACTTGTTGATTGAGAGGATGTTTGCTGAATGGCGTCCTCTCCTGAGTAGGCTATTGAAAAGGCCGCTGATAAAGGCGGTTGTTTTGGATTTACTTAGGGCTGTACAATTGTAGATAGCCGACAGCTATGGTGGTGGACGTGGATATATGTACATTACATGTACAGAGAGGGGGGGGGGAGTTTGCACGAGCCTCATTCTCGTCATGTCCTGGGTAGAATTGGTGGACATTTGTTCAAATATTTCGAAAATAGCTAAAAAAATTATGTTGCCAATCAGACCCGGTATTTTGATATTATTCTTGTCATTAAAAAATCAACCCCTCCTCTTCAATGGTAAAAGCGGCAGTTTATAATCAATGTTTGGAGTCCAATTTTCAGATCTATGAAAAGATCTATTTGTATTACCTCTACTGTTCGCGAAAAAGCAGAATTGATTAAGTTCGTTGTGAAATATGTCAATCAATTGCTTAACCCACATGGATAAACGTTTTATTATAATAGTCTGGTGTGGAATATGCTTCATTCTATTCAATTCATTAAACAGCGACTTTATGTGTATTATACAAGCATCTAGTTAATAAGTTGTTTATTTACATTATTTATATCAAGGCTTGTTGAATCTCGGAAGTGAAATTTCGAGATTAAACTTCATAGTTTTCGAAGCACCAGCGATCAGACTGTCAATAAGGAATAATGATTTGATTATGGCTGCTCTTCGTAAGGGGTTTCTCTCTCATTTTGTTTAATGTCTAGAAAAGGCTGACGAATCGATAAAAGTGGAAAGTGGTATCCGGAAAGTTCACTCAGTACAAAAAATGTTCTTATGAGTATTGAAATTGCTCGAATCGATAACTGCCGTGAGAAACAGTGTATAAATAAAAACTGACATCCATGACTGGATAAGTCCCATGAGTAGGGAATGGGGCATCTGAGGTGATGAAACCTGAATCTGAAATTCTGTTAAAAATATATGCAAAGGTCGAAGTATAATGTTCTACATTAACACCTGTACATCGTATCTATCGGTCCTCTTTAAAAGGTCCGAAATTATACATGACTAGCTAAGGTACCCGGCGGCTTCGGCCGGGAAATCATTTGAGGCTGAATGATGATGGTATTTTTTTTGGACTTTACTTTGTACAATATTTTTACCTTTTCCCGTCCCAATGCTTAGGATTTTACACCCGAGTCCAGTGAGCTGGGGATATGTTAATAATAAAAGTCCGTCACGCAGGGGCTGCGTAAACTAAGCAGATTTCCCACGTGAAGTTTTACAATAGAGAAATATGCCCAATAACAAGTGTAGTAGTAAGGGATCTCTAAACTTATTCACGAGGGACGAACAGTTACGAAAACGGCAGCCAGAGCTTTCTTCGAAAAGTACCGAACAGCCGACTCCTTCCGACCAAACACAGAATACAAATGCAAATATGTCGGTTAATATTCAAGATACAGAATAAATGTTGAATAGAACAATATTTATTCACAACAAAATTAGAACAATTTACTCTAAATAATAAAATAAACAACTTTTGTCATATACACATGTTCTGAAAAACCAATACGAAACGAAATATCGCTATTTTCAATTTCAGGCCTCCCTTACAACCCCCACTCCTGCCCGTTTCTAGAAATTTTGGTATAGCTTGTTATAATGAATGCGTTAGTGCTAATACACATAACGAACTTTATTAGTTCGGTTGAGTCTTTGGTGCCAAATAAAATTCTTGACTTTTGCTATATTTTTTGGTGTATAACTCATTTATACTTTGGTATACGACGAAAGTGTATATTAAAAAAAGTTACTCTAAATAATAAAATAAATAACTATTGTTATGTGCATATTTGCCGAGAAACCAATAGGAAACGAAATATCGCTATTTTTAAGTTTCTAGAAATTTTGGTATAGCTTGTTATAATGAATGCGTTAGTGCTAATACACATAACGAACTTTATTAGTTCGGTTGAGTCTTTGGTGCCAAATAAAATTCTTGACTTTTGCTATAATTTTTGGTGTATAACTCATTTATACTTTGGTATACGACGAAAGTGTATATTAAAAAAAGTTACTCTAAATAATAAAATAAATAACTATTGTTATGTGCATATTTGCCGAGAAACCAATAGGAAACGAAATATCGCTATTTTTAATTTCAGGCCTCCCTTATAACCCACACTCCTGTTCGTGTCAGAGAATATTTATACAGCCTAAAGTCTAAGATGGGCTAGAAGTAATATCCTTACCAAGTTCCATAAAATTCGGTTAAAAAAGGCGTGAAAAGGTAACAAACAAATAAACAAACACACAAAAAAAACAAAATGCAGTTATGGTGTCTATGACATGTGAAAGGAAAAGTTATCGCGAAGTTTCGAGAAAAAAAATCAATGTACAGACAGAGGTTACAATTTTATATATATATATATATATATATATATATATATATATATATATATATATATATAGACTAGCTAAGGTACCCGGCTTCGCCCGGTAATTCATTTGAGCTTGAATGAAGATGATATTTTTTTGGCAAGTCTTTACTTTCCACTATTTTAACATTTCCCCGTCACTGTCTTTAGGGTTCATACCCGTCGTTGCTGTGGATTTTCTCATATTAAAATTATTTGTTATTTAAGACTTCCCTCTCCTCAATATTTTTTATATTTCCCGTCTCCTGTGAATGTCGTTTTTTTTTGTTGTTTTCTTTATAACGTATTGAACAGTATAATTCATAATCGTAGAAAGTATTCTATCTTCCAAAGCATGTATGAATAAAAGTTCCTTTCCCTTGATGCGGTACAAAGCTTAATGGTGACAGCTGTTTTAGGTAAGTCATAACCGCTATTAAAAATACTCTTTTGTAAGTCTTAATTGTAAACTGTATATTTATATTGGTATTTAGTAAAGTATATCATACATTAAGGGAGCAGAGTTAATAAATACCAGAAATAACTGGGTGCACATCCGTTCATCCTTTTAAATTATTTATTTATGATTATTAAACAAATTCACATTCCTGAGAATAACACTACATTGCTAAAAGTGTAAGCATCAATTATCATGTAAACATAGACCAATATGAGGTCTGCAGGGAAACGGCAGAACTGATAGGACAAGGAAGTAGCTCGACACCTCCCTAGCCTCAGTGCTGCCAACTCCTTTAGGATTTCAATTCTGTAATACATTAAATTATATTAACAAATCAGATTAAATTATCTTCACAATACGAAAACTGTTTGTTCAAATATTTTTCACGTTCTAATTAAATAATGTATTAAATACACTTAGAGAAAACCGGCGTCTCTCATGAATTAATGTTTGGGATAAGAGAAGGGGGGGGGCAGTATACTTTATTTGGTGCAAACTGTTACTGGCAATAAAAAATAACATAGTTTTGAATTATTAAGGATCAAATTCTAACATGGATTTGAATTAACTTATACAGGTGAGGTACGGGGTAGTTCATATTGGAATGAATTGTTGAGCATATCAATATTTCTACACAAATTACTTGCTTCATACCTTATTTTACAAAAAAAAAAAAATTATAAAACAAAAGTTAATCTAATTTTATAATGAAATATAATATAATAAAAAGTAAACAGCTTTTGTTATGTGCACGATTGCCGAAAAATAAGTAGAAGATGAAATATCGGGAATTTTTATTTCAGGCCTCCCTTATAACCCCCATTCCCGTCTGAACCTAAAAATTTTAATATAGCATATAATCTTGGGAGAATTAGTGCTAATTCACATACCGAGTTTTTTTTAAGTTCAGTTCAATAGTTAGTGCCCAATAATATAGTTGGGTCCCGCTTTAGTTTGTTGTGTATATCTCGTTTATACGTGGTTATAAAACAATAGAGATTATAACAATAGTTACTCTAAATAATAAAATAAACAGCTTTTGTTATGTGCATATTTGTAGATTACCCAATAGAAAACGAAATACCGCTATTTTTAATTTCAGACCCCCTTACAACCCCACTCCTGCCCGTCCCTAGAAATGTTGGTATGGCTTGTTATAATGAAGGCGTTAGTCCTAATACACGTACTGAGTTTTATTTAGTTCGGCTGATTCTTTTGTGCCAAATAAAATTGTTGACTTCCGCTATAATTTTTAGCATATAACTCATTTATACTAAGGTATACGACGAAAGTGTATATAACAAAAGTTACTCTAAATAATAAAATAAATAACATTTATTATGTGCATATTGGCCGAAAAACCAATAGGAAACGAAATATCGCTATTTTTAATTTCAGGCCTCCCTTATACCCCCACTCTTGTTCATCTCAGAGAATATTAGTACAGCCTTAAGTCTAAGTTGGGCTAGTAGTAATATACATACCAAGTTTCATAAAATTCGGTGAAGCCGTTTATGCGTGACAAGGTAACAAACAAACAAACACATACGGAGAAACAAAATGCAGTTATGGTGTCTATGACTTGTGACGTTATCGAAAAGTTATCGTGAAATTTCGCGAAAAAAATCAATGTACAGACAGAGGTTACAATTTTATATTTATACTAGCTTCGCCTGGGAATCCATTTGAGGCTGAATGGTGATAAAATTGTTTTGGCAAGGCTTTATTTTGCACACTATTTTGACATTTACCCTTCCCTGTTTTAGAGAATATTCCCGTCATTGCTCTGGATTAGTTAATAATAAAATTCATTTTTTATGTAAGACTTCACTGTCCTCCATATTGTCATATTTCCCGTCTCCTGTGCATTATGCATAGAGCTGAATTATTAAGGACAAAATATTAACATAGACTTGAATTTATTATTCCAGGTGAGGTACCTGAGAGTTCATATAGCAAAGAATTGTTGAACATATCAATATTTCTACGCGAATTACTTGCTTCATACATTGTTCCCAAAAAAAATGTATAAAACAAAAGTAACTCTAAATAACAAAGTAAACAACGTTTGTTATGAACACGTTATCCAAAAACAAATAGACAATGAAATATCGCGAGTTTTTATTTCAGGCTCCCGTTTGGACCTACAAATATTAATATAGCTTATAATCATGGAAGAATTAATGCTAATTCACATACCGAGTTTTGTTAATTTCGGTTCAATCGTTAGTGCCCAACAAAATTGTTGGCTCCCGCTTTTGTATTTAGTGTATATCTCGTTTATACTTTATTTTACGATAAAAGTGAATATAACAAATGTTACTTTAAATAACAAAATTAACAACTTTTGTTATGTGCATAATTGCCGAAAATGCAATAGGAAACGAAATATCGCTATTTTTAATTTCAGGCCTCCCTTATAACCCCCACTCCTGTCAGTCCCTAGAAATGTTGGCATGACTTGTTATAATGAAGGCGTCAATGCAAATACACGTACCGAGTTTTGTATAGTTCGAATTAGTTTTTTGTGCCAAATAAAATTATTGACTCCCGCTATAGTTTTTAGCGTACCTATTACTCATTTATACTTCGGTATATGACAAAAATGTATATGACAAATGTTACTCTAAACAATAAAATAAATAACATTTTTGATGTGCGTATTTGCCGAGAAAGCAATACGAAACGAAATATCGCTATTTTTAATTTTACGCCTCCATTATAACCCCCACTCCCATTCGAACCTAAAAATTGTATATAGCTTATAATCATGGAAGAATTAATGCTAATTCGCATACCGAATTTTGTTAAGTTCGGTTCAATCGTTAGTGCCCAATAATATTGTTGGCTCCCGCTTTAGTTTTTTTATACTTTGTTATACGACAAAAATTTATAAAATAAAAGTTACTCTAAATAACAAAATAAATAACTTTTGTTATGTTCATATTTGCCGAAAACCCAATAGGAAAGGAAATATCGCTATTTTTAATTTCTTTCTTCCCTTATAACCCCCACTCCTGTTCGTCTCAGAGGATATTAATATATCCTAAAGTCTAAGTTGGGTAAGTAGTAATACACATACCAAGTTTCATAAAATTCGGTTCAGCCGTTTATGCGTGAAAAGGTAACAAACAAACAGACACGAAAGAAACAAACAAACAGACACCATAGAAACAAAATGCAGTTATGGTGTCTATGACATGTGAAACGAAAAGTTATCGTGAAATTTGGCGAAAAAAGTCAATGTACTGACAGAGGTTACAATTTTATATATCTATCTATATATATATAAAATTGTAACCTCTGTCTGTACATTGATTTTTTTCGCGAAATTTCACGATAACTTTTCGTTTCACATGTCATAGACACCATAACTGCATTTTGTTTCTTTCGTGTCTGTTTGTTTGTTTGTTTGTTTATTTGTTTGTTTGTTTATTTGTTTGTTTGTTTGTTTGTTACCTTTTCACGCATAAACGGCTGAACCGAATTTTATGAAACTTGGTATGTATATTACTACTAGCCCAACTTAGACTTTAGGCTATATTAATATTCTCTAAGACGAACAGGAGTGGGGGTTATAAGGAAGGCCTAAAATTAAAAATAGCGATATTTCTTTTCCTATTGCTTTTTCAGCAAATATGCACATAACAAAAGTTGTTTATTTTGTAATTTAGAGTAACTTTTGTTATATGCACTTTTGCCGTATACGGAAGTATAAATGAGTTATATGCTAAAAACTATAGCGGGAGTCCACAATTTTTTTTTGACACAAAAGACTCAACCGAACTAAACCAAACTCGCTATGTGAATTAGTACTAACGATTTCCTTATAATAAGCCATACTAACATTTCTAGGGACGGGCAGGAGTGAGGGTTATAAGGGAGGCCTGAAATTAAAAATAGCGATATTTCGTTTCGTATAGCTTTTTTGGCAAATATGCACATAACAAAAGTTGTTTATTTTGTTATTTAGAGTAACTTTTGTTATATGCACTTTTGCCGTATACGGAAGTATAAATGAGTTATACGCTAAAAACTATAGCGGGAGTCCACAATTTTATTTGGCACAAAAGACTCAACCGAAGTAAACCAAACTCGCTATGTGAATACTAACGCCTTCATTATAATAAGCTATACTAACATTTCTAGGGACGGGCAGGAGTGGGGGTTATAAGGGAGGCCTGAAATTAAAAATAGCGATATTTCGTTTCCTATTGCATTTTCGGCAAATATGCACATGACGTTGTTTATTTTGTTATTTAGAGAAACTTTTTTTTATATACACTATCATCGTATACCGAAGTATAAAGGCGTTATACGCTAAAAATTATAGCGGGAGACAACAATTTTATTTGTCACAAAAGACTCAACCGAACTAAATAAAACACTCAGTATGTGTATTAGCACTAACGCCTTCCTTATAATAAGCCATACTAACATTTTTAGGGACGGGCAGGAGTGGGGGTTATAAGGGAGGCCTGAAATTAATAATAATGATTTCCTATTGGGGTTTCGGAAAATATGCACATAACAAAAGTTGTTTATTTTGTTATTTAGAGAAATTTGCTCAACACTTCTTTTCAATATGACCTACCAGGTACCTCACCTGAAAAAATTAATTCAAATGTATGTCAATATTTTCTCCTTAATAATTCAAATCTATGCATAATGCACAGGAGACGGGAAATATGACAATATGCAGGACAGTGAAGTCTTACATAAAAAAATAATTTTAGTATTAACAAATGGCAACAACGGGTATTAACCCTAAACACTGGAACGGGTAAATGTCAAAATATTGTGCAAAGTAAAGCCTTGCCAAAAATATACCATCACCATTCAGCCTCAAATGAATTCCCGAGCGAAGCCGGGTATCTGAGCTAGTATATATATAAAATTGTAACCTCTGTCTGTACATTGATTTTTTTCGCGAATTTTCACGATAACTTTTCGTTTCACATGTCATAGACACCATAACTGTATTTTGTTTCTTTGGTGTCTGTTTGTTTGTTTGTTTGTTTATTTGTTTGTTTGTTTATTTGTTTGTTTGTTTGTTTGTTACCTTTTCACGCATAAACGGCTGAACCGATTTTTATGAAACTTGGAATGTATATTACTACTAGCCCAACTTAGACTTTAGGCTATATTAATATTCTCTAAGACGAACAGGAGTGGGGGTTATAAGGGAGGCCTGAAATTAAAAATGGCGATATTTCGTTTCCTATTGCTTTTTCAGCAAATATGCACATAACAAAAGTTGTTTATTTTGTAATTTAGAGTAACGTTTGTTATATGCACTTTTGCCGTATACGGAAGTATAAATGAGTTATACGCTAAAAACTATAGCGGGGAGTCCACAATTTTATTTGGCACAAAAGACTAAACCGAACTAAACCAAACTCGCTATGTGAATTAATACTAACGATTACCTTATAATAAGCCATAGTAACATTTCTAGGGACGGGCAGGAGTGGGGGTTATAAGGGAGGCTTGAAATTAAAAATAGCGATATTTCGTTTCCTATTGCTTTTTCAGCAAATATGCACATTACAAAAGTTCTTTATTATGTTATTTAGAGGAACTTTTGTTATATGCACTTTTGCCGTATACGGAAGCATAAATGAGTTATACGCTATAAACTATAGCGGGAGTCCACAATTTTATTTGGCACTAAAGACTCAACCGAATTAAACCAAACTGGGTATGTGAATTAGTACTAACGCCTTCATTATAATAAGCTATGCTAACATTTCTAGGGACGGGCAGGAGTGGGGGTTATAAGGAAGGCCTGAAATTAAAAATAGCGATATTTCGTTTCCTATTACATTTTCGCCAAATATGCACATAACAAAAGGTGTTTATTTTGTTATTTAGAGAAACTTTTTTTTATATACACTATCATCGTATACCGAAGTATAAAGGCGTTATACGCTAAAAATTATAGCGGGAGTCCACAATTTTATTTGGCACTAAAGACTCAACCGAATTAAACCAAACTGGGTATGTGAATTAGTACTAACGCCTTCATTATAATAAGCTATGCTAACATTTCTAGGGACGGGCAGGAGTGGGGGTTATAAGGAAGGCCTGAAATTAAAAATAGCGATATTTCGTTTCCTATTACATTTTCGGCAAATATGCACATAACAAAAGGTGTTTATTTTGTTATTTAGAGAAACTTTTTTTTATATACACTATCATCGTATACCGAAGTATAAAGGCGTTATACGCTAAAAATTATAGCGGGAGACAACAATTTTATTTGGCTCAACCGAACTAAATAAAACACTCAGTATGTGTATTAGCACAAACGCCTTCCTTATAATAAGCCATACTAACATTTCTACTGTCGGGCAGGAGTGGGGGTTATAAGGGAGGCCTGAAATTAATAATAATGATTTCCTATTGGGGTTTCGTCAAATATGCACATAACAAAAGTTGTTTATTTTGTTATTTAGAGAAATTTGCTCAATACTTCTTTTCAATATGAACTACCAGGTACCTCACCTGAAAAAATTAATTCAAATGTATGTCAATATTTTCTCCTTAATAATTCAAATCTATGCATAATGCACAGGAGACGGGTAATATGACAATATGCAGGACAGTGAAGTCTTACATAAAAAAATAATTTTATTATTAACAAATGCCAACAACGGGTATTAACCCTAAACGCTGGAACGGGTAAATGTCAAAATATTGTGAAAAGTAAAGCCTTGCCAAAAATATACCATCACCATGCAGTCTCAAATGAATTCCCGAGCGAAGCCGGGTATCTGAGCTAGTATATATATATATCTATATATATATAAAATTGTAACCTCTGTCTGTACATTGATTTTTTTCGCGAAATTTCACGATAACTTTTCGTTTCACATGTCATAGACACCATAACTACATTTTGTTTCTTTCGTGTCTGTTTGTTTGTTTGTTTGTTTGTTTATTTGTTTGTTTGTTTGTTACCTTTTCACGCATAAACGGCTGAACCGAATTTTATGAAACTTGGTATGTATATTACTACTAGCCCAACTTAGACTTTAGGCTATATTAATATTCTCTAAGACGAACAGGAGTGGGGGTTATAAGGGAGGCCTGAAATTAAAAATAGCGATATTTCGTTTCCTATTGATTTTTCAGCAAATACGCACATAACAAAAGTTATTTATTTTGTAATTTAGAGTAACTTTTGTTATATGTACTTTTGCCGTACACGGAAGTATAAATGAGTTATACGCTAAAAACTATAGCGGGAGTCCACAATTTTATTTGGCACAAAAGACTCAACCGAACTAAACCAAACTCGCTATGTGAATTAATACTAACGATGTCCTTATAATAAGCCATACTAACATTTCTAGGGACGGGAAGGAGTGGGGGTTATAAGGAAGGCCAGAAATTAAAAATAGCGATATTTAGTTTCCTATTGCTTTTTCAGCAAATATGCACATAACAAAAGTTATTTATTTTGTAATTTAGAGTAACTTTTGTTATATGTACTTTTGCCGTACACGGAAGTATAAATGAGTTATACGCTAAAAACTATATCGGGAGTCCACAATTTTATTTGGCACAAAAGACTCAACCGAACTAAACCAAACTCGCTATGTGAATTATTATTAACGATTCCCTTATAATAAGTCATACTAACATTTCTAGGGACGGGCAGGAGTGGGGGTTATAAGGGAGGTCTGAAATTAAAAATAGTGATATTTCGTTTCCTATTGGGGTTTCGGCAAATATGTACATAACAAAAGTGGTTTATTTTGTTATTTAGAGAAACTTTTTTTATTTAGAATATCGTCGTATACCGAAGTATAAATGCGTTATACGCAAAAAGTTATAGCGGGAGTCAACAATTTTATTTGACACAAAATACTGTGTATTAGCACTAAAGCCATTCTTATAATAAGCCATACTAACATTTCTAGGAACGGGCAGGAGTGGGGGTTATAAGGGAGGCCTGAATTTACAAATTTTATTATTAACAAATCCACAGAAACGACGGGCATTAGCCCTAAACACTGGGACGGGTAAAAGTCAAAATATTGTGCAAAGTAAAGCCTTGCCAAAAAAATACCACATCACCATCCAGCCTCAAATGAATTCCCGGGCGAAGCCGGGTATCTCAGCTAGTATATATATATATATATCTATCTATATATATATAAAATTGTAACCTCTGTCTGTACATTGATTTTTTTCGCGAAATTTCACGATAACTTTTCGTTTCACATGCCATAGACACCATAACTGCATTTTGTTTCTTTCGTGTCTGTTTGTTTGTTTGTTTGTTTATTTGTTTGTTTGTTTATTTGTTTGTTTGTTTGTTTGTTTGTTACCTTTTCACGCATAAACGGCTGAACCGAATTTTATGAAACTTAGTATGTACATTACTACTAACCCAACTTAGACTTTAGGCTATATTAATTTCCTCTGTGATGAACAGGAGTGGGGGTTATAAGGGAAGCCAGAAATTAAAAATAGCGATATTTCGTTTCCTATTGGTTTTTCGGCAAATATGAACATAACAAAAGTTGTTTATTTTGTTATTTGGAGTAACTTTTGTTATATACACTTTTTTCGTATACCGAATTATAAACGAGATATACGCAAAAACCTATAGCGGAAGTGAACAATTTTATTTGGGACAAAAGACCCAACCGAAATAAATAAAACTCGGTATCTGTATTAGCACTAACGCTTTCATTATAACAAGCGATACCAACATTTCTAGGGACGGGCAGGAGTGGGGGTTATGAGGGAAGCCAGAAATTAACAATAGCGATATTTCGTTTCCTATTGGGGTTTCGGCAAATATGAACATAACAAAAGTTGTTTATTTAGTTATTTAGAGTAACTTTTGTTATATACACTTTTTTCTTATACCGAATTATAAACGAGATATACGCTAAAATCTATAGCTGGAGTCGATCTATTTTATTGGGCGTTAACGATTGAACCGAACTTAACAAAACTCGGTATGTCAATTAGCATTAATTCTTCCATGATTATAAGCTATATTAAAATGTTTAGGTTAGAACGGGAGTGGCGGTTATAAGGGAGACCTGAAATAAAAATTCGGGATATTTCATTGTCTATTTGTTTTTCGACAAACATGCACATAACAAAAGTTGTTTAGTTTGTTATTTAGATTAACTTTTTTTTTTTATACATTTCTCCAGGAAAAATGTGTGGAGCAAGTAATTTGCGTAGAAATATTGATATGCTCAACAATTCATTCCTATTTGTACTATCAGGTACCTCAGCTGGAAAAATTAATTCAAATCAATGTTAATATTTTTTCCTTAATAGCTGAAATCTATGCATAATGCACAGGAGGCGGGAAATATGACAATTTGGACGACAGTGAAGATTTACATAAAACATTAATTTTATTATTAACAAATGCCAACGACGGGTATTAACCCTAAACACTGGGACGGGCAAAATATGTCAAAATATTGCACAAAGTAAAGCCTTGCCAAAAAAGTACCATCACCATTCAGCCTCAAATGAATTCCCGGGCGGAGCCGGGTATCTGAGCTATAATCTAATTACAAAACTATGCTTAAACTATATGAGCTCGGATTGGTTTTTGACAGGAAATAAGTTTCATTATAGAGGATATTTAATTGTAATAAATGCTATCCACGATTATGGTTTGAAGTATTCAAAAAGATGAGTTAACAAGTGGAGAGGGGTAGATCAGGAACATAATTTTATTTATTCTTCAAAATTAAAATTTCTCATCTATACGTCGCCCGCCTGACCCTCAGGGGAAACAATGATTAGGGGCTTACTTTCATTTATTCATGAAATACAATTTTTTTTTTTTTTCTGTAAGTCGCCTGCCTGTCTCTCACGGGAAAACAATGCGCTCAGACGGGAAGTGTAGTAAACATTGAAGCCTTGCTAAAAAAAAAAAAAAAATACTATCATCATTTAGCCTCAAATGATTTCCCGAGCGAAGCCGGGTACCTTAGCTAGTATATATATATATATATATATATCTATATATATATAAAATTGTAACCTCTGTCTGTACATTGATTTTTTTCCCGAAATTTCACGATAACTTTTCGTTTCACATGTCATAGACACCATAACTGCATTTTGTTTCTTTGGTGTCTGTTTGTTTGTTTGTTTGTTTGTTTGTTTGTTTATTTGTTTGTTTGTTTGTTACCTTTTCACGCATAAACGGCTGAACCGAATTTTATGAAACTTGGTATGTATATTACTATTAACCCAACTTAGACTTTAGGCTATATTAAAATTCTCTGAGACGAACAGGAGTGGGGGTTATAAGGGAAGCCAGAAATTAAAAATAGCGATATTTCGTTTCCTATTAGTTTTTCGGCAAATATGAACATAACAAAAGTTGTTTATTTTGTTATTTAGAGTAACTTTTGTTATATACACTTTTTTCGTATACCGAATTATAAACGAGATATACGCTAAAACCTATAGCGGAAGTGAACAATTTTATTTGGGACAAAAGATCCAACCGAAATAAATAAAACTCGGCATATGTAATAGCACTAACGCTTTCATTACAACAAGCCATACCAACATTCCTAGGGACGGGCAAGAGTGGGGGTTATGAGGGATGCCAGAAATTAAAAATAGCGATATTTCGTTTCGTATTGGTTTCTTGGCAAATATGAACATAACAAAAGTTGTTTATTTTGTTATTTAGAGTAACTTTTGTTATATACACTTTTCTTTTATAACAAAGTATAAACGAGATATATGCTAAAAACTAAAGCGGGGGCAACTATTTTATTGGGCACTAGCGGTAGAACCGAACTTAACAACACTCGGTATGTAAATTAGCATTAATTCTTCCATGATTATAAGCTATACTAAAAATTTTAGGTTCCAAGGGGAATGGGGGTTATGCGGGAGGCCTGAAATAAAAATTCGCGATATTTCATCGTCTATTTGGTTTTTGGCAATTGTGCACATAACATAAGTTGTTTACTTTTTTAATTAGTGTAAATTTTGTTTTATAATTATTTTTTTTTTTGTAAAATAAGGTATAAAGCAAGTAATTTGCTTAGAAATATTGATATGCTCAACAATACATTCCAATATGAACTACCCAGGTATCTCACCTGGATAAGTTAATTCAAATCCATGTTAGAATTTTATCCTTAATAATTCAAAACTATGTTATTTTTTAACGCCAGTAACAGTTTGCACCAAATAATGTATACTGCCCCCACCCTTCTCTAAGTGTATTTAATACATTATTTAATTAAAACGTGAAAATATTTGAAACAGTTTTAGAATTGTGAAGATAATGTAATATGATTTTTTAATATATTTGAATGTATTAGAGGATAGCTATCCAAAATGCATTTCAGGTTGGCAGCACTGAGGCTATGTAAGTGTCGAGCTACTTCCTTTGTCCTATCAGTTCTGCCGCTTCCCTTCCGACCTCATATTGGTCTATGTTTACATGTTAATTGATGCTTATAGCAATGTATTATTATTCTCAGGAATGTGAATTTCTTTAATTATCATAAATAAATAATTTACTAGAATAAACGCTAGGGAGGTGCACTCAGGTATTTCTGGTATTTATTAACTCTGCTCCGTTAATGTATTATGATATACTTTACTGAAAACCAATATGAATACACAGTTTACAATCGAGACTTATGAAAGAGTGTTTTAATAGAGGCTATAACGTACCTAAAACAGCTGTCACCGTTGGACATTGTACCGCATGAAGGGAAAGAAACTTATTCATACATGGTTTGGAAGATAGAATACATTCTAGGATTATAAATTATATGGTCCATCACTTTATAAAAAAAAACTACAAACACAGAGGACGGGAAATATAAAAATATTGAGGACAATGAAGTCTTAAATAACAAATAATTTTATTATTAACAAACCACAGTAACGACGGGTATAAATTCTAAACACTGGGACAGGGAAATAAAAAAAATATTGTGGAAAGTAAAGCCTTGCCAAAAATATACCATCTTCATTCATCCTCAAATGAATTCCCGGGCGAAGCCGGGTACCTTTGCTAGTATATATATAAAATTGTAACCTCTGTCTGTACATTGATTTTTTTCGCGAAATTTCACGATAACTTTTCGTTTCAAATGTCATAGACACCATATCTGCATTTTGTTTCTTTCGTGTATGTTTGTTTGTTTGTTTGTTTGTTTGTTACCTTTTCACGCATAAACGGCTGAACCGAATTTTATGAAACTTGGTATGTATATTACTACTAACCCAACTTAGACTTTAGGCTATATTAAAATTCTCTGAGATAAACAGGAGTGGGGGTTATAGGGGAGGCCTGAAATTAAAAATAGCGATATTTCGTTTCCTATTGGTTTTTCGGCAAATATGAATATAACAAAAGTTGTTTATTTTGTTATTTAGAGTAACTTTTGTTATATACACTTTTTTCGTATACCAAATTATAAACGAGATATAAGCTAAAACCTAAAGCGGAAGTGAACAATTTTATTTAGGACAAAAGACCCAACCGAAATAAGTAAAACTCGGTATTTGTATTAGCACTAACGCTTTCATTAAAACAAGCCATACCAACATTTCTAGGGACGGGCAGGAGTGGGGGTTATAAGGGAAGCCATAAATTAAAAATAGCGATATTTCGTTCCCTATTGGTTTTTCGGCAAAAACAAACATAACAAAAGTTGTTTATTTTGTTATTTAGAGTAACTTTTAATATATAAACTTTTTTCGTATACCGAAGTATAAAGGCGTTATACACTAAACATTATAACGGGAGTCGAACAATTTTATTTGGCACAAAAGACTCAACCGAAATAAGTAAAACTCAGTATTTGTATTAGCAATAACGCTTTCATTGAAACAAGCCATACCAACATTTCTAGGAACGGACAGGAGTGGGGGTTATAAGGGAAGCCAGAATTTAAATATAGCGATATTTCGTTTCCTATTGGGTTATCGGCAAATATGAACATAACCAAAGTTGTTTATTTGGTTATTTAGAGTAACTTTTGTTATATACACTTTTCTCTTATACCGAATTATAAACGAGATAAACGCTAAAACCTATAGCGGAAGTGAACAATTTTATTTGGGACAAAAGACCCAATTGACATAAATAAAACTCGGTATATGTATTAGCAATAACGCTTTCATTATAACAGGCCATACCAACATTTCTATGGACGGGCAGGAGTGGGGGTTATAAGGGAAGCCATAAATTAAAAATAGCGATATTTCGTTTCCTATTGGTTTTTCGGCAAATACAAACATAACAAAAGTTGTTTATTTTGATATTTAGAGTAACTTTTGTTATATAAACTTTTTTCATATACCGAAGTATAAAGGCGTTATACACTAAACATTATAGCGGGAGTCGAACAATTTTATTTGGCACAAAAGACTCAACCGAACTAACTCAGTATGTGTTTAGCACTAACGCCTTCCTTATAATAAGCCATACTATTTCTAGGGACGGGCAGGAGTGGTGGTTATAAGGGAGGCCTGAAATTAAAAATAATGATTTCCTATTGGGGTTTCGGCAAATATGCACATAACAAAAGTTGTTTATTTTGTAATTTAGAGAAATTGCCTCAACACTTCTTTTCAATATGAACTACCAGGTACCTCGCCTGAAAAAATTAATTCAAATGTATGTTAATATATTCTCCTTAATAATTCAAATCTATGCATAATGCACAGGAAACGTTAAATATGACAATATGCAGGACAGTGAAGTCTTACATAAAAAATTAATTTTATTATTAACAAATCCACAGAAACGACGACTGTTAACCCTAAACACTGGGACGGGTAAATGTCAAAATATTGTGCCTTGCCAAAAATATACCATCACCATTCAGCCTCAAATGAATTCCCGAGCGAAGCCGGGTATCTGAGCTAGTATATATATATAATAGATAGATAGATAGATAGATGAGTAGGAGCGGGGGTTTACTTAAAAGGCTAAAAACTAAAAAATGTAAGTATCTTGGTTAATATGTAAGATACAGAGGAAATGTATATAACAACAACAATATATTTATTGCTAAGCACCTAAAAAAGATAAACCATATACACACGATGACGAACACACGGTGCAGTCCTGATCTCTTGCCATACATCCCTATTTAAAAAAAGGGCGTCACGCAGGCGGCTGCGTAAACTAAGCAGATTTCCCACGTGAAGTTTTACAATAGAGAAATCTGCCTAATAACAACTGTAGTAGTAAGAAACTTCTAAACCTAAAACATTATTTAGGGCGTAATAACCCAGTAGTTTCTAGCCCCAAAAAACAGTTAACCTAACCTCTAAACCTATTCACAAGGGACGAATAGTTATCGAAACGGCCGCCAGAGCTCTCGGCGGAAAGTCCGAACATAGCCTACTGGTGACCACACGCATAATACAAATGCAAATATCTCGGTTAATATTCAAGATAGAGAATAAATGTATATATCAATATTTATAGTAAATTAATTTTGCAATAAGATTGATTTTGTCCAATGTTTCGGTCCGACGTATAGTAACGGAGATATTTCGAATTTTCGAAAATCCTCCCCTTTAAACCCCCCCTCCCACTGGTCAGATTTCAGCCGTTAACGAACTTGATCTTTCTTTTTACAAAAAACGACTAAATATCGAGTTTGGTAACGATCAAACAAAAATTGCGACCCTTAAGGGAAATCTGCTAAAAAATAAATCTGAAGAGTAGAAGTGGGGGGGGGACACGAATAACTCGTTTAATATTTGAGAAAAAAATTTTTATAAAAACAATTGTAGAGCATCAATAGTTAAACGAGATTGGTTCTATAACATTTTTCGATCCGACTTGTAATAATATTAATATTTTTAATTTTAAATTTCCTCTCGCCCCGAACACCCCCTCCCACTTATTCCTGGTCTGATTTCAGCCATTGAAGAATATAATCTTTAGTTTTGAATGAAACGGTTAAAAATCGAGTATGGAAAGATCAAATAATTTACACCTGTTAAGGCTGAAAATTAAAAAGGCCGTCACGTTGTGGCTGTGTAAACTAAGCAGATTTCCCAGGTGCTGGTATAGCTCACTACTTATATCATCTCACCACTTTTCTATATTCATATGGAAAAAAACAATTAGTAGAAGGAGGGGGTGGGGTTATTGAAGGCAAAAAACAAGAAAGTACGAATCACTCGTCTAACACGAGTTACGAAACACAAATACCATATTTGGTATTTAACCTTAGAATGAAGTGGTTCATGCTATAATAGCTTATTGTTAATATAACATGAGTAGGAATGAGGGTTTACTGAAGGCCGAAAATTAAAAAAAATCGCGTCATGAGTACGACCTCAATAGCTGATTTCCCTTCAGGGAAATCTGCTAAAATCCAAATATCTCGGTTAATAATCAAGATACTGAAAATAAACATATATAACAATATTCATAGAACATTACATTCGCAATAAGATTGTTCCTATATACTTTTGCGATCAGACGTATAATAATGAAGATATCTAGATTTTTTTTAATTTCCCCTTCTAACTCCCCCCCCCATCCCACTCATCTGATTTTTGCCAAGAGCGTGGTCTTTCTTTATACATAAAACGATTAAAAATCGAGTTGGGTAACGATACAACAAAAATTGCAACCGCTGGAGCGTTCACTGTGATAAATATCTGAAAAGCCTATAGAAATATATTTATAAATAATTAAGTTTGCAGTAAGACTAGCTATATTCAATATTTCGATCTGACTCATAGTAACGAAGATATTTTGAATCCCAGTCTGATTTCAGCTGTTCACGAACTTGATCTTTAGTTTTACATAAAACCCAGTTTTCAATATACCTTGGACAGAATTAATCATAATAATAGATAGCATTCATGATTATTAATAACTAATAACTGATTTCACTGAATGGAAATCTGCTAAATTCATATCAGGATATAAGTAATTTAATTAAGGTATCTATCTATGCCTAAAGGATGATTTATTTTAGTCGTGCCTTCTAGTAGAGAGCGGTACTTAGGGGCGGAGTAGCTGGTAGGATCGGGTGTTCTCGGCCGGAGTTTGCCGAGTAGGAGAGAAAGCTCCCCCACCCCGCTCGAACCCGACAGATCAGGAGGAGGTGCCGTCCGCGTACCATCTGTCCCGGGTTCAGTGCTTCGTCAACCTGTGTGTTCGAATATGTGAGCGATTCAAACCTCCTCCTCCGAAAATCCCTCATCCCCCCACCGTAGCTAAGCTAAAACATGTTTTTTACTTGCTTTGTCTTCGAGGCAATTCATTTGAAGGTGAAAAGTGAATAGTAAAATGTGCGCACTTGAGGTGACATAGTTGTTTTTGTTATTTTATTTATTTTTCTTTGAAATCTCTGGATCGCTCCGTCGAAGATATAACTGACAGTATGAGACTGAGTGCTGGTTTGTGGATTGCTAGGACTTATAGTGAAGGACTAATGTCTACTTTTTACAGATTTTTAGCAAGATTCTCTGGTAAGTATATTTATTACATTTCAAAAATATGTCATTAAGAACTTTATATCACCTTATTGCATGATATTGTCTACCATTGATTATGGAAAATACGTCATTAAATTTATTTGACACCCCATGTGTCACTAATTAAATAAAATGTTTCTTTAATAATTACGATACATTCCAAATTACAATTTCTTGACATCGTTATCTCTATTTTAAACGTTTTCAGTTATAACTATTTTTTACCTAGCTTTCATTCCATTATGAAATCATACTGAAGTCACTCTCATTTGACAACTCTTTCTCTGTGGAGAATATTTCCATATTTAATTTCATTGCTACTTATAGTTTTATTAAAATGTCTATTAGTCTGATTCATATATTATATTTTTCCTTTTTCTTGTAGAATTATATTCATAATTAATTTTTATAATTAACTCTGCCTTGTATAAAGCTTATTAAATAAGCAATTATTATAGAAGTGAAATATACGACTTCAAGAATAATACTATAGTGAAATGTAGGTCTTTAACAATAAACAATTAAGAAATGAACATCTTTAAGAATGATACTGAATAGTGGTACATAAATCTTTAAGGATAAACCAATTTGCTTTCCTTTTTTTTTATTTCTGTCAATATCTACTACTTATTTGTCACTCTCTTCCAAAGGATTTAATATTATGATATATTATTAGCTGCTGAAAGCATTTTTCATTACAATTATGCATTAATTAGGAGTTAGTTTTCTATTGCAATATCAATAATGACCTTAAATGTCCTATTTCTAGAGCCAGTTTATTATTAATAGGCCATTAAAGTTCATTAAACACGTACTTCATATATGTGCTTCAGATTTGCTGATGACAAAATAATCTTGAATAAGTCCGTATTGTTAAAAAAGTTAATTTAGGCATGTCTAAAAACTTTGATTTTAAAATTTAAATTCAAATTTGATAATCTCATTAGGTATTCGTTCGTTTCTTAAAATTCTGTTAGTTTATAAAAATAATGTTAAACTAATATTATATTATGTTTAGCTATATTTTGAAATGATCCAGGCAATGTACCTTTTATTTTCCTTTCAAAAGAATAAATAACATCTTGTAATTATTAATTTATAAGTTAACTAGTTTGTATTTATAATTTATTTGTTCTACAGAATTATTTTCGTTATTGCATTTTTTTTATATTACTGTACACTTTATGTAGCCAATCGAGACGGGTTATCCACTGGTTAAATATATATAATGGGTTATCACCAGATTAGAAATGTAGTCATTATTTGCAGGATACCTTAAACTGTTTTGATGCAAGTAAAATATGGATTTTGACATATTTCACAGAAGTATTCGAAGATACAACGTTATCATGGTTGAAGTGAAATGATATTGTGTCTCAATAATTAAACAAAAAAGTAGCATTACCAAACCAAACACAAAAGTTATCATTGTAACATTTCTGTAAATTCAAAAGGAAACGATGAAAACTAATGAATTGTCCTAATAAATCCAAAAATATTTATTTCTGCTATTGACTGAATTCGAGGATGCCCCCCCCCCCGTTGGCGATTCAGCATCGTGAGTCAATGAGAAGCTACTTGAATAAATAAATAGCTTTCATTGGTTAAAAACCACCACTGTAAGGCGGGGAGCCGTATTGTCAAGCAGACTATCTGATTCTCCTACCAATACCGTGTGGCAGGCCTTGGCCCTTAATTGGCTGTTGAGCCAATGGTTTCATTGGACTACCTTAACAGGTTAAAATATGCAAAAGTAATATATTATATACAGTGAAATCTTTTATTTAATGTAAACTATATTTTGATTTTTGCCACCTTCAAACATTAGACATGAATATATTTTTATTCCTCGTATTTATTATAAGGCGCTAAAGTCCATGCAGGACCTAGATCTCTGCTGTCACATTAACCCATTCAGTGCTGTCCACTGTCTCCGACCTCTACATCCGCCTCAGCTTGCTTCACCACCATGCACCATTCTCTCTCACCACATTCCAACTAGCGAAAACTACCTTTCTTAATAGCACAAAAGTTATCAGGCTCTCAGTTGCACTAGGCTTCTAATCCTCCATGTGTGCTGTTTTCGCACAGTTGCAACTATCTGTTTCAGTGGCCTTTTTGGGAGTTTTCCTTGGCAGGAGTCTGCTTTTTACTCTTTATTTCTCTCCCTTTGAAGGCAGTTAGTACCCACGCCTGCAATTAAATTGTGCTACAACGAGGAAAGGTGTACTTCCACAACTCGAGTGGGCCACTATCATCACCTGTATGTCTATAGGTTCCCACATACTAATTCTTTTTTTTTTCATGCCTATTTTCATCCCCAGGCCATGCGCTTTTCGTAAAACCATTTTCACACCAATAAATTAAAATTTATACAAAATTTCTGGAAGATTAGACGTGAAGTGAAAATTTTCCTAGAAGGTGACTATTCCTCTGAATTCTGGTATATTTAACCTCGTCAAGGTTAAACTGTAATGTTGATAATGGGCCTCTTAACTTTAAGTCCTTAATAAACCTGAGAGCCACCAAAGACACCTATTCTGGTCCAGCACCATTATACATCTACATTACTTTGTCTATACTAGTTGTGTGTTATATTTCGGTCATACATATTCGATGACATCAGTTTTCGTCATTCACTCCAAAAAAAATAAATCATTCTTTTATTTCATTCAATCATGCAATACTAGATTACTGATTATCTGTTGCATGCGTCATCAACCTACAAGCAAGTGTGAACTCGATCTCACGCTTCATTTAGAACCTTTTGTATTTGGTCGAGCTTGTCGCTATTCATTACAATTTGCCTTTAAAGGTGGGTTTTAGAACGAAGGCCAAGAGCTCATGGTGCAATGCTCTGGGATTTAAAGCAACACTCAGACGTCTAATTATAAATAGCCAAGACTGTGACGGCGACAAAATTCATTGCACTCGCCCTTAATCATGATTTCTTAGATAACAGGTTGTAGGGCTTTAATTTCAAAAATCTTTTGCTAATAATAGTTACGAGAAACCAGACAAGAAACGAAAAGATCTGATTATGCATGAAATAGTTGAATTTATTAACATTCAATACCTTCACTAAATTAAGAACGTACAAAAGATTTTATAGTTTAACCGAATATCTGTTGTATTCCTTGATCCTATCAAGGAATTGTAATTTCCTCGAAATGTTATTCCAGAATTAGAATTTCTTACTTATTCCTCTATGAAAATTTGGATTGCCTCAAAAAAAAAAAAAATTGCAAAATTATGAGTTTTGCAACGAAATCTCAGGGCCATTCAATAGATCTCGGGATTGAAACATACATACTATATATACTACGAAATCCAATGATTTCTTTTTAAGAATTTTTCACCCCAAAATTTCGGCATCTATGAAGACATTAACAGTACTCGTTTCAAGATTTATTATTAACATATCTGTCTTATAAGGGTCTATATATTTTGAAAAAAAAAATTTCTATAATTTTCTTACAAAAAGTCAAATACCACAGCTGATTCAGGCTAACAATGTTTTTTAATGTAATATTCATAATTCGTTGGAATTTTACGTTGAGAACTATTGTGGATAACCCAGATCCATTGCTACGGTCCGTAGAGACCCAGTAGGCGAGGCACTCCAAAATTATTGTGCTCCCACTTCCGCCCGTTCCCCCAGCCACTTTCTCTTTAACCCTCTCTAATTCTTGCTTCTTTCTAACAGTCCTTTTTTTTACTACTTCAGTATAAGGGTTTTTTTAATATATTTAGGATTATTTAAAAAATATTTCTCATTTTTCATTAATAAGTAAAAAAAAAAAAAATGAAATCAAATAATTGGCATTGCCCCACGAAATCATTAATAATTTTTCATGCTTCATATGCCTTTCTTTTTTGCTATTAAGAAATCCAATAAAAGAATAGAATACAAGAGAAAATCACTCTTAGGTAATAAATATAGGAATAAAATATAATGGTTATATCTGTGTGCTACAATTCTAATATATAATTATAATTTAAATGTAATTATTCTTCTAAACCATAAATGTCTGTTTAAATCTAATTGTAAAATACAATTTCTGTATATCAAAATAAATCAAATAATAAAATAGTACTAATCTTATAATAAAATAGTACTAATCTTAATGATTTCGATATAGGCCGTAAAGTTTAATTCGTTTATTCTTAGGAATAATGTATTTCTGTTTCTGAATGCTTATATTTACGTTTTATTAATATATTAATTTTATCAAAAAAATATTTAGTCAGCCATGGTTGATATCATGTTCTTCTTTATTATTGCGTATAATCTTCTGCCTTCTGGTTCTCTCCAAATTTTAGTTTGGTTGTTATTTTTAAATATTCTATAATACATACGAATATTTTCCCATGTTTTTGTTGTTTTTTTTTTAATTAGAATATGATTTTGTTGTAAATTATATGATGGTATTATTTAAAATGTTTCAACCATACTTTTTTAGTAACATAGGTATCGTTATTAGGGACAATTTTCGCTGTATGATGGTACGCATTTCAGCACATTCTCAAACGGCGGAAAACATTAAAAAGTCGATTGTATTTTAGTTTTATGAGATTTATATTTAAGAATTTGGTAGGTTCGGCTAACCGAGTAACGACTGGTTTTTCTTTCATTCTTCGGAAAAGGTATATGAAAACATACTCATAGATCCAAAGTTTTTGTTTTCTCGTTACTTAGTTAATTAGTGTTCTATTTAAATGATGTATTCTTTGCTATAGTGTGTTCTGTGTGGTGGTATTCTGTTCTGCAATATTATATTGGAAAAATATATTTGCTCTTAAAGGAGTTGTAAAAATTGTCCTATTCGTAACATAATATTTGTTTAAAATAATACCTCATTTGCTACTTATATGGAAATTTGAATATGGAATTTATATTTACTATAAAAAATAGGCCATGAAAAATTGTGAGCAATTATCTTTCACGGAATATGAAATGATTGAATCCCTTGTCCAAAACCTATCCCACTCGTAGTAAGCATTGTTACAATTCAATCGCATTATTGATTAATTATAAAATATGTGGTCCTGATTTTAGTAATCTAATTATTAGATAAAAAAAATGCTCATAGAAATATGTAAATTCGAAACTTTTAAAAATTAATGATGTAATAAATTGTAGATTGTCTCACCCATAATTATGGAATAGTTTACGTGTAATATGCTAATAGTCATCGTATAATATTCGGCCTCTTCGTAGGGAATCTTTGTGGGAAAAATAAAATAATAAAATAGATCCCACTTATTATTCTAGGGTTTCTTAATAAACCATCTTGGAAATTTCAGGCAAATATTTCTTAGACTTTTTAATTAAAACTTACTTTATGCATAAGAAAATCGTTGAAAAATTATAAGGAATAATATTGGTTGTCCTGTTGTGAAATACATAATCTGCGATGATCCTAAATGCTATTAATTATGCTTTGTTTGCTGTATTTGGTGTTGTGTGCCCACTCTGCAGCCCACAGCATCCCTGCCCCCGCGCTACCCCCACTCCGATACCTACGTGTATATATTGCACTATTGTTTGCATTTCATACCTTCACAAACCCTCTCTTAGAAATTCTTTTAATATTAATCAGCCCAAGTATTTTTGCTCCTTTACTTCATATCTATTACGCTCATCTCTCGTGTACCAGACCACCTTCAATTGACTTCAGAATATGATATATGTTCAACCTCAGAAGAATACTTTTTTCTGTTATCATAAAGTCGGTTCATGATGAACGCAAGTTACCATTACCCTCTTTGTCGCCTATTTCATCATTGCCCTCTTTGTCGCGATCTCTTAAACTTGGCATATCAGGCATGTATTTAGTCGAGAATTTTGGTCTAAATTTATATGACTCTCATTATGAGGAAAGGATCAACTTATAACAAGTCTTCTGTAATTTTTCAAACGTGGTATCGTTTTTTTTTTTCAATTTTTTGCCTTAATACCCATCACAAAACTATGAATGAATCTTTTTATTACTTCTTGTAATGCTTTCTATTACTTTTTTAAAAATAATAGTAAAACAGTCTATTCAGATTTATTCTATTTAAATAGATAAATTACGTTTCGTAGTCCTGTCACCCATGTTAAAATGTTCTATATAGGAACATAATCCTTCCCATTTGTGTGATATAATAAAATATTATCTCTCTTAGATAAATTGATTAAGTTTATAACGTCATGACATCTTCTTTCTTAACAAAATCAGCAACGTAATATACCGTCATGCCAAACCTATTAACGGGTTTACTTATTAAATACACACTGCATTGGGAATAAATAACAAGCAAATGAAAAGAATATATTATCTATCTATTTATATTGAAACTATATTTTATTGAAACAATATTTTCTAAAATTCCATTTTAGCAGATTTCCCTTAAGGGAAATCAGCTATTGAGGTCGTACTCATGACGCGAGTTTTGAAAATTTTACTCAAATGTCCATCGATCCTACCCAGAAGATGACGAAAATGAGGTCCGATCAAAATTATATATATATATCTATATATATATATATATATATATATATATATATATATATATATATATATATATATTTGTCTGTTAACGCTTTAGCGGTCGCAATTTTTGTTTAATCGTTACCAAACTTCATATTTAAGCGTTTTACGTAAAAAGAGAGATCAAGTTCGTTAATGGCTGAAATCGGACCAGTGGGAGGGGGGGTTTAGAGGGGGGGATTTTTGAAAATTCAAAATATCTCCGTTACTATACGTCGGATCGAAAAGTATTATAGAATCAATCTTATTGCAAATTAAATTTACTATAAATATTGTAATATACATTTATTCTCTATCTTGAATATTAACTGAGATATTTGCATTTGTATTCTGCATGTGCTCGGCAGGCTATGTTCGGACTTTCCGCCGTGAGCTCTGGCGGCCGTTTTTGTAATTATTCGTCCCTCTCGTGAATAGGTTTATAGGTTACTTACTACTACAGCTGTTATTAGGCAGATTTCTCTATTGTAAAACTTCACGTGGGAAATCTGCTTAGTTTACGCAGCCCCTGCGTGACGGACTTTTTGAATATACATACTACTATAAGTTGATAGCCACTGTGGTTGAGATCAAGTTGTTTACGCTTAGTTACTGTGAAAGTTTTTAAGTGGGTTGAAATAGAATTTTTGTATCAATCTTTATCCAACTTTGTATGTTCCTTAATAGGTTACCGTTTTACTAGACTGCACTCTTTGGAATACTTTAAGTTTCAAAGAACTTGCAAAGAGAGTAGTTAAGTGGATTTGTATAGTGTTAACTCTAGGAGAAAGTTCTCAAGAAGGCAGAGATAAAATCTTTTGTCACAATTAAGGAGTAGCTTGTGATAGGATCTTCGCAAGCTGATTGGGTGAAAGGGTTTGTTGGATCCATTGCCAACGATACCATCTCCCAGTTGTCCCGCCCTCCGTCTATCTCGTTTAGGGAGTCAGATTGAATTGTTCTCCCTTAGTGTCATTCCGTGACGTTTTATTTCCTCTATATTGATCTTCAGCTTTGCTCTTTTTATATTCGTGTCGGCATTGCGATGTTAATAGCATACAAGTAAGACCAATTAAACTCCGAGTTTTTTATGTTTAATTCTAATTAGATGTTTAATCTATTTTGACGCTTCCTCCTGATCTGTGATGTATACAAAGGTTGGCTAATTCTGTGTTCTTCCCTTCATTCAACTGAATTTCCGTTTTGGTTCATGTAATGAGGGGTAGATAATTGTCAAATGCATATGTACTTATTGTATTAATACCTAATGTATTAACAATTGTATAATAGTAATAATAATAATACTATAAATGAGTTATTACTGCTGGCGTTTACAATATAATATCGGATTCTTTTATTGGCTCATATCTACATACTTGTGAAGAAAACATATATCCTGAACAGCTATAGGATATCAAAATATATATTTTGAACAATTGTAGGATTAATTCCATTTCAACCATTTTCAATTCAATCACCTTTGATGTAGGGCATAAACCAAATAAATAAATAAATATAAACTCTAAGTGGATATAAGTGGTATAATAAAGGGAATTAAAATGTTACTTATTTTATAACCTCTATAAATCGTATTTATTTATTTTACTTTCATTTATATATTTACTAGTGACTCTACTTTGGTGATCTACGCTTTGGCAAATCCCAGTCAGATGTTAAAATTAAAACAACTTAACAAGAATTAACAAGAATGGAAAGGAAACTGTAGACGATGTGGACAAATAATAACATATTGAGTCAGGCATTTACCATTTAATTTTAAGAAATCACTTTCTTACCACATTTCGGGGAAAAATATCTATTCAAATAAAAAAAAAAAGCTCGCCGGAGATGTCGGCTCAATAGGGACCAACTCTAGAGCACTGATGATGGGACGGTTCGCCCGAAAGTACTTGGCCTGTAATAAAGAAGTATTAAGAGTGGAGGTGTTTGACCTTTTTGATCCTTCCGTTAAAAAAAAAAATGTCAAAAATTACTTTGTCTAAAAATCTGTTTTGTCTACTTACCAATTTATGAGAGGTATAAAAAATCAGTACAATTGACTGATCTTCTTGATAACCTGAACAATTGTCTCTGATGGGTACCGCTATGTTTATTTAACTTTATGCAGCTGCGTTTTTTTTTTGTTTTTTTTTTTTACGTAACCTCTGAAGTTTGAAAAGTAATGTTTAGAATTTTATTACACTACTTTACGGTGGCCAATTAGTAAAATTCAATTTTTCTTTATGTCGGTAAAATTGATTCGATGGGGCATTCTGAATGCTGAACAAAACGTATACAGCATAAATTGTTTGAAATATTGTTGTTGAAAGTCTTTTCAGAGTGTGTGTGTTTTTTTTTTCTATGTATTTGATGTGAAATTTAAGCTATACTAGAAAGGTCCTCTACATCTTTAATTTTTAGAAGGGGTTCACAGATATGAATTACTTGAATAAATACATATCACTTAATAGGAGAACTGTCATTATGTAGAAGATTTGCTATTTGCTAGGGATATAGTAAGGTGTGGTAAATCATGTTTTGAAGGTTTACAGGTCATATACGTTACCTCCTCAGATACCAATTGAGCAGAATAATGAGAAAAGAAAATATAACTTGATGATTTCTCCACGGACAGGCGAGCAGCTGACATTCGTTCAGCCAAGCCTAATGGCTGATCAACAGTTGGTCCCGTGTGCACAACATAATTAGCATGGCTGAAGTGGTTGTTGTTGGATCTGTAGATACTGACGAGGGAAGCCGTCGAAGACAAGGAGCAACAGCTAGGAAGGGGAAGGTAAATTTAAACTGGCATAGGTACACTCGAGTTGGGCTCCCACAGAGGCTTTGTGAGGGCAAGCCTTTATTTGGTCTTCAACGTCCTCTGAGAGGGGGGACGGTCCATTGTGTTGTCAGGACTAAACCCCACTTACCTCAAATCGTCGGGGGGAGGCGATCAACAAACCTTCGGCTCCCGGTGTTTCTTCAAATCCCACCCTATGTTCTCATTCCGCTCCGCCAAGCCTCACCAAACTAAATACTTAGCAAGGTCCCGTCTTCATATGAGAAACTGGAGCATTTTTCTTTTTTCTGACGAGAGAGCTTCACTCTAAGACAAAACATGTTGAGTCCCACCTCTTGAAAGCCTTTGTTAGCTGGCTAATGGCGTGTCAATGAGCCAGGTTTAATCCACCTCTTAAGCTTTTTACACACATTATTCCTCATCTGCTTTTTTTCAGGAAAAGTAGAAAGCAGAATGGCTTCAGTAACTCGCTTAATTCTTCTGTTTGAGCAAATCAATTAATATTAGCTCACAGTTAATCTAAAACATTGTCCGCTATGTGAAAGACGTATTTACTGAAATATAAACCTTTTAGTTTAAATTAGATTAAACTTTTAATAGGGTCTGTTTTATTGATATACATTGATAGATATGATATTACAAAAATAATATCTTTTAACCCGAAGATATATTCAAATTCTGTTTTTGATGATACCCAGTTTCTTTGTAGTTTCACACAGTTCTTGTATTTCATACTTCTCTTGAAAGAAAACTGCTATTGAGTGTGCCTTCATGTCGCGACTTTCGAAGAATTGATTAACATTTTGGTACTAATGAACATGGAACATACTCATTCAAATTATTCACTAAACTGTACATTATACTACCGATATTAATGTTTCAACCCGGTATATTTTATCATTTTAGTCTCTGCAGACTAGTATCATTAGCACATGTGATTATTTGGTCCATCGTTATAATGCATATCCTCGGGTGAGGTGTAGAAGAAAAAAATCATTTCGAGAGTTAATAACGTCAAACGTAGAATTACGTAAAGCTTGTGAGTGCATAGCAATCGGGCTGAATCAACCTTGGAAGTTAATTGAGGCATTCAGAAAGATTGAAGTACTTGGCAAATAGGATATCAGTGCTCTCTTGAGCACATTCTTTCTCAACAAAACGCATGTGTATGCAATTCAAATCTTTAAGTAAAGACATTTGAACCAATACTTTCGTTTAATCTATTTGTACATACATATGCATAAACTGTAGAAAGATATGAAAGATATTGGCTTCTGGTTTCGATATTTTCTAAAAATTAACCAATCAACATTTCCTTGACAATACTTCGAAAGTTTACATATGAATACGAACTTGTTATGCCGATCTTAAATACTTATTGTGTTCTTAGTGGGTGATGTTTATAAGACATCATCTGAGCGTCATTTCTATGATGTGAACTAGGCAATTATGAATGCATCAAATTTATTTATTGCTAAATTTCTTAAATTACTAATAGCTTAGAGTTAGATTTTCTTAAATTTTATTTCACTTTTTTCCTGTGTTGTGCTTCTGTTTCATAAATGTCAAACTAATTCACATAATATTACCAAAAACTATAAATTGCGAATCCTACATATATGCAATATAGACGTTAATATATTCTTGAGTAAGTTTATTAACGAGTATATTTATTAGACATTTGCAATATTAAAATAACTCTGAACAGATTAAACACTTATCCTAAGTGATGATTCATGTGTTATAAAATGTCTAAAAGCAATCGGCACTGTGCTTCTTGTGAGTTTCTTTCCAAAAAATGTCGAGGATCGTATAACGATTGACAGAACCCATAACTTAGTTAGAAAATTAGTTTCACGTGTTGTTTGGAATGGAATATAATTTTAGCCCGGTAAAAGGGGTCGCATTTTAGTCCTTTTAAAAAACATGATACTTTAAAAATAACCTCAGAGTTGGAGCCACCTCCAAGTTGAAGAGTTACGCTAACTCCTTTGTTGTTGCTGCCAGACCGCTCAATATCACTGTTGGAACCAAATAACTTACTCATGCTTTTATCTCTCTCACTGTTCCCTTTGTCATATTTTCTATTGTGAGTAAATGATTAACTCAACAAACGTCTTCTTTTGGTAATTATTTTAAGAGAATTTATTGTTAGTTTTAATTATATTGTAGCAGTTTAGCCCGGCACAATGATATCTGTAACCTTCCTCTACTAGCTGCCATCTGGTCTCAGTGACAGTGTTGCCATAAACTATTTAAACTAAAATAATTGCTCTCATTGTAAAGTGGGTACACTGCAAGCAACCTCACAATTACCTTTTAGTTTAGTGTGAAAATAAATGGCGTATCCTCGCAGTTGTGTTAATTAGTGCTCCATAGTTTTTTTGTGAACTATGCTTCAACTCGTTTGTTATTATTTATTCAAAGGCATAATATTTGTTGTTCATCCTTCATCTTTTTATTTTCGACCAGTGTCAATTTTTGTTTTCTTTTTATAAATGATAGTGGCTTATTACTTTCAAGTTTTATTATTGCACGTTATTATACCCCTTCCACTAAAATATTCTAAATATTATTTTACATAAATATATTATTGATAGGTGAAATGAAGAATGGTAGGGGTCTGTTTTGTTTGGTACATTCTAGTTATAATAAATAGTGTTTATTGTGGAATAAATCCTGCAATAGCTGCTATGCATAATACCCTTAAGAAAACAAGGTCGCTAGTTGGTTGGTAGCGCTAGGTCAACCTATATTAGTTTTCATCCCTAGACTAATTCGTCTTTTACCACGTTTTCTTCAACCCATTACTCCTGATAAACAAATTTAGCCTGTAATCGAATATCAACTTCCTATTTTCGTATCTAGTTCTAAGACGCATTGTTGGATCATTTTTATGGTGGTTGGAGAACCACGTTTAGAAATTAAAAAAATTGCTCTGAGGCTAGAGATAGTTTGAGGTCTTAAGTTGATTTATTTAAGAGAGGAAGAAGTTCATATGAAAAGGGCTTGATGATGATAGGGCTCATCTTCCTTGAGCGGCTTAGTCATATACCAGAAAATCAACTATATTAATTGTAATAAATTAGCCATTTGTGCTAATGTGCTATTTACGTTTTCAATTTTTCATTAAGTAAACCGTTTCTGATTTCCCCGTCACTTTTTCACTGGTTTTAATATTTGCATCTCTAATAAATAAAGAAACAGGTACTCTTTATGTCGTATTGTTGCTGTCTATTTGGGTATTAGGCAGTTACCTGAATTCCTTATTCCCAATTTGATACTTAAGAAAACATTCTTGAAACTTAGCATCTACGATTCCAATCATTTACTATAATCTTATTCAATCAATTGTTGAGTGTGGTCCAATTGACAATGAACTAAGGTAATAATCGAGTTGATTTTTTTTTTTTTAGACATTTCTTTGTGCGGGTAATGACGTACAGATATCATTCGTTCCGCCTCAACGCTTCTTTATGCATATTATCATTTAATGCATATAACGAAACCTTTCAATTATTTTGGCAGAAATTAGTTATGAAAGTTTAGGGAAAAAAGTTATTGGATGTTGAACCCCAATTAATATATTTTCTTGCATAAATATTTCCTTGCAGAGCCACAAACTGGCATACACGGCTTATGGAGGATGGCTTACCTTTTTCCAGTTGTATTTTTTATACGTTTTACATTGCTCGCTATGTACATGTACAATATTCTCTTCAATTGCCTCATATACCTGACGGGAGATAAAGATTTGCTTACCCAACATTTGCGATTCGATCATTATATACTTATATACTTACATCGAAGGGATCCCCTCTACAATTATTTGCACCTAAAATTGTAGATAGTTAGTTGTAGATAGATAATACTTGTGCCACATTGATATACATTTATTATCCATCTCTCACTATTTGTGGACGTTAATAAATAATATAATTATCTGTTATAAGTCAGCTGGCCTTTCACTTTTTTTATGAAATTGCTGGCAATAGTCAGCAAATATCATGTTCTTTTTTTTCCTCCATCTGATTACAACAAAATATTTTTCCGTGATCACCTTCCTCTGAATTTTAAATTACAATTGTTTATATAATTTGCCCTTAACTTTAAACAATATTTAAAATGATATGCTATATGCGTGTTTCATTTAGAGGCCTTGGGTTTCTTTTCAGGACCACAGTGTACACAGTTGTTATGGGTATAACTGTGAGATGATATAATGAATTTATGAAAAATGGTGGGAGTGTATATGTGACTGTGAGGGGTCCCGCTGTGGGACATGAGCTGCTAGGTTTTGTCTCAAGTTGCTCTAACGGTGTTTCTCCTCTCCCCACCTACTACTCTACCTCAAGTCACTAGAGCTCTCGAGTCATAGACACAGCCCCCTTTTCTCTCTCTGTCTATGGGCAACAAACATTGGACCCCCATCATGTCTCTCGTTCTCTCTCTAATGACCTTTTACCATGGCTATTATAAATAACGACCCTACTTCTGTGGCCTGCACCATTTTTAATATACCCTATTAGAACGGGTTATAGTTTCTTGAAGGTCCTCCAGAAACTGCATCTAACAGACTCAGACACGTCTGATGTGAACTGATAATAATTAATTATTTTAAGCTTATAACATTATTCCCCGTTACAAATTAACATTATCCAAATGTTTGTGATCCAGTCCGTTGTTTTTGTATATTTCATATACAGCTTGGAGAGAAAATTATATGGCTTGTAATGAAAGACGTTAAAGCGCTCATTTAATTTAATATACCTTTAAATCTGAAAATCTCCACTCAGGAAACGCAATTATTTTGTACAGCCCCTTTAATTAGTGTATTAAGGAAAAGTATATAAATTTCGTTATACCGCATAAACTAAATTCCACAGTTTGCCAATCTGCTTAATACCCATATTCTAGCAGACATTTTGTTTCCTCAATGACGTCGCAAAAGAAAAAAGCAAAAAAAAAGCATTATCTCCAATTTAGTCGCTTGTACCAATCATTCTAATCAATCGCTAAGCGTTTTCTGAGACCCGTGGCCTCCTTCTCAACGCTACTACATATTTTCAGGAAGAAAGGCGGTAAGCAACAACCATCGGGCATGAAGGAAGTTTTTTACTGTCTCTTTCACTGCTTTCAAAAGCTGTGCTGTTTCTGGGGAATAAGAGTCTTGACTCTCTGGAAACTGTTACTCCTTCAGGAAAAAAAAATGATGAAGGAATTTCAATTCGACTTTCGTTAAACCTTTTGCATGCAGTCCAATAAATAATGCATTATAAATAATATAATAGACAATAATATAAATAAGTTGAATATAGACTATTTAGAAAAATAAAGGAAACTTTAATGAGCATTATATTATTCTTCCATTCATAGTTGTTATTTCAGGAAACGTTTATGTGCATGATAAATTTGTAATACATTTTATTTATGTGGATTGAATCTTTGGTATTGATTAAGCTTTAATTACTTTCCTTTTTAATTTTATTTTATAAATGATGAACGTCACTCATATTTTTTCATATACAAAGAAAGAGAATTCCCTATCAGTTGCAAAAGGAAATTACCTCATTAGGATACTTTTTTTCATTTTTTCTTTTAATTTTACGTTAAATAATAGTCAGTTTTCATATTTAGTCTTATTCTTGTGCTAATAGCTGATATTATGATGACAAATAATAGCTATTTTTATCAAATAAAGTTTTAAATGCATTTTGCTTGGTCTTTGTCTTGTAGTTCCTTTGTCTCCATTATAATGCCTTATTTTAACAACTTTATTTTGATAGCTTTCTTCGGGGCTTTCCTGGACCTCCTAAACACTTTTTACTTTCGAGGAAGGCACATTATTTATAGTACGGAAAAGAGTCATTATAGAATTCCTCCACTTTCATTCCTAGGTTTTACAGGTTGTAATTCGTGGGCTGACGAATGATCTACCTTAGTAGATCAATTACCTACAATGTCTGTTGCTATAATTGTCAAGAGACAATGGCTGTTATTTGATCGCAAGTAGGTAGAAAGCTGGGGACTAGTGTTAAATCCCTTGGCCCAGATGTCTTGAGACCAGGTGTTAGAGGAACCTGAGTAGAACTCGGTCTGCATACCTAATGCTGCCTTGTCTCTCTCTCCCTCCATATACTACACACAACGCACTTTCTCGTCTCTCACTCTTCCTTACGACCAGAGGCCACTAAGTAACAGTTTCCTCGAAAACTGCTATGACTTAAAAAAAAACCACCTAAATCACTGAATAGGTCATTTAAGGAATTTACATATACCAGGAAAAGGATTTAGGGAGTTATAATTATAAAGATAATTCTACTCAAAACTTTCTTAAAACACAAATTGATTTCTTCCTGTCAACCCCTGTTTCAACCACTTTCTTAATGTTATGTCTACTAATGGTGGAATCCTAAAACTGTTAAAAGAGGTACACTAGTTGTCCACTACATTCTCTACCTCTCATTTTCTGTCTGTCTCTCTCTCTCTCACTCCTCTCCTCTTCCTCTTCCCTCTGTCTTTTTCCTTCCTTTCTCTACTCCTCTATCATCCTTCTATTCTTTTTTAGTCGTGAGTGGTTGCAGAGCCTTCTGTAGAGACAGGAAATTCGAAGTCCTGCCGAGTTAGAAAATTTAAAGAAGGTTTTAGCGCGAAATAAAAATATAGCACTTGGTGAAAGACAGTTGTTTTCCTTTTTGATAACATTTCCCTGGTCCGTTTTTTACTTCTCGATTTGTAACTTGCTTACAGACAAGTTACGTGCCTCATCGCAGTTTGTCTTTTCATGAAGTACATCTTTTATTATCAAATTAAATTATTTATTAACGTCCACTTTTTGCAACTGAGGCTAATTGGGGCAGGTTATCTACAGGTTATCACCCTTTTCTAGCCTAGGACTAAGGATTTTATTTAATGAATTCCGTCACTAGATAAATTCCTCTGCCCAGGCGGGAATCGAACTCGCAACTCTAGGTTTATCATGTGAGATAAGTTCAACGCTTTAACTCACATGTCTTTTATTATCAGCAAAAATAACAAAAAGGTGTTACATTCCTTCGTCACCATTATCAGTCATTAAGCCAGCACGCAGTTTCTCCAAGTTGTCCAAGATATCGAACCACCGCCACGAAGGATATATATATAATATAATATTTTTGTGTTGATGTTTTCGACCAGGTTATATTTATATATGGTGTTGTTATTCTTTTTGGAGTTTTGGTCAATATTGGTGGTACATAATTGTAATAACACATAACAATAACAGCTGTAACATAATAACATAACAATAACACAATAACTTTCATACAACATGAAAATAGCTTTAATAAAATATAACAATAATTGTAAAAACACATAACAATAGTTCTAACATAATATAACAACTCCAGTATAATAATTATAATATAGTTCAACAAAGAAAAGACAATATACTATAGATATACAAAACATAAGGCTGTGACCCTGCTGTGTAAACAAAACAAGGGAGGTTACTACTATAACCTTAGTCCTAAGTGTAATAGTTATGGGTAATAGTTTTTAAGTATCTTTAGTCTTGGTAGGTAATAACAGAAAAAAACACCCCTTTTACACTCTAGTTTAATAACAATGTGGAATATTATAAAGTAGTCTAATTCTACAGCCCTGAAGAAGGGAAAATAAAGATTCTCGAAATATTGGCATAAACTAAGATTTTTTCACCAACATTTACCAAAACTCCAAAAAGAATAACAACAACACATATATATATTCATCCATGCTATCATAACTGTCTGATAAGTATGGTTCGTTCCATTATTTCCATGTGTCGTATTGATTTTAATCTTGGCTTCCCAATTAGTCTGGTTTAGTTTCAAGTGTTACACGAGCTCTCTTTGATGATTATAAATTTTCGTGGAATCGCTTACTAATAAAAGGTCCAGATGACGCGAGCCTCAACTGAGTGACTCACGACTCCAAAGATCGTAAAGAGTCTAAAGACGAGCACACCCATCTCGTGACGTCTCTTCCACCAAATTACTAACAATAAACTCATTTTTTCACAATGAGCAGTGTATTGTACATTCAATATAATCCTGCTTTACGGAAGATGAATGCCTTTGTTGTTGGTATTTAAAGGTATTGTAAACAGTAGCCTAGAGGCTGTAAGTGGAGTGAGTAGTTGGGGCACAGTTGCCTACTGAGCCGAGTGTACGGCGATCGGTTCAATGGCTCCCTCATTAGGTCTGCCCTAGCGCCGGCTATCTCTCTCTAGCCTAACCCTTTCACTCCTCTTCCTCGTTCCGTTCTCTGTCTAACCTCCGTCTTAGTAGCAATTCTCCCTTTTAGCAGATTTCCCTGAAGGGAAATCAGCTATTGAAGTCATACACATGACGCGATTTTCGAAAAATTTCTTCAAATGTCCATCGATCCTACCCAGGAGATGACGAAAATGAGGTCCTTACAAAATTAAATATATATATATATATATATATATGTGTGTTTGTATGTGTGTTGTGTGTGTGTCAGTTAACGCTCTAGCGGCCGCAATTTTTGTTTAATCGTTACGAAACTCGATATTTAACCGTTTTACGTAAAAAGAAAGATCAAGTTCTTTAATGGCTGAAATCGGACCAGTGGGAGGGGGGGATTTTCGAAAATTCGAAATATCCCCGTTATTATGCATCGGATCGAAATATTGTATAGAACCAGAGATATTGCATATTAAATTTACTATAAAGATTGTTATATACATTTATTCTCTATCTTGAATATTAATCGAGATATTTGCATTTTTATTAAATGTGTGATCGGGTTTGTTCGAATTAGTTCGTCCGTTTCCGTAACTGTTCGGCACTCGTATGGAGATTTCTCTATTGTATAACTTTACGTGGGAAATCTGCTTAGTTTACGCAGCCCCTGCGTGACGGACTTTAATTTGTAGTCCTCAATCATGTCTCACTTGGAATATATTTTACATAGCTTTTGAGATCTCATTGATCTTTTTTTTCGTGAAAAGCTTTAACTCTGAAAGTTCATCAGAGGTCTGAGGACGATTACACAACCTTCAACTGGCGATTTTTTAAAACAATACCTCAGGAAGTTGTTTCCCGGTTCTATGTCCCTCCTCGGTCATGCAACTACGTAGAGGTTGATGGGTCTTAAGAATCGACTCGCACATCCATAACAACAGAGCCAAACTTAATTTGTTTGTCCAGTATTTAAATAAAGTTCGTAATTACTAATGTTTTGTATTGTAGGATGCATTACCACTGTTGATTCTATTGATATCCCTTACTGTCACCAATGTGTGTCGGCTTGTGACAGCCGTATCAACTGCCCGTATGGCAGTTAGATTGTTTCATTACAATCGAAAATACTCCTACGAGTGACTTACACAATTGACTGGGAATCCCGAAATGCTCAATATGAAAGGCAGAAAGGAAGATCTGGAACCCAAAATATTGATCAAGAGTTATTTTGTTGTCTTTTTCCATTTTAGTTAATTCAAAGAAATCTACGTTTGAAGATATATGTTTTAGTATTTCTTAGAAATAGTGCAGAAACTATGAATAAACCTAAATTATCGTTCTCATATATAAAATCATTGTTTTTGAGAGTAATGTCAAATTTAACAAATTGAAAATGCATATTTTTAATGAAATTTTATGGGAAGAATACAAGGAGAAGCAGTTTCAACCAAGGCATAAAACTAGACTTTCTATTTTAATTCTTCAAGTCTTTAATAAGCTCTTAGGAATATATTTACCTCAAAAAACGAAAGTACTTTAAAAAGCGTTCCCTCGTGTGTATTTTTCTTACGCAATTAATGTTTAAATTTAATGAGTGTTTTAATTTCTAATTTGTGTTGATTTTCATATTTATTACCAATTTATGAGTAGGAAATATAAAATCCTAAGAGACGGGCTTGGTTATGGGACCAATTATAATATTTGAGGCTAATTGGGTGGCCTCTAGCAATTACCAGCTGAAGGTAAGAGATGGTCGTTAGTAACGCTCTCTGCTCCCTATAACGGCATTGTCTTCTCTATCAATAATGCCGCTCCCTTAACATTTATCCTCTCACTATCAATAATGTCCAATTTCTTCACATTTACTTTATCTATAATCTTGCCACCCTTATCATCAAGATTGTTTTAGCAACTTGCCGTCCTATTACCTTGTGTTTGACAATGATTTCAAAGTTGTTGTTTTTTTTTTAATTTCAACAGAGAAATCGGAACAATCTTACTGGGGTGACAGAGAAGAACACTAAACATGGTATTTGGAGCCATGGAAGAGTATACTAAATGGGTAAGGGATTTGTAAAACGAAGCTGTTGTCCGTGGTAGTAAGGGCTCACTGCAATCGACGGTTCACGTTCAACCAATCCTTTAGGCTTTGAAGAACTATATTCTGTCCCTTACCAGATGGAACCAAAATAATATGTAGTTCAGACTGACGTGGCTTGATGGCACATCAGCGAAATTTCTGGAATTGAAGAGTCTTAGTTGGTCGAGATCAGCAGCGACTGGTTTAAGACGAGGGGTGGGGTAGACTGAGGTCCTAGAAACTTTACAATGTTTTTTAGCAAGTAAATAATATAATAATCACTCACTGCTTTGAATATTTTTGTTTTGCAAAAAACAAGAGTGATTGTGCAACAAACACTTAATATTTACCTTATCTCCTTCAACAATCGCATCTCACCAAAAATGCCTAGGCCCAAATCAAATTTTACATTTTATTGGAATAAAAATTTACCTTGGGTTTTAATTACTAATCCGCTTTAATTATTATTGCGTTTTTCTTCAAGTTGCATCAAATATACTCCAGTTTTATCAATACTGTATTCCTCTTAAGATTTACATTCTCATCTGGAGATCTTCCTCGTGTTTACTGACACATTCGCGCAAAAATTAAGATTTAGAAAAACTTATAGCTCTTATACTATAATCATCCTTCGGCATATTCCTAATTTCTATCCATGATTGATATTGATTCAGACATCTTCATAAATTACTGATGAAGGTTTATGTGAATCAGCATCAGATTTATTTCCTTTAACACCTCATGCAGTCAAACTCATATTTCACTTAATAACACCTCTTATATTCAAAATTATCTTCTTGATATGTATAACACCAAATATATTTAAATTTTTCTTCCTCTTACATTAAAAACACTTACCCTTAAATTCAAATGCGCCTTCCTCATGTTAACAACAAAACATAAAATAACCTTTATCTCCTTATCACTAAACTCACATTCACTCAAATTATTCTTTCTCTTATCACCCGGAAAATTCAAATTTATATTCTTCCAGTCAATAGCACCGGTTGAATTGATATTCATTTATTCATGCCAATAAACTACATAAATTAATTTTTATCTTTTACCTGCCAATATGTACCTTTCATTTACTCTTATCTTCTCCTTATCAATAATTCTGTATTTACTATTTTATAAATTCTCATTTATTGAGGCTATATCGGATAGACAAAAATTCTCACGGGTCACTACTATCAGTTAAAAAACTATTATTTTCTATTTGAGTAGAAAATTTACCTTCGTCACTTGAAGGAAGTTCTATTCCAAGTTTGGAGGGATGATTTTGTTTTAGGAGAAAATATGGTCTTTTTAGAAAATAGCGAACTGGTATTTCTGCCGTTTAAATGATTTACTTTCCATTATTGATACTAAATGTGTTATGTAAGCCACATATGATGAAATATTTACTTTACCTTGACATATGAGAGTGAAAGCACTAACTGTATAACATTATATTGATATTAAGGAAAAATCATTCCCGTCTGAGAAAGTACTTTAAAAAGTGTCTTAGAAAATCATTATAAATAAGACTAAATGAAATCGTAATGGGGATAATATCAAATCTTGTGAATCAAAATAATTCCATGTTATTCAGACTCACACACTGTTTGCTGGGACTGTATTTATATTGTAAACCATCAAAAATGGACTGAATTGGTGATCATTCCTTGTAGCTGTATTGAGATAGTTGTAATCTTGAATGTATTTTTAGTATTGTACACTTATATTTCTATCCAATTGATTGTATGGGAAATTTTGTTTGTTCCTGTTGAAATTGTGTCCGTTACGTCACTGGCTAGAGGTATTTCCAAACCTTGGCACGTACTTGCCTCTCCAGACCGCCAAACAATGAATCAGCCAGAGTTTGACCTCTTTAAGGCGCCGTGTAATATTCCATACCCATATTCGGCCTTCTCCGATCAATTAATATTTTTATTATTGCAGTACGAATAAACTATGGGTTTTATCGTAATTATATGTAAATGTTATCTTCTGAAAATTACTTTTTCATTTCTCTAGCTATTATAAACTCTAGCTTTCGAGTCTGATTGTCCTTTTTATTCACGTATTCGATCAAATTTGCTTGATTTATGTATCACTGGTATCCGACTTAGAATGCCATGTTAATTAACAGTCCTAGATCCAAACAGGAGCAGGGAGTTGTAAGGGGGCCCTGAAGCGAAGGAACGTATTTTTTTGCTTCTTATTCATTTTTCGCCAAACATGCGCATAACAATAAACGCCCATCGTAACCTAACCGGAACACACTTATGTTGTCATCTCATATTCTATTCAGTATTTATTCTGTAAAAAGAAACTCGCCTTTTATTTTAAGTTGGAAATGAAAATGTTAGTGTTGTCTCAAATTAAATTGCTAAAATATTTTCCTAGTTACATTTTTTTAGATGAAATTAATTTAATTCCTATTATTTAGAAGAAAGCTTAAAAACAAGTTTAAAGCAATATCAAAACTTTATTTTTTATTATATATTTCTCTACTCCCAATTTTTCTCAGTAAAATAAAGTGGGGGTTAATAACATTAAATTAAACTGTTTAGGGCAGGTTAACAGAACATATTATAGATTATATTATATCCTGGTGAACACATGATTATAATTATAAGGTTGTAGTTTCCATTAATATTTTAGGTATGTAAGTAAGTATTTTCATTTGAAAATTAAATATATTTTTTCCAGTTAAAGTTATCTAGCTAATGAATCAAATTAACAGTAATTAACTTGGGTTGTCCAAATATTGTTTAGTAAATGAAGATGAATTATTTAAATCTGTAGTACTGTTAATAAAATTGCTTGCGTGTTACGAATTCAGTTTGCTGCTGTAGATGGCGTGTGGGAGCCTTTGTTATGGGTCTTCTTAGAAATAGACTGCTTGCAAGATCATAGGGTAAAGTCTCATATTTTAAAATAAGGGATGATTTTTTGCTTTAAAGGATGATTAAAGTCTTGCTTGCCTCTTAACCCAAGAGTAATTGTTTTTAGCTTAAGAACTGATACCGCCATAATCACATGCTTTGCCGATCTTAAATAGACCAAGGATGGAGTAATAATTGCTTTGCTATCTATAATAAACCTCTTCAAATGGTTTTTAGATAATAGATTTATTTGAAGCATTTGATCAGAAGAACCAAATAGAGCAATTAAATAAACGATAAAATAAATTATATAGAACATAAATAAGAACAGAACGAAAAGTAAATACATTAATGTATACAATGTGCAGGGCTGAATTAAATAAATAATAATTTAAAAAAAAAGTTTGTTTTTATATTCAATACCTAATGTCTTAAATTCAATGACTTAGTTCTTCTATGGACCAGAACATATTCACCAATGAGCCTAGGGAATACGTCGCGTTCAAGTCATTGCGTAACATTCTGTAAGCTTGTGTTTTACCGTCAGTATAGTATTACGGTTTGAACTGTTTGGAGCATTCAGTTTTTGAAATAGAAATGTAGGACTAAAACCTCATCTCACGTTTATCATCTGCACTGGAATAGATATTCCTTAGAATGTTTAGAATTAACGATTAATAATATAAATAATAAACATTTTAATTAATTTTTTGATCAGTAATAGTATGTTGAAAATTTGTATACGATTTATTAGACGGATATCAAATATCTTAAGTCGGTTTCATACGTTTATCTAAACAATATTGTCCTGTAGAGTTAAATTAATATTATTGTGGACGTTAATTGGCTTTAAAATTATGTTTAATATATAATTATTATAGTCCTATGTCTAAATCCATTAATCACAAAGGATATTTTAGATCCCACGAGATTCCACTTCGAATTCCTTATCTTGTGATTAAAGATATTGATTCTAATATATTTTTTTTAGTCGTAATCTATTCATGCAATTCTTTTTGAACAGTGCCTAGTTGGGAATTAATGGCAATATCCATGCTTTGTGATGGTTTTTCTAGCGGCACCATCCTACCTCCATAATTAACAGGTTCTTTACCGCAGTAGGTATAAAATAGACGTGAATAAACAAAATACTAACAACTTTCATATTATGGGCCTAAACAGTACCAAAACAGGTAAAAAAACAAAGATGGGGGGTATCCACGATTCTTTGGTATGTTCTATGCCCAGCTTCAGGGAGCGTGAAATGGATTAGGGCCAGTGGAAGCAGATTAATATAGTTGAGAAATGTAATCTAAACTATTATACTCTTCGTATGATGTATGTATGCATTTTCTTTTAGAGAAATACAGACTTTCACCACTATGTTTCTATCTGACCAATATATTTCTTTTTGTTTGGTAATGCTCAATATTTTATTCGGCATAATGTCGGAGAATAGATATATTTGATTCCTCTAGGGATCCAGGCTGCCATATCTAGTAGAGCAATGGCTGCTTGAGTGGCAGCCAAACATCTTGGCATTAGGCTCCTTGCTTTTCTATCAACCTATAAGCAAGAAACCTCTTTGGTTCAAGGACCCTCTTCTAATTACAAGGCAATCAAGTGTTAAAACATTAGTTTCGGGTTTTCGGGGGCTCAAGTTAAACCGTTAGCCTTAATCTCACATAGTAAATCTAGTAGTGCCTGAGCAATAAGAAGTTATTTAGTGATGAATTCATTTAATAAAATCCTTAGGGTAAATAAGGGTGGCGACCTGTAGATAACCCGCCCCAATTAGCCATAGTAGCAAAAAGTGGATGTTTATAAATTATAATAATAAATATTTGGTTAACTAAGTTATGACTAAATTTCCTTTGTTTTCGTTAAATTGCTGTGATATTTTTTTACGCGTGAGGCATGAAATGAATACTGGCGAACTTATTATCGTTCATGTGGTCAAAAAAAATGTTTTTTTCCCATCAAAAATAACGGTTACGAGCATCCTAGCATTCAACGAAATAATATGATAAAACTCTTTTCAGGGATTATCTAGTATGAGATGGAATCAGAAGTAACTTGCTGGATGAGGTACACGTCGTAGAAATAAAACTTTTAAACTGTAAACTGTGCCATGGACATTTATTAAGATTATTCAAAGTAAGCCCTCATTCTTACAAATAGTAGAAAACCAAAATATAGGACATAGTGACAAAATTCATTCCCTAAATAAATATATATATAATTTCACAATCTACATGAGGCAAACTTACGAAACACTAATAAATTCCATTTTGTGATCGAAGGCATGAAATTCGTACATTTATGCAACGTATAAGGACTGAAAATACATTTTAAATACTATGTGGTCTTTACATCGTTCTGATAAAACCAATATTAAAAATGATATTGAGGTCGAAGAAAACCCACACTTCTGAGGGTGGAAGGAAAGTATAAAATATATTGTAATATAAGTATAAAATGCATGTTAACATATCCATTCTCTTATCTCATATGCTAAACATTTTAGCAGATTTCCCTTAAGGGAAATCAGCTATTGAGGTTGTACTCATGACGGAATTTTCGACATTTTTCCTCAAATGTCCATCGATCCTACCTAGTAGATGAAGAAAATGAGGTCCGTTCAAAACTGTATATATATATCTATATATATATATATATATATATATCTATCTATATATTTGTCTGTTACCGCTCTAGCGGTCGCAATTTTTGTTTAATCCTTACCAAACCTCATATTTAAGCGTTTTATGTAAAAAGAAAGATCAAGTTCGTTAACGGCTGAAATCGAACCAGTGGGAGGGGGGGTTTAGAGGGGAGGATTTTCGAAAATTCAAAATATCTCCGTTACTATACGTCGGATCGAAAAATTATACAGAGTCAATCTTATTACAAATTAAATTTACTATAAATATTGTTCTATACATTTATTCTCTATCTTGAATATTAACCGAGATATTTGCATTTTTCAGTTTTCACCAAACCACCACTTCTACTCATGTTACGTAAACAATACTCTGATACATAATAAATCACATTATAGACCTTTATTATACGAGATACATGCAAATATGCACTGGTGACTCCCCCCCCCCTATCTTAAAGTTTTGGACTACTAAAATATTATTGATTGAGATAACAATTATTCTGACTCATTATTAATTACAGTACTAGATATACTAAATAGTTCTCAATAAAATTAATGTGTTATATTCTGATATATTTCAGTAATTGTTTTTCTTTCCGGTGTGAGGCGGGACCCGTTTGTTTACATTTCTAACCTAACGCTTCCTGTCGGCAGGCTATTGAAATTGGATGAAACATTTCCGTTTGTATTTATTCACGGTGTTGTGTTAGCAGTATGTATATTTATCTATTACTAAACTTTACGAGGGAAATCTGCTTAGTTTACGCAGCCCCTGCGTGACGGACTTTTTCAGCATAAACTTACTATAACGGTGGCACCAAAATGAATAAACTTGACATAATTTTCTCATCGAAATTTAAGAAAACAAATGTATTTAATATTTACCAAATATCAAGTGTAGTTAATATTAATAAGTTTTAATACCAATTACGTAAAACGTCAATACTAAAGTAGGTTATTATATTTTGAAAGAACATTAAAATCGCAAAGATTAAAAAATTCAACGTGATGCTTGGAACTGGTGACCTTTTAGCAGATTTTCCTTAAGGGAAATCAGCTATGGAGGTTGTACTCATGACGGAATTTTCGAAATTTTTCTTCAAATGTCCATCGATCCTACCTAGTAGATGGCGAAAATGAGGTACGTTCAAAACTATATATATATATATATATATATATATATATATATATATATATATATATATATATATATATTTGTCTGTTACCGCTCTAGCGGTCGCAATTTATGTTTGATCGTTACCAAACTAGATATTTAGTCGTTTTTTGTAAAAAAAAAGATCAAATTCGTTAATGGCTGAAATCAGACCAGTAGGAGGGGGAGTTTACAGGGGAGGATTTTCTAAAATTCGAAATATTTCCGTTACTATACGTCGGATCGAAAAATTGTATCGAATTAATCTTATTGCAAATTAAATTTACTATAAATATTGTTATATACATATATTATCTATCTTGAATATTAACTGAGATATTTGTTTTTATGAAATCGGGGCGGATGACGGATGAGAGTAAAACTTCACGTGGGAAATCTGCTTAGTTTACGCAGCCCCTGCGTGACGGATTTTTTTTCAATTCTATTTAGGCATTTTCATAGAACACGAAAAATATCTTTGGCGGAAGTCAAAGCTTCGAAATGAATAATGTTTTAGGACCTTCTGTGTTATACAATATGGTCCATACATTTTTTGGATAAAACGAATATTAAAGGAGTTATTGATGAGAATGGGCTTTCACATCGAAGCAAACCTCTCATCAAATCAATTCGAATTCTCATATAGTCTTTGTTGTACCTTTCGGTAGTTGACTAAAAAAAAAACCCCATAGAAATACTCCGAGCCGTTTTGAGTGATGAGTAACAAACGGGCGTACAGGCAGACTGTCTGACAAGGGTTTCAATTTCGATGTCATTCCTCTTAGAATCGTCTGAACTCCGCCGAGTTTAAATAGAAAATCAGACTAATCTTATATTTATATTTTTATATATTAAATAGATTATGTTGAATTTTTAAGTTGAAAAAAAAGTGTTTGATATTACAATACTAATAAAGTTCTTTCAATTTAATATGATTAACTCAGTGTGCAATTTTGAATTCACATGCGTCAAACTTTCATAGCTTACGTTTCTAATCTTCAATTCCTATTCAATATCACTCTTGGACTTCATAATCCTAGGCTTTCAGTAATCTGTTAACTGATGTAATCATAAATCGTTTTGTAAAGAATCATTCGATTTCTGATTTTATCATGGTGAACCATAGCTCACTTCCACTAGGTTTTATGCTGCAATTCAAAGCATTTTCTAACCCTCAAGAAGCCCGCAGGACGCTACAGTGTGTAATATATATATATATAATTGATGCATTCTGCTATTGATGTATTGATGGTGTGCTTTTTAACTACAGTTCGCTAATCACGGATATTATTTTATCTCATGTTTATTATTATTGTTTCAGGTAGGAGACGTGGTGGCCACATGAGAGTAGGGACTATGCACAGCTCCCTGCTTCCAGTCGTCTCTCTCTTGGCCCTTCATTTCTTCACGCCTCTTGTCGGTGAGTAGTAGTGCTTAGTTTTATTATTAATATATATATATATATATATATATATATATATATATATATATATAAAATATGTCGACCAGAGGTCGAGCGGGTACATCTACTACTACCCTCAATAAGCTGAAGGCAAAAATATTTAGAGGTTTGATCCCCGCCAAGGGAGAACGTTAATTTGCGAGCTCGCTACCAGAGAGCGCGCTAGTGTCGCGGTTGTTGCAAATTAATGAGGTCTAATGAATGTTACAACACCTCACGTCTGACAACCCCTCCGGATGACTAACTATTTATGACTCTCTTAAATCCCGTCCACAGACAAGCTGACTGCAGGAGAACTCACACACCCCCCCCCCCCGCTCCGAGTAAAAGGGTCCCGTGGCTGCTGGCGACAAATCATTACTGGTCCTCCTTGGTTAACGGGGACGGTCGGTCGCGTTGAACACTTTCTACGTAAGACACTCATTGTGAATCCCCCTCAGGGCGCCTTAAGATCTCGAAGATCTACAATGCCAACAGAAAAAAAATATATATGATACATTTAGTCCTTACAATATTATTTACACTTATGCTCAATCCTGCATCAACCTATCTTAAACTGGTGAAATATATAAAAGTTATTATTATAATACCTTCTTGCGTTTACTACATGTATTGTAGGTTTTTAAATACAGCTGAGTGTGTCTTGAATGAACTAGTTCGATTATCCCCAACCTAAATACAAGAATTATAGTTGAAATGCGGCTAATCTACTTATCACTAATAATTCAAGTTTAGTTCCAATTTTTGGGGGTTCAGGCTAGCCTTGTGAGTGGCTTTGGTCTTAATCTCACATGGTTATAGTTCTAGAGTGGCGAGTTCGATTCCCCGCTGGGCAGTAGGAATAGCGAATAGTGAAGAACTCATTACATCAAATCTTTAGTCCCATCTAAATACAATTTTTTGCACACAATAGTTAATAGATTATTGTCAAGGTATGATCCAGGATGGACATTGTTCTCCATAGGTTTACCTTCATTGTTGCAAGTACGTCTGCACCTGACCGCTGACTAACCCAGCTGTTCCTCCCCGCCGTTATGTCCTAATTTCCGCATTCTTCCTGGGTGAACTGCTTCAAGGAGCTTCCCGCTTAATCCCATTTGTTGCAACTAATTATTTTAGAACGCCTGTGGAGTGTACGAATCTAAAGTATCACTACCTTTATTTTTTTATTAACGAAATATTGTCTAATGTTTCTCTTGTTAAGATTTGACTCTTTAAACTGACAAAGTAAAATAAAAATTCAAAAATAAAATCTAACTATTTTATTGTCAAAATAATTTTGGAAATTACATTAGCCCCATAATAATAAATAAGTGTCCATGCGCTTTCTTGTATAGAAGCTTGATTAAATAAAATTAATTTTACTACCATACTTGGTACAAAATGATAAATATAAATGGATTTATTTCGGTTGGATGATCTATTTTTTTCCCCCTGACTGAGCAACCCTAACCCATTTATTTGTCCTCTATGACCTCCTCATGCTTCATTCTTCGATACTGCATGTATTATCAGATATTATGTATTATCACCTGTAAACATACTCAAAAGTTATGAAGATAAAAAAAAAAAAAGTTATTTAATAACTCCGGCTTTATGCTACTAAGGCTACTCTACGTGGGTTATCTTCAGGTTGCTATCCTTTCCCAGGCAGGGTGGGACTAATTTTAATTAGAAAAATTGTCACTGATATGAAAAGCCTATTGATGATAAATGATTTTGGGAGTAATGTGTTATAGAATGAATAACTGTGATGTTTCTATTAAACTAAAACAATAAAAGGCCCACTGGAAGCAATGTGATATTGGTACTTACATTTATGTAGGCAAATATTGTATATATGAATGTTAAGAAATTAAAAATGTTGGCCATAGAGAGCTGCCTCCTGTATAAAATCCTTTATCTTAGTATTTATTTTAGTCTGTGAAGTTTCTAAGTTATTACCTCTCAAGCATCAAGTACTTGGACAACATATTTAATTTGTTGTGGGCACAGTAGCATTTTATTTCTTCAAAATTTAAATTGTCAAAGCGCCATAGTACAATGATATACAGAAATTAAGGTAGTTCTCTAATCTTGACAGATGGATTAATCTCAAGGCAACACATAATATGGAAAATGGAAGCTTGATATTTTGAACTTTAAGATTGCTATAGTCACGGTAAATGAAAACAAAATAAATAGCATTATTAGTAATAATTTTAAGGTATTTAGTATTGAAATATTTTCATTTTAGTGAGATTATTAGTAATTTTATTGAGTGATGTATTTGTAACTTAATGGGGGTCCCTTCAGCGTTATTCATTCTCTTTTCATTAAAAACTCGTCTATTCAGTTACTTATCACTTACTTATTGTCATTGTATTAGACCTATAAGTAAATGTAAGAGTGAAGGCATGTATGTGTGGTTCAGAAGTTGTTTGGCAGCGGATCATATCTGACTCATTACTTTGTGAGAACCGAGTTAATTTCGACTATAATCCCTTAACTGTCCCAGCCATTTCGAGCCCATGCATCATCTCTCTCACACGGCCTTTTTACACTTCCTCCCCGCCTCCCTAATTGACGTCTAGACCCCTAGCTTTTATGCCTATTTTAAGTAGAGCTGCTAAAATTTAGCTCAATTAAGCAACTTTTGTTTGCTTCATTGACACATTCAATGCAAGTAAATGACTTCAGAAAATTCTCTCACGTCTGCACTAATACACCTTTTTAAACATTGCCTTTCCAACATTATAATTTAACAGATCTAACACATTCCCTTCAATTAATCTAATGATCATTCGAAAATTTGTTTCATATGTATGTATAACCATGCATATGTATGTATGTATGTAACCATGAATAACCAACTGGAATCAGAACTTAAACATTCATTATAATCTTATATTTCATGAAATACAATATTTTCAAGAAATATTTCTGCTGTTGCATCCTATGCTGTGTTAGTCTTTCAAATGTCCGCTTAACACACAAAAATCATATAAACGGTTGTTCTGTTTTTATAGTGTTCCTGTATGGCAATGGTGGGAGGGGATTTGTAGTTCAAGACAAGTTAGTGTACACTAGCTTAAAAAATACAACAGTTTTACTTCTCAGCGTTTAGAAGTTTTAATTCATTTGAATATCCAACAATTTATTTATGTTATTCTGATGTCATTAATGAAATTATAATATTGACAAAAGAATAAAAAAAAAATGTAACACTGATTATTGTTTTAGCGATAGGCATTAGCAATGGTTTGTTCTGACTCAAAAAGTTCTTCATACCCTCCGTATGAAGTTAGCAGATTTTCCATGAGCAGAATGTTTGACCATGTCAGATGACCTACACCTCTTACCTCATCTGTATCTCCTATACTGCATTTCTCCTTGAGTAAAAACTACAATAAACACGATTTAAAATTTAGGCTAGACATCCTATATAAGATATAATCGCCTCAGAGCAAACTCAGGGATTCACTGATCGCTGAAAACACAAAAATAGAAATAAATCCGTTTATATTTGATTAGAAATAGAATAAAAATTAAAGTACATCCTATAGATAGCAAGATATCATCGACCCATAATAAAATTAATGTTAACAATTGCACTCCAAACCCTTTATCTAAAACCCATTCCTCCTGAGTATGTTCCGACTACTAACGAATGTGATCCTTAGTTACTTGGAGAGAGAAAAAAACGTCCTATTTTTCTCTCTTCTTCTTTTTCTTTTTCTCTTCCCAAGTACACAATATTCTTAACTTCCAACAACTCTGCTGTGATCCTTTGTTCTACTACAATATTTATCAAACATTCTTCAATACGATGCACAATAACGAATATAATACGTTTAAGATTTTACATTTTACTCCCTTACTGAACCCCTCCTCCCTACTCCTCCTTACCTAATATCTGGCATTGACAAATTCAAAGTATTTATGCAGTCGCATACGCTCGTCTAAGGATTTGAACGACCTCATATTCGTCATCTACTAGGTGGGTCCAGTGGACTTTGAAGAACATTTTTAAAAGTTGGACCTCATCAGGGAAATGCGCTAAAACACGATGAGGGAAGAGTATTGTAGATTGACTATTGGATTGAGAGGTGGGATGTGATCATAGGAATACTGTCTAGCTGAAAACAGATATGACCGGCCTGGTGGCCGTGTGGTTTGTTGGGAGTAGGGCTTCTCTTTCTCCCCTCCCTCTCACTCCTCCCGCTTCTATCTATATATATTTAACAACGAATTGTCTTTATGTAATCAAACATAATAAACTTGGATATTTTGGAATATATATCACATTAACGCACTATGTATTTCACGCCATTAGTTTTATCAGAAATGGACCGATAAAGCCAAGAATATCTCGGGTCTCAGCCAAGAAAACAATACAAACCTCAAAATCAGCTAAATGAAGTACAATTTTCCTTATAGAGTAATCTTGGCAAACTAATAAAAATAAAATAAGCCTATCATCGTTTCGAGGAAAGATATAAAATTTAATTAAAATTGTTTAAGTAAATTTATGTTTTAGACATAGTACTCATGTTATTAGTCTATAATCTTAACGTAGTATGTATAATTCTTGTACTAATATTTTAAAATATAAAAAGAATAAGGATGCACACATAATTTATTAATATATATATATATATATATATATATATATATATATATATATATATATATATATATATACATACGTACTCGTCTCAGCTCTACCCTTCCAACACTTATGCGCACACCAAATTTTTAGTTGATACCTATAAATGACTTCATGCCCAAATATGTGGATTGTTTTATAACTTACTCAAATAATAAAAATTCATTAGAATTTGTATATTATTTACGTTTTTTAATTCCTGGAGGGTAGAACTATATAATTTCCAACAACCTACATGAATTTATTATAATATATCGTCGATTGCCGTCCTATACTCGATTTAAGCTCTAGCCCCAATGGGTTAGCTATAATAAAGAAATTAATTCATTGAACTTTATGATTGACTCGTTAAAAAACAATATATTACATTTTAGCAGATTTCCCTTGAGGGAAATAAGCTATTGAGGTTGTACTCATGACGGAATTTTCGAAATTTTTCTTCAAATGTCCATCGATCCTACCTAGTAGATGACGAAAATGAAGTCCGTTCAAAACTGTATATATATATATATATATATATATATATATATATATATATATATATATATATATACTAGCTTAGGTACCCGGCTTCGCCCGGGAATTCATTTGAGGCAGGATGGTGATGGTATTTTTTTGGCAAGGCTTTACTTTGCACAATATTTTGACATTTACCCGTCCCAGTGTTTAGGGCTAATACCCGTCGTTTCTGTGGATTTGTTAATAATAAAATTTGTAAATTCAGGCCTCCCTTATAACCCCCGGCGTTATACGCTAAAAATTATAGCGGGAGTCAACAATATTATTTGCCAAAAAAGACTCAACCGAACTAAATAAAACTCGGTATGTGTATTAGCAGTGAGGTCTTCATTATAATAAGCCATACCAACATTTCTATGGACGGGCAGGAGTGGGGGTTATGAGGGAAGCCTGAAATTAAAAATAGCGATATTTCGTTTCCTATTGGTTTTTCCGCAAATATAAACATAACAAAAGTTGTTTATTTTGTTATTTGGAGTAACTTTTGTTATATACACTTTTGTCGTATACCTAAGTATAAATGAGTTATACGTAAAAACTTTAGCGGGCACTAACGGCTGAACCGAACTTAACAAAACTCGGTATGTCAATTAGCATTAATTCTTCCATGATTATAAATTCTATTAAAATTTTTAGGTTCGAACGGGAGGGGGGTTAAAAGGGAGGCCTGAAATAAAAATTCACCATATTTACATGTATAAGAGACGGGAAATATAAAAATATCGAAGACTGTGAAGCCTTATCGAACAAATAATTCTATTATTAGCAAATCCACGGCAAAGATGGGTATCAATCCTAAACACTGGGACGGGTAAATGTCAAAATATTGTGCAATGTAAAGCCTGCTAAAAAATACGATCACCATTCAGCCTCAAATGAATTCCCGGGCGAAGCCGGGTATCTGAGCTAGTATATATATATTTGTCTGTTACCGCTCTAGCGGTCGCAATTTTTGTTTGATCGGTACCAAACTCGATATTTAGTCGTTTTATGTAAAAAGAAAGATCAAGTTTGTTAACGGCTGAAATCGGACCAGTGGGAGGGGGGGTTTAGAGAGGAGTATTTTCGAAAATTCGAAATATCTCCATTACGTCGGATCGAAAAATTGTACAGAATCTATCTTGTTGCAAATTAAATTTACTATAAATATTGTTATATACATTTATTCTCTATCTTGAATATTAACCGAGATATTTGCATTTTTATGAAGTCTGTGGTCGGGTATAGTTCGGATTAGGTCAGCCATTTCCGCCAGTACTCGGCTCAGGTGGAAGCTTCTTCTAACCTTACCTGTCGTTTCTAACCTTACCTTACCTTCGTTACTTTGTGAGATTTATGCAAATACGTTCTCTTCATCCGCCCCCCCCTTCTTTAGTTCTTGGACTACTAAAATTTGAGTTATTAAAATATAAATTATTCTTACAATTCAGAAGCCTTTTCAGTTGGGAATTTATTTTAATTAACTGGAAGATTTCACATTACCGTTTGTATTTAATCACGGTGGTATTGTGTTACCAGTATGCTGATTTCTCTATTGTAAAACTTCACATGGGAAATCAGCTTAGTTTACGCAGCCCCTGCGTGACGGACTTTTTACTCTATTTATCGAATCCTCAGCCAACATTTTCCTTGATCTGAACAACCAGCTCATTCGTATTGATAAATCAGTCACCGATATATCCATTTGTTTGATGAACTCCTTATATGATAACAATGTATTTCTTCCCTTGGTTTTTCATGCATTATGCAAACTGATACTGACTAGCTGAGGAACATGGCCGTAGACAATTTTTTATGAAAATATGAAAGGCCTATTTTCCTCAGTGCGAAACCTTGGGGATTTATTTAGTCGGATACTGGAAAATCCAAATACCCCAAACCACAAAGATATTTATGATGAGGGAGCCGTATCAACCTTGACGGGTAGATTTTCTCTTTTTTCTGGTGATGTTTATGTGTAATTTTTATCCTTTGTAAGATTTGAACGGTCGATTTTATACATTCCAAGTGTTATAGTGGAACATTCCATAACGCAATCCATTTCAGGGACATTTATTTATTTTAGTAGGTAATACAATATCTACGGTAGCTCGCTCAAGGCGCAATTCGTGCAAAATTGCGTTTTTCCTTATGGATATGAATATTATAGTGTATCACAGACGCGCATGTTTGTCCTTTAACTGAATAACTTTTAAACTAAAAGTGTAAAAGTATAAATTTATATTCTATTATTAAAACCCGTATTAAAGGAGTTTTGAAAGGAGTACTGAATATATGAAATTTTCTGGCCATATGGCGTGATATTCTGTAACGTCTGTCCGCATAAAAGGAAACCGTGTTTCTATGCGTTAGAGAAAAAGTTATTATTAGACATAATTCATAAGTGTCTTTACTATACCAAAAACAGGGTCCCATTCTTATTTACTGTATTCTGAATAGGAGCAGAGCAAATTGCTATTTTGTGTTTGTACTACCCGCTCGCCTAGCAGATTATGTTGGATATCAAACTAAGCGATCTACATTATATGTTAAAATCGAAATGGAAATTTATTCCCCCCCTCCTGCTCAAGACCATGCGACATTCTTAAAACGGAATCACTAAGAAGGGTATTAGTTAAAAATAAAGGGATTTTGAAAATGCTGAAGACTATTCTCTGAACCTCTTCAGAAATAAACTTTCTTGACAAGGGGTTTTGTATCGTGCATCCTTCAATTCTTGAATATCTGTGACTACCTTCTTGTGTATGATAAGTGTGTGTGTGTGTGTGTGTGTGTGTGTGAGAGAGAGAGAGAGAGAGAGAGAGAGAGAGAGAGAGAGAGAGAGAGAGAGAGAGAGAGAGAGAGAGAGAGAGAGAGAGAGAGAGAGAGAGAGAGAGAGAGAGAGAGAGAGAGAGAGAGAGAGAGAGAGAGAGTGTGTGTGTGTGTGTGTGTGTGTGTGAGAGAGAGAGAGAGAGAGAGAGAGAGAGAGAGAGAGAGAGAGAGAGAGAGAGAGAGAGAGAGAGAGAGGGTTGGAGAGGGGGGGGGGCTGTAAGGGAATTGCAAGGAGGGGAGGGAATGGGGACCTAGAGTCCGTGGGGTTTTGGCAGGCCGACACGTCTAGACTGCCCCTGCTCCCTCTATATCTGTAGGGGCGGCACTGCTCCGGCAGATCGTTTCTCCGCCTCCTTCCACCACTTAGTCCCCAATATCTAGTTCTGCGCTTTTATTACCGCAAGGCTTAGGATGTATATGTCTAAACACTACTTTAACTGATATAATATGAGTTTAATTACAGATGATATAATTAATTATAAATCTAAAATTGCCTCTCATACTTCGAATTCCTTTAATCACTACTTCATAATCAATGGTATATGTGATGTGTTGTGGATCAATAGTCTCTCAACCCTTGGCAAATTTTATTTCATAAGCTTAGCTGCTTTCAGTGGTTCCACCTTCAAGCTCTAGCTTACATTACATCCATACATATAAAACAAATTGCCGTAATTGATTCAATAATTTAAAATATTTTTTTTTACTATTTCGTTCTCACAATTCCACGTCAACGATGGATCGTTCGACGAATCCAGCGTTTTCTTCCAAGGAATTTAGTGAATACGAATATGTAAATGAAAACTGTTTTCCCGAGAGCTGAGAGAGAGGTTTAGGAGTGGTTGCTTTATTCTTCCCTCATTTCATCATTATACCCCACTCCCATGTTTCCTTCGAGAGGGGAACAACTTTCTAAGCATTTATCATTCTGTCTTCATCAGTCTCCTTGTTTTTAACAAAATCTCATTCTAGGGGCGTTTTGCCATTCTCTCTTCGCCAAGGACTGCAGACAACGTTCGATTAGGCTGAGCTAGTTTATATTTTCTCCTAGGAAGTACTCTTAGGCATAAAGATATGTATTGCCTATATATTTTAGAATTCCCTTCCTGGAGTTACATTGGAAATCCTATTGTTTTGTCAGCTATATTGGGCTTTCATTGACCCATCTAGCTCCTGCGAAGCTGTAATTTTAGTAGAGATGATTTTCCTACTGAAATGTTGGAAGAGAAAATTACACTATTTTCTTTATAGTCTTGTTTGTCATTGAACTAATTGTATGAATGTCCGAAAATCAAATGATAGATTTCGTAACTTGTTAAAAATTGCTTTCAAAATGCCACAAATCAAATGATATAAATAAATATGAAGAACAAGAGAAATAAACATTGACCACATTGGCCTAACAGAGAATGGTGGCTAAAAGACACTGTCTAATTCTTGATATATACATTTTTGTTGGCAGTATTATCATAAGAACAGTTTATTTCTCTTAATGCTCAGCAGTTTTATTGTTAACTTATCTCAACAGCTGAGAAGTGTTGCTGGAGACACTTTCATCCTCAGAATTAGGGGATCGATCCCTGGTCCAAGTCCTGTAAGAGGTGGTTGATCTTTTTTTGGAAAATATGAACCTTTTTTCAGCTTCGACTTTAATAAAAAATCGAATAAGTATGTATATTTGCAATCAACTGTTTTCGTTCTATAAGAATGTATCCATTCGCAGTGTACATGAATCTTGATAATTTATGGAGTTATTTTTTGTAATTTCTAATCAAAAGTAAAAATATGTTCCATATAGGTTATTATTGTGTATTGAGAGAAGAATAAATTTAATATAAATTGAGTTAGAAGTAAGAATTATGAAACATGATATATTCTACTTCAAATAAAACAAAAATATGTTACCACAATGCTCAGAATGTGTTCAAACTATTTTGAAAACTTTGAATTACACATACCATGGAATATATTCTAAGGATACAAAATCAAAAATTTCAAATATGTCCGATACTATTTCTCGGGTCGAAATATATTATGTGTTCTGCCTTGTTGCAGGATTGCACTTGTTAATGAGTTAAGTCATTATAATGTCAAAACAAAAAGACATTCATCTAAAATTGAACAGATGTTTGGATTTGCCAAAATAGACATATTTTTCTAGGCCTACCATGAACAATGGTTATTAAGGCAGTTGAGCTGCGTATGTCGTGCTGGGAATGAAGTTTTGGCAAGGCCGACAGACCTAAGGTCGGCCACCTCCCGCCCACTCACCGTCAGCCCATGCCTAGCCAGCCTTTTAGATAAGCTTTTCAACCTTTACACGCTGGATTTCATATTTCCATCTATTTCTGAACCAGTCAGCTGTACTTATTTTTAGTTTTTGTATATAGAGCATAGACTAAGAAACCTTTA